>VZRW01003889.1:0-29277 GCA_013398125.1 Aegotheles bennettii | reverse complement strand
GGCTGTGTCGGGTGCGCTGTGCTCGGGCGGTTCATCCTCGCGTCTGGCTGTAAGGCAGCGCGGTGGAATGCTGACCTGTACCGCCGCAAGCTTCCCCAAGAACAATACAACCCAAATGTGCTGGAATTGGATGAGAAATCTTGGCTGCGAGCCAGGCAGAGGCGGTGTGATTCGGAGTGAGATTTTTGAGATGTTTGCATTATCGAGTGTCACTTACCAAGGATGTGTTACAGTTCCTTCGAGGCTTTAACTCCCGAGTGGAGGTGGTGCTCGGGGAGGGTTTCGGGAGCTGCCACCTGTAAGTGCCTGCTTGGCACCTGCTTTGAAACCCCCGCTGCATGCCACGGGCAGCCCGGCTTCTGCTGGGACAGCAACTGGACCGGCACGGTTTCCAGCCTCCTGTATCGTTCGAGTATCTGCGAGCCTCCTGCTCCTGAGATGGTAGCCTGTAACTTGTGCTTGTTCGACAGCCAGCACAAAGCGTCTGAGGCGCTTCTGGGCTGGCAAGCGGTAGCAAGCCAGCGAGCAGCTGCCACAAAGCGTGCAAAGCTCTGAGCACCCGTCAGAAACTTCTGGTCCCTGTGTTATGGGAGCTAAAATACATACACACAGACCATCACCCGCAAACCAGTAAATTGTGCCTTGTACTTTAAAATGATCTTGTCTGTTCTGCCCTTGTCCCTGACCTAGTGTTACAGGTGGGCAAAATCAGTAAGCTCTGTGTCTTATAATTTACAGTCATAAAATGGTAGAGGTGAAAGATGTCTTTTTGGTCGGGCTGCCTTATAAATGCAAGATAAAATGTGAGATAATCTGTAACAGCGTGGTTTCTAGGTTTTCTACTCCTAAAATCCAGAGCATCGAGATTTTTATTGCTTCCTAAAAATGGCTGCTTTGGCACACCAGTTCATGAGGAGGAGGTACTGGTTGGTGACTGTCAGACATTCCCTTACAGTTTCAAATTACACCCCCCAAACTACCCCAAATAAGTATTACCAAGTCAAATTGTTGTCAATGATCTTTCCAGTCTTTCCAAATCCAACAATCTTCCTGAGATCACAATATTTATTAGACAGTTTGAATAATTTGTGCTTACTAATGGAAGGGCCCCAACTCAGAAGAGAGGGGCCCAATTTAGAAAAACAAATCCTTAGTTAGGACAGGCAGCCTATCGTGTAATCTGCTATCTTGTATAAATTCCATTGAACTGAATTAAATTTTAGGTAATGGTTATATTTGCACATACGTAAGAATTAATTTAAGCATATATAAATATATGTAAGGTTCTGTGAATCAAGGTTGAGATTTGCCTCACGGACTAACTGTGACAATTGCCAGTTTTATACTAGTTGAGTCATTTTCACATTTCTGTGTTACATTTTGTTCTGTAGAGGGTTTTGCTCTATCACATTTGCTGATGTATTAATTTCTACTAATGGCCCATTCACATCAGATACTTGTCTTAGTAGCGCCTTTGCTCAACATTTGTTACGCATCTGCACATCCTTGATCTGTGTTTTATAACTGGAATTTCATTTGTTCAGTGTAAGTTTGCTGATATCATCAGTTCTGGTCAAATTTATATGTATCCACACAGCCAGATGCACAGATGGCAGAAATCACCTCATCACCACTTCTGTCAATGCAACAATACTGATTAACATTTCCTGATGAACTAGATGGTTTATACAGAAGTCCCTCCTTCCCATTTTTTCCCATTTTGAAATAAGCCTATTTCTTAGGTTTTTATTATTTTGCTTTTTATAATATAGCAGCTTTTACAATGACCTTCTGTTCTGTTGTAATTAATGTGAAGAACTGCAGAGCAAATACCTGCTCTGGAGAGTTCCCTAGTTCCCTCAAAATCTGATTCAAATCAGCTGCAGTTGCATAATTTATCTCCAGTCTGCTTCTTCGGAGGGTTATTATAGAGCTTCAATCTGAAACAGTTCCTAAATACAACACTTTCTTCTTTTTTATCTGCAGTTTCTGGGAGGGTGTATGTATGAAGCGAGTGTCTCCCTGCTCTGTAGTTTTCTCAGCATGCTGAATTGATCTACTTAAGTGGCTATTGCATCCTTATTTTTAGCAGCCTGCCACTGCAGATCTGCACAAAGGCCGATCTTTCTTTTGTAAGAAAGGAGTGTGCAAAAGACATTGTATTTCGAGGGATCAGCATCCGCGAGTATCGCAGCGACTTTGCAGACAAAAGAGTAAAATGTCAGGGACTATGGTAATGGAGAATTCAACCAAAATGCTTCAGAAGCCTAGGAAGACTGTAAGTCTTTCCCGCAGTTGTTTTTGAAGCAGCTGCATCCTCTCCATGGCCTGGATTTTGCCATCATAAATATGTGTGTGGCCATGGAGCACAACTGCTCGTAACTGTGGGTAGTCAGCTGGTCACTACCTGTTGCATGGTAGGGCATGCACAAGCATTATATATGCAAATATGTGCCAATCTAATATGCATATTTGCACTACTATTGTTAATAGTACTTCAATGGCCTCTTTCTCTAGGCAATTGTGTCCCAAGTATTTATTCTGCTACAAGGCACTTTAAGTAGCCAAAGGTCTTCGGTAGCTTGTTTTGTACATCATGTGTTGTACATGTGTGTGTCTATGTACACATATGTATATGTAGACACAGGCAAACTCATATGCCTGTTACAGTTGAAGCCTTGATCAGCCATGAATTATAAAAAGAAAACACAAATGAAACAAGTTAAACAAGATGGTTGCAAGAGGAGTGGAATGAATGATGACTTCTTTCCCATTTTTTTCTCTGTCATATTTCTACACCTTCTTTAGCAGCTACAGTTCCTCGCATGACCCATGTAAATTATCTTCATTAAGATCCTTCCATGTTCCTCACTTTGCTTTTTGGCTTGCCACCTGTTCCAGATTCACTTTTATTTTATGACTGACCAGAGCTATGAGTGTGTTCCCTGGTGAGCGGCCTGCCCAGACATCTCGGCTAGTCAGGCACCACATGGAATGGGTGACAGCTGGCTCTCGCTGTGAAAGTGTCTGTAGGGTTGCTGTAATTAACACGGCCATTATGATTTTTATGAAACATGTAGAAACTGGACATGCTTGAGGCCCCTGTACTTTGATAATTCTGGATTAAGTGGGACAGAAGTGTTTAGAAGAGGATTGACAGACCCACAACTTTCAGTTTCTTTTAAATCCTGGATTCCAGTCCTTCAGCCCTGCAACCGTAGGCATATCCATGCTCGCTGGCTGAAAATGAGCAAATCCATTGGTACTCTGTATCATTTTTAGGGTAGATTTGAAGGATTATGGCTCATAGTCTTAAATTATGTTAAAGTATGTATTTAATCACACACTCTCCTTCCCCCAAATAGGTAGCTGAGAAATATCTTTCAAAAATCGTAGCTAATTCTGAAAGTGAGAATTATGCTGTGCTGTACAGGTGGTTGTGAAATATGTTCTTGTCAATATAAAATGAAAATGTCATAGCAAGTCAAACGCTTGTGAGTATCAAAGATTCTGCTATTCTGTTGTTCTCTGAACCATAAGAATACTCATCACTACTCTTCACTACTGTTCTTTAGACATAGTACAAGATATAGGTAGGTTTTACAGGAAAAATGAAGAACCCTCTATCAATAATCAACCTAAGCTTTCTGGGGAAAGTACCCATGTAGTTATGCCAATGCATTGAAAGTGCAGCATTAAGCCTCAACTACTTCACTTCGTGCATCTGCCTAGATTTTGTTATGTTAGAAAAAGTACAAAGTTTTCACCTAACAGTGATGAGTTTTTCCCTTCCACCCTCTCTTTGCTAGACATTGAAATGAAAATAACTATCTGTGTTTGACACAAAGAAGCAGAAGATAAAAAAGAAAATTTAAACGGAAAGTGGAACTCTTAAATCATTTTCAAAGGAACTCAAATTTCCTTCCTAAAATTATTTCAAGCTATATGAGGAAAAAATTGGAGACATGTAGTCAGAATAATTGCATATGCTAACATATGATTTAAGAATATTTACAAGTTGTTACAAGTTACAAGTATTTAAATTTGCATTTAAAAATTGTATTGTCCTAATCAAAAGGCTGTACAAGCATCTCTGCTGTCAGAATCAATTCGTAATTCATTGCTTTTGTCCTCCAGTTTAATAGTCTTTTATCTACGCACACACATATAAATATAACTATAAATAAGCACTTTTAAAGGCTGCTGTATCTGTCTTAGGGTTAAATTGATTGCACACTATATAAAATTGTATTGGGCAATACATTAGAAGATTAGGGAAATTATAGTTTACTGGAAACTCCAATAGCATCTAAAGTAGCTTCTCTTCAAACGCATTTGCAGTTGTGGTCAGAGAACCAGGGAAATTATTTGCCTTGTATTACGTAGTGTTAGCAAATTGAACCTTCGTTTTGCACTCATATAGTCAAATAGCTAAAACAGTCAAAAGTGAAATGTAAGTACTGAAATACGATCCTTCAGATGATGTCATTTTGTACTGAGTAATATAAAATGGTGATGTGAGTTATGAGGAACAAAGAATTTGAGCCTGTACCACCTTCTGTATAAAGATTCCCTCTCCAGCTGTTTTTAGCTTTTCAGCTATGTGCCTAACCTTGTCTTTTATTGCATTTTAACAGGCCTACTTACCTAACAATGGGTTGCATGAAATCCCGAAAGTTCATCCACATGTAAAGAACTCCATGACCAAGACCTATATTGAAAAACTAGGAGGGAAAAAAGGATCTTTGAAGCTAACCCTAAAAGTGATAAGAGAACCCTGGGGAAATATATGCAATGAAACTATAATATAATGAAAAAAAGAGAGAAGCTAATAGTGCATGATTCATATGAACCCAGTTTATAACTCATAAATCAAAATCTGTATTGAAAGATCTTAAAACTGCGTCACTATTTGAGACAAAGCTGGCGAGCAGTGTGGTCTGACAGGCAGCCGTTAGAGGACATCAGACTGCAGACCAGGACAGCAGACAGTAACACTACCATAAAATGCAGAAATTATTTTAAACTTTTCTTGTTACCGGTATTTGTGAAGTGAAATTGTTATTCTTACTAAAGTATTTTTGTTTCATAGACAGGTATGGCTGTAAGCATGAGATCATACAGTAGTGTTTGTATTTTAGTGTCTACCCAAGAAAGCACTGAGAAATTTAAGGTATGTGAGTTACTGTGGAGCGTAGTTAGAGTGGCTGCTTTTAGATAATTTCCAGCTGTGATTTGTAAATAACATTTTTCTTTCCCTTCACACTAATTATGGCTGCATAAGAAATTTAAGAAGGAATAGTTTATCTCTTCTTCATCTCAAGTGCTTGGCAAAGAAAAGCATCTTGCTTTAGCGGTGGAAAGCCTGAGGAATAATGAAATAAAGTTGCTTATCTGTGATTGTACAGGAATTCAGTGACAAGAACAAGAAACAGAACCCAACAGAACTGATCATAGCATGGCATGGCATTTTCCTTCCTATAAGGAAACTTTTGCTGAGCTGACAGAGGAAAGGTATGACCCCAACATTTTCATAGGACATAAACTGCCTTCTGCTTCTCCTGCCCATCCAAGAGAGCTCTATCTCAGGAGAAACAAGTCTGAGTTTTCAGCTAGCTATTTATCTTCTGGAAGATTTTTTTGTCTCCTGCAAAGAAAACTTGATAGGACACCCCTGGGCAGGCTGCCATAGTCTGAATTTTGTGGCTCTCTCTGGCTCTCTAACTAGGGAGAATAAAATTGCTTCTTTTCTGTCTCCCCACTCTGACTTCAGTTCTGTGCTTCCTGGCCTTGAAGATTTTTGTCCATTATTTTGACTGTTTCCTGTGAGGAAATTATTCAGAAAGATTTAACGACAAGCTTTAGAACCCCATTCATGTGGCTTCTAAAACAGGCCCTTATTCATAAGTTGGTCTGGGTAATACTTTGTCTGTTAAGCACCTGACTTTGTACAGAGCCTGTCACATTTTTCTTATTCTTCAGTTGCCTACTATGCCCTATTTTTTTTTCTGTTTCCTGATAAGCTGAGGCCTATGGGTCAGACTTCCATTGTGACAGATACTATACAAAACCAAAGGAAAGACAGAATTCCTGCCCCACATTTGTGCCCCACAGTTTTTCAACATTTATAGATGGGTAGAGCAGCATTTGTTTAATAACATTTAGTAAATCTTGTAAGTAGTAAAGCAGAGCCATCCTTCCATTGGTGGTGTTCTTTTGCATGGTCACAGGCAAACTACTTATGTGCTCTTCTGTTCTGATACTGCTACAGAGCTCATTAAACCTTCTTCTCTCAAGGAAGGCCTGAGGGCTATTAATTACTCATTTTTCCATGTATAAAGTGGGCAGAATGCTACTAATCTGTTGACAGTCTGCAGGAAGCTGTCCAACTGTGAAATGATACTGAAAATTTCATTTTCTCAGAGATGGTGTCATCTCCTCACATTTTTTTTCTAAATAAGTTAGGAAAGCACTTCTCATTACCATGGCGACTAATATTTTATTGCAAAGATTGTAATTGCAGGCAAGTTTCAAGGTTGTAAGCAGATTTTCCAGAAATCAGGTCAATTGATGAAGTACCTGCACTCAGTGTCGGCTGCTGCAGTGAACATCACTTTCATTCCAAGTCTTATTTACATTCCAAGCCCCAGGGCTCGGCTGCCAGCAAATCAATTGTGGAATTGTTGAGCTGTGATAGGTTCTGCAACAGGGTAATAAAGTAAAAATAACTTCACTGAAGGGTAAACTCACTTGCATCTACCCCAGGATATGTCAGAATAGCAATGTGTATGTAGGTAGTGACTGCAAAAGAGTTGATGCCCCACAGGATCATAAGCTGGCTTACCCATGGCAGGTTGTTCTTGTAACCACAGCAAAAGATGGATGGCTCAGTGCATCACAAATCAAGGCCTGCCTAATAATATGCATCTCTTGCAATTATTCTGTTTGATTTACTGAGAAAGAAAAATAAAGAAAAATCTTACCGCCTTTTTTTCTCACTTATTTTAACACATTAAAAAAAAAGGTTAATTAAGGTCAAAAAAATACAAAAAGAAGACGAAATGGCTCCAATCTGCAAGCTAGAACTAAAAATATTAACAATGCACTCCAGTCCCACTCCCTGAGGCATATATATGGAGAGCTTTCAGCAAGTTTGTCTCTGAACTTTGTACAGAAACCTTTAGGCAGAATCCAAAGACATAAAGAGATTTCTTTACTGCATCATGGTGAAAGGATATTTTCAGTGTTGTTTCTCACTTCTGTATTTATTCCCTTCCAACAGGGTCAGAAACTTCAAGAAATTCTTCCACAGACGCAGTGGCCTGCATGCTAGGAAATGATCTTACATAGTCCAGGCATTGGTTATTTTTAATAAAGACATGCATGGCTTTAAGGAACCTTTGACAACCCACATGCATTTGGAGCATTTATACATGTTTTCCGTATCCGCTTGAGGAGCCAGTTCTGAAAAGTGCCAAGTGCTCTTGTGTGTGTTGACTTCAGTGGCAGCAGTTGTATAAAAGAAAATCAACACTTCGGTGAGGAAGATCAAAACCAGGCAGAACTGTAGCCCTAGCTGGTATCTACAGACATTCACATTATTTACTAAAACTTCCTTTTCCAAATGCAATTAGTTCGGAAACCATTTTGCAAGATAACAGCTGTCTCTGAGCAAGTTTGCTGTGTTTCACAGGATCCAGCCTTGGTAGTGCCATGTCCTTGACCTCAAATGCCAACAGCCTGTTGTTGCAAGGATGCAGTCCTGTAGTCACTTGGCTAAATTCTCTCTTGGTACAACGCTATAAAGAGATGTCAGAAAATATGCTTGTGTAGCTTTAATGAATGAACATTTCTGAAAAAGCAAATTAATTCAAAAGGAGAAGTTTTCTGTTCCTACAAGACTATCATGATGCTCACAACAGAAGTAAATGCAGACAAAGAGCCTAATATCCTAATATAAGTCTGCTAAACCTGTTTGATGCAAAATTATAAGATGGGGGGTTAGCTATATTACTACTTTCAAATTCTGGATTTTTTCTGGAGAACTGATACTGGAACTCCATATTCTGTATTTTTAAATATATTACTTTCTTAGTGTGTTTTATAAGCGTATCACATTGTCTGAAACACTGAGCAGTAGTCAACGAATGATATGCTGAAACATGAATAAGAATTATATGTCCTCTACTTAGCAAAATGAGAGAGAAGGGAAAAAATACAAGAAAAGGAGAAAAAAGTTAAGACCTGAGGCAGTAATTATAGCAGGCAATAATTCCAATAATGTCGTCCCAGAAATTTCTACAACATGAATTTCTAAACATTTGCTTTCATGAAATTGTGGTCCCCAAAATATGTGGCAAAAAAATTAGTAACTGTAATAATAACAGATTTTTTTTCATGCAACTCACTTGTATTCATGCCATGGATTTTATAATTCCTTCAAGAATCATTATTTGATGTTTAGGTTCACCAAGTGCCATTCTGAAATTGCGCATCGAAATCTGTATCAAACCCTTTAAGTAGTAAGGTAAAGCTGGTTCATAGATGATAAGATTGATTTTAAGTATTTTTCCATCTTGGAAATAAAAAAATCCAACAGCTTTGAGAAAGAATTTATAAAAGAATTTTTAAAAGGCTGAGGTTTCTTCTGAATGGCAGAGAGAAAAGGATTTTTTAAGATTATATTGGGTCAAAACATCTTGATACAGTCATACCAGTGGTTTCCCATGCTGTTGTGTACTCAATAGTTTTGGAAAGGTGATTTCAGCTTCTTGAGCAGTGAAGCTGCTGACACCGTTCATGTGCACTACCTTCACACATCATTGCATCCATCTTAAAGCTGAGACATGAGCAATAAACTCCCTCATTTCAGCTTGATTTTTATCAGTGCAACATTGCCCCTTCCTGCTTATGGTCTTGTTGGCCTAATGAGGAAAGAAAAAGGAACATGCTGGGAAGGGAGGAGGTTTTCCCAATGGCTAACTTTCCTCTTGCTCTAAATTCCCCTGTGTGCCTCCACTGGCCACAGGTAGAGACTAATGAGACTGATCTTATTAGACTACCGTGAATTCCCACCACAAAATCAAAACTCATTTTCTGAATCCTATGCAAATAACACACCTCTAGGCCATCTGCTTTTGTTACCGATTTTGGTTTTGTTTGTTTTGCTCTTGAATGTATGTTGACATCTCACATTAAGCCATCTAATTCAAAAGGTATGTTTCTCACAGAAAGGATCTTTTCTGCATGTTGTCATGTCTATGGCATTGTATCATTGGTAGTAATAATATCACCCCTTCTTTTTTTTTGTTTCCTTACTATATTGAATTTGTGGGACAGCTTGTTTTGGAACAAGGTAACAGCCCTCAGCCAAAATATTCCCATGTTAGGTAAGTTGCGCTCTCTGCACCCATTTCTTGAAGGCGCCAGCTCTCACCTTCAACCTGATAGGAAACCAAGAGTAAGAGCTTGGATGGACATGTTTCATTTGACAAAGTTTAACATTTCCATCAGCCTGTCTCTAATTTTCATGTTAAAAATTCCAGTGAAGGCAGGCCAACCTGGAGTAAGTTCAGTGTGCAAATAAATTCATTGTTGTTCTATTTATGCAAAAATATTTGTATTTCATTGAATTAGTGGAATTATCAAGATCCGAATGTTGTCTTCTTTCCTGAAACAATTTTTTTTAATCATTGTCTTAGATAATTTAACTACCTAAATAAACAATCTACCATATAAAGTGCACTTGAACAGTTGTTATTCCTATTTCTCGTACAAGCAGCACGGTAAACAATTAAACACATACAGATATAATTGTTACCAGGTATTTTCTAAATCTTTAAACACAGAAACATCAATAAGAGTTTGCTACAAAACCAGCTAGTTGAGGAGCTGCTTTTTGCCGGTAAAATTAGACCTTGTATGCAGATGTTCCATTTAGGTATTCTAGGCTCTTCCCAAGGGTGCCTTGCTGTCACTTCACGCAAGTTTTGGTTCAAGAGAAATTGAAAACATCAAATTTGACTGCTTTAGATGTGTACACCGGCTTCATCTTCATTGTTGACAATTCTCAGGCTTTGGATGTAGACCTTGTTTTGCCTGTTAAAAAAACTGTAGTGAAATATATATTATTGTTTTTTAAACATACAAAAGTCTAATCACTGTGAATTCATCCAGTATTGTTTGACAGTGTGTGTTATTAGTAATAATTAAGCCGTATCTCAATAAGAAAAGGGTTTTCATAGGAGGTCCCCAAGGGCCACTTAACCTGGGAATGTTATGTGCTCAGTAGAGAAAGACCATCAAGGTCGGAATACTTAAAAAAATCCTTATCAATATCAATAAGGATGGATAAGGAATCAATGCTCAAATTTGGGAGATTTAAATAGTATTTAAAAATACCATTTAAATGCAGATTTACCATCGTTCTTGTATCACCGAATATAAATTCTCTCTCAGATTTGAGTGTGCCATACAGCAGGGTGACAATTACCTTTTCTTCCATAAGCTCACTGCTGGAAGAGTTATATGAAAGCATCTCTTGGGTTTTATTTTTCAGGACTACAGGAAAGAAAAAGCAACTGATCATGAAAACAGTGTTCCTGTTTCTGATTTCAGCTTGCTATTTTCTGCACTGAGTTTGCTGTTCTGAGTTCAAGCAAAATCTCAAATCAGCAAATATTATATACATAAAAATAAGGCTGAAAAAAAATAATCAGTTATTTTACTGGTATAGAGCTACGTTAGTATGACATGAACAGAGTAACCCCTACCTGTACTGCTTTCACAAAGCTGAGAAGAGGAGAAAACATAGCCTATTAGAGGGGGACAGTACTTCAGGTGTGTAATTTACAGCAGAAAAAGGGACCAAATAGGTAAAGCAGGTGATAGCAGATGAAGTGTATGTAAATTTATGAATGTGTGTAGACCTATTTATACACAGGCATGCATATGCACATATACATATATATATATAGATGAGTGAGTGACTGCTCAAAACACCTTATCTGGAAACCTGCTTGGACTGGAATAAGAGCAGCTTTTCAGAATCTCCTGATAATTTCACTGTTATTTTTGAGCACTGACCTACTGCTGTTCTTTTCTGATGTACATTGCAGTTCATGTGACTTCAGCATTTTTACACGAGAGATTTTAAGCTTTTTTATTGCAAGAGAGTGAAAGTTTTGTAGCTCTCAGAACTCAATGTCTGTTACAAAACTGACTGTGATTTCAGAGGACTGGATTTGTATTGCTAGACCCAGCAACAGGGATAGTACTTGTTGGTGTAACAGAAGAACAAGATTGTGGCTGGACAGCGGGACAAAACACTTACTTGTGCAGTAAGTGTATTCTTAAGACTGCATCCACTTTTTCTTCTGTCTTGTTAAACTTTCAGTTTAGTATAAGTCCAGAAGGGCTGTAGGGGAACTTAGGTCCATATGTATGAAAAGATAGAGAATAGTCTTGACTGAATGAAGTCAGAAGTAGATTAGAGTAAGGCATCATGACTTGGTTTCTCTTTTTATATACATATACATATACATATACATATACATATACATATATGTATATGTGATCCATATGCAATATATTTTGTTATAAAAATAAAAGACAAAGCTGAGACAAGTCCTACTTCATCTAAAACCAGTGCATACATTCCTATGGGCTTTCAGTGGTCTAAGGTTTTCAAAGACAGCTTTGACAAACCAAATACAGAGCAAGGACTTATCATATTTGACTTTTAGCAGTATACTTATGATGAAAACATGTAGCAGATATATACATTATTGAACCATCTAGCAGTGAAGCCGGTTTTGACAAGTAAATTTAAATATGGCACAAAAGCGAAGTGTTTCTGTGGCTTCCCCCAAAAGATAACCCAGAATTTTATAGGGATAAACAAAATGTTCATCCACCCACTAGATGGTGGTAAGGAGCATAGTTAGGTAAAATTGTATTCACAGCAGTGTATGGATTGTTTTTTTAGCAGCAGAATCAGATTAATCTGCCACCAGATTCTCTCCCCTAGACAGATGTTAGAGCTAATCCTGCTGAATAGTAGGAAAGTAGTTGTAACAGTGGTCTAAGACAATAGACTTGCCCAGTTAGCCATGCTATAGAGAAAAGGAATAGTTGGGGTGTGCGGGCGGTGCTCAATGGCACAAGCAGTGCTACAGTTGAGATACCCCAGCAGCAAATATATTTCCTAGTGGCAGCTGTGTTGTAGAGCTGCAAAAGCGCACTGGTATCTTCAGAAAAACAGAACACACATGACAGCAAATGTTCCTTGTTCCTAAGACAGAAGAGTGATCCTGGTGAGTTAGAATACCAAAACAAAAGCTATGTGACAGCTGAAGTGCCTGCTCATGTCTTCCCTCCCACTGACCTGTGCTGCATTCCATGAGTTCTCTGGAGTAGTGGCAGGTGAGGACCCTCACACATCAACAGTTGAAACCACCAGCAGTGAATACAAACTAACTCTTTTCTAGAGGGCATTATGCATAGTGTATCTACAACACCAGGTTTCTCATTTGTTGCTATAGGGGTGATGATATTAAGGGAGTAGAAGCAGGAAACAATCTGTAACTGACTTCTGGAAAGATAATGCTGAACACTGAATGCAGCTTTA
Organism: Aegotheles bennettii; assembly: GCA_013398125.1. Classification (NCBI taxonomy): domain Eukaryota; kingdom Metazoa; phylum Chordata; class Aves; order Caprimulgiformes; family Aegothelidae; genus Aegotheles; species Aegotheles bennettii. The sequence goes on along the minus strand of VZRW01003889.1, from coordinate 16,649 downwards.
CCATCTGCATGCACTGTTATAAAAACAAGACAGCTACCACAAAAGGATTCTGGTGTTCCATATACATTACATCTGCTGCAAAGGGCTGGTTTGTATACAGTGCTGACGAATTTGATTGCCTGTTTGTGAACACAGCTACAGAAGTGCTGAGGGATCAGCAGAATTTAACAGCAGAATTTTGCTTGCACTTCTAAATAGAACAGGGGTGTGTCCTCTGGCTGGTGTGTGGATCATAAGTAACAAAATAGCATACAAAACCTGCCCGAGAGGCAGGGTATGTGCTATTGCATTGGGTGAGCATTGGCTGCTGCAACCACTGACAGAGGCTGAATATAAGTAAAGCCAGACTCACATTGTTTAAGGGAAAGGACATGCATTGGTGGAAGATATTTTTGCTGTCATCTACAAGAAGAATAAAATACATAGTAAATTAATACAAATAAATATACTGTGCATGAGAGTACTTTACTTTAAATCTAAACAAAATGTTTGCTGAGGGTTTCCAGATTTTGATTCAAAGAACATAGTAAACTTTCAGATGTCTTTTATAGACATGTAAAATTTCCTCATTGCTCCAAGAAATGTGGAAAAGCAAGCTGTCTGAGAGTGGTACTTCCTCACTATCAAATGATTAATCAAATAAGTGAGTTTAATCATGAAAGAAGGGGAAGCACATTGGAGAGAGAAAGAGCAATGGGAAACCATGTAACAATGAAGGGGGGATTCTTCTGACTCCATTTTAGATATCTACAATGCAGTCTGAGTCCTCATATCTCTAGTGAGTGACTAATAGAAAAGCTACATAAAACCCTCCTACCATCTACACAACATCTTTTGGCACAAGTGGACCTGAGTGTGATTTCACCACTTTCCCCATCATAGGATGCTGGGTGGAGCACTGTCCTGTCTTCTTCAATCCTGTGTTGCAAGCCACATCTTTAATCTGGGTGATAGCTCACTCCCTGTATCACTGTGCATCCTGACCTTCTCAGTAGTGTAGACGCTCCGTATTTACCCCAGCTTTACAGTATGGCTCTTTTTACTAGAAAACCCTTCCAACATTACACAATAGCTGCCATTTAAATTTAGTCTGCCATGGTCTGTCTGCTTAATGATTTCTTCCATTTAACTGCCTTGCTACACAACAGATGCTAACAGAGTGCCCCTATCTTTTGTTTCAGGCCTTATAGCACCAAGTTGACCCAGAAATAACCACATGCATTGTTTAAAAAAATAAATAAATCATATTTTTCTTTGTATAGTTCTTATACCACCAGTGCCACACAGAGCAAGCAAATAAAAGGCCCTGCCTTTTTGCCTGCCTGGAACACCTTATGTTCAAAGCTCTTGCAATGTTTTTCCTAGCGCACATTTCAAGTACTTGAAGAAAGACTGACACCTGCAGTCACACATAATTAGGTCAAACAAAAGCATCTATAGGATGATGAAGAATGAATTAGGAAGGTCTGTTTCAATCAGAGTGGCTGATTAAAGTCGCAAGGGCTATATAGCTAGCTCTCAGTTCCACTGTGCATTAAGAGCAATCCAGAAAATGTTGTTCAGGCCCTTTATCATACTCTAAACTAAAGAGTAAGTACCCCTTTTACCCCCTACAATAAATAAATAAATAAAAATTAAAAAAATTAAGAGAAACAGAAAAGAACAAGTGCTTCTTTTTTCTTACCAGCAACAGAAATTTTGATAGTGCTGCCCACTGGACTGAGTGAACAAGGACCTTGTTGGACTTTGAACCAGACCATTTCTTCTGAATGAGCCTTCAAATGCATTTATGTTGCTAACTCTGAAGTATATAGCAAGATGCTAAGCAAGTCACACTGCTAAATATTCTTAAAGTTACAGAAGAGGCTAAGCTGTAAATTTGCTATTGCCTTCCTTTAAGTTTAGGTCTGATTTAGGTCTTAAGCTCTGGGTCACAATCATTTATTCCTACCAATCTCGTAAAAAGGCTAGGGATTTTCTCTCTGCAGTGGGAGCATTGCCAAGGCATAACATTTCCAGCAGCCATTCACTTCCAGACCACAACTAAGTATGTCTACAAGATGTGTTGAGGGTGAATCAGTGGCTTGAGGGCAAGCTGTCAAGACTAAATTTGTGAGTCATGCAGATCAGTCTGTCAGTGTGAACTCAGTGACACATACCCTGCAGATCATTCAGAAGCCTACATTTTCTCTCATATTTGCTTGATCAGCATTCCTGGGGACACACGGATGAGAGCACCAGGAAGCTATCGTGTTTTCGGGAAATGTATGGGAGGCAGAACATACCGTGCTCACATGTGTTGTTACGCTAAATTATATATAAAACTTTTGTCTTGTTTAACTGTCACATAAATCCTTTGTTTGACAGCTGCCTGATATTCCTTTTGTACGTAGAATCATAGAATCATGTTCTCGACATGTTCTCTGGTTTTCGACAGGCTATGTAAAGTGAGTGCCTCTTTTTACCTTTGGCAAAGATCGCACCCTTTCAGGAAGTTCCTGCTTAAAAATGTTACCTTGATTGTCTCAGAATTTACAATTTCTCAAAGCAAGCAATGTCACTTTCTCTGCAGAAACTGCTCCTGAAGATGTGGAGTAGAGTTTTCAATGGGATTTATATCACCCCTTCCAAGAAGACCATCAGACAACATACAGTGGTAAATACACATCACTTGAATTGGGGTTTGTGTAACTGAACACTCATAGCTCTTTATCTACACCTGAGTTACTCATTCTGGGCTTCTTGTAGCCAACAGGAAGGAAAATAGACATCCCTTGGTCTGCAGACTTATTTTAGAGATTTGCATTAATAGGAGCTGAATCCTAATCTGACAAAGGCTGTCTCCTTTGACTCTAGAATCTGTGTGTTAGTTCTCAGGTATGAGATCCTCCCAAGAGAGTTCCAGGAGCTAGCCTCTGACAAAAGCCTCTCAGTATAACAGATTTTTTATTTTTTAATTAAAATCTTAAGTACATGATACAACAAGCATATAAAGGATAATGCAATACAGATAGTACATTAAGAATTCATGTCTTCAATAATATGAAATGCATTAACAATACTTATGACAATAATAACTGAGGGGAGAAAACAAATGAAAAGGAGAGAATTATAGTTTGAATTCAAAGTGTACATTTTACCCAATGTAATGTTATTAGATATTTAATCTATTGTGGACAGTTCTCACCTAATTTGCTTAAGTTTAAAGACAGAAACTTCGAAGAGGAGCTTGGGAGAGTCTGCAGATGGAAATCACAGAGCACTGATTCAGTAGCTAAGAAGTACTGCTGCAAAACCTAAGTCGTCTTTTATTATTTTAACTGTGACATAAACTCAGCTTACATGTAAAATAAGATATTATCAATACTAAATTATGTTAGTCTATATAAGGTGAATGGGTGAATCTACTGACAATGCAAAACTGTTTCACACTTACACGAACTAAATGTTAAAAAGCCCATTTGTGAATGAGCTGGCTTCTCTGGTTTTACTCATAGGAAGCTCTGAGACATTTCTTGAGGGTGAATGTTTTCATTACCTATGTTTTCTGGTCATCTGATTTCCTGTATAAAGTGTTTATCCATGTATTGTTAAAGAGCTACTTATTAACACATAGTAGTTAATAAACTAGGGTCTCATATATGAAATAAGACTTATTGGTGGGTCTACAGAAGCCTCCAGATACTGCACTTCATACCTGCCAACTATTTCTGTAATGCTTCTGAATCAAATCACAAATACAAAGCTTTGAGTGCCATTGGGCGTGGCTGAATGGGAAAAGAAATCCAAGGCCTCCACATTGTATCAAAATTTGCAGTTTCATCTCTCATTTTAACACTAGTTATATACATGATCCTGAACATCATTTACTTTTCATCTCAAATCCAGACCCCTGTGGATAATCTCAGCTACCTTATCCTTGCACTCCAACACTGCTCCAAAATCCATTGGCTTCAGCAGGAGCTTTTCAGCTGTCTTTCAAATGAGTTTTGGATCAGGTCCTCAGTAAATATGGATTAAATACAGGGGAAAACAGTATCCTAGCACATCATTCCCAGGATTGTCCATTTACAATTACATTTTATAATGATAGCCTCTTCAGCTTTTTTCTCAGAAATTGTTTCAGATTGGTTGAAGGACTTTTTTTCTTGTTAATAAAAATGCATTTAAAATATCTTTTGCAGTCTGGCCTGCAAAATATGCTACTACATTATGCATGATTCTTGACTGTTCAGAGTATGAAAACCCCCCCACCCTACTATAGACTATTAATGATTTTAATGCTATGCTGTTTGCAGTTTATTATTTCTGATAAATATGGCAATTTAGTGATATTTGCACATTCATAATATGTGTTGTTAATAAGGATACCTATGTGGTATTAATAAAGTCAATTCGAAATTAATTTACTAAGCACCAGAGAGATAATTTTCTAGTGCATCTGTCTGCAAACAGGCTTCATAATGAAGAGGATTTGGGTAGTGGAGGCTGCTTACTGCTCTGGGGTTGTGTGTTACTGAATAATTTTACATTCTCTCCCCTTTGTGTTTACAGATTTTGATAACTGTTGTGATTCACAGAATGTAAAATGAATGTTTAACTGCATTTATTACCCTTACTAGTTATTTGAATTTTGATTCTGAAGACACACAATTAAAGGAGTTATATATGAACAGTGTATCCTTTCAAAACATATTTAGTAATGAATCTCTTGTGTTCTGAACTTCTGGCTTTGGATTGGCTTAACTTTTAGAATATCCATCACTTTACCAGAAAATGTAAAACAGAAGTATAAAGACAAGAAGATCAATATTATATAGTATATAATTATGCATAAATAAACACATAATAATTAAGAAAAATTGATAAAGATCAGAATGAATGCACAGAAAATGTAAATAACTGCTTTGCAGATAGAAGCAAAACACATGAGGTTAATTTACTTTGGGTGAAAGTACTGAGCAACAACAAACCTACTAGTGTAACATCAACCATATACAAGATGAAATTATGATGGAAATAATAATTTATGACATAAAGGTAAAAGAAAATGGTATAAAATGCTGTAAGTATTACCAAGGGAATTTTGTGCCAGAATAACTGAATTAATTTTTTGGATAACAGATTTTATAAAGCAGAGATATATGAAAGATCTAATTTGTTTGGTAATGAATGATAGGATTCTTCTGACTAAATGCACGTGCTTGCTCTGGAAACATCTATTTCTAAACTAGTCACCCCATGCTCCCTTTTTAGCAATGCCAAAAAATAGTTCCTTTTAGGGTATGACTCACCTTATTCTAAAGTAAAGGTCTAAAATAAGTCGGATGACTCATTCCTACAAGTGCTTATTTCTCTCCATTGACTGTAAAGGTAGCCAGGAGTGACTGGGTCAGCTGTAGATGACCACCCTAAAGACATCTGAAGTTAAATGGGAGTAATCAGTGATCCCACTGAGACAGACTAATTTATGAGTAAAGTGTCTGAAGTGATGCCTGTAGGTAAGTGCTCATTGAGGTACAAACTTTAAGATAGTTAGGGAGCTGTTTAAAGTGAAGATGAAAATGGGCAATGTTGAAAAAAAAATGTAATGGGTTGAAGGAAACTACTAGAAGCATTTTTCATAAATCAGCCTTGGAGTTGATCTTAGTATTTAATGATTTTGGCATGAGAAGTAGGATTGAACTAATGATATTTGATATGCAATTGGGTCATGCTGTTGATACAAAAGAGAACTAGGAAGTCACATAAGAAAGATTAGATAACCTTGAGGATAGAAAATTGGGAATGAGATGAAATTTAATACAACAAAGTACAAATATTACTGTAAGGGAAAAATCTGAAAATATTGCCTATGAGCCTAAAGAATATTTTGAAAGAACATAGATGTCTAATTTTAATAGAAAAACTACCAAAAAAAATAATTCTCAGTTCAATCATCTGTGTGCCTGAAAAGCAATTTATCCTCCAGTTTTCTACTGAAAATTAATTACATGCCTAAAGATTTTCTATTCTGCATATTTAAGAGTACTGCTACTGTGGCTGAACTGAACATTTGGGAACTTATCCCTACCCGGACTTCTTTGGAAGTTACAGTTTCAGTCTGAGGTCCCTGAAGACTGCAGTCTTTCTAAGCATTTTCTAGTTATACTTAACAAATTAACAGTGAGTATTACCATATTTCAAAATCATCAGCTGGAAGCAGAACAGGAAAGACTATTTTCTGATCAATGACATAGTTGCTTGCATGTATGAGAGGCAATCCAACCAATGCAGAACTTACCCATCTGGTTATCACAGAATAGGGTGAGTTGGAAGGGAACTTAAAGGTCATCTAGTCGAACTCCCCTGCCATGGGCAGGGACATCCCCCACTAGACCAGGTTGCTCAGGGCCTCACCTTAACCTGGCCTTGAACATCTCCAAGGACGGGCAATCTACCACCTCTCAGGGCAACATGTGCCAGTGTTTTACCACCCTCATGGTGAAGAACTTCTTTCTTACGTCTAACTTAAATCTACCCTCCTTCAGTTAAACCTTCAGTAACCTTCAGTTAAACCTTCAGTAAAACCATTACCTCTTGTCCTGTCACAATAGGGTCTGCTAAAAAGCCTGTCCCCATCCTTGTTATAGGCCCCCTTTAGGTATTGAAAGACAGCAAGGAGGTCTTCTCACAGCCTTCTCTTCTTCAGGCTGAACAATCCCGACTCTCTCAGCCTTTCCTCACAGAACAGGCGTTCCAGGTCTCTGATCATTTTTGTGGCCCTTCTCTGGACTTGTTCCAACAGGTCCATGTCCCTCCTGTGCTGAGGGCTCCAGAGCTGGACAAAGTACTCCAGGAGGGGTCTTACCAGAGCAGAGTAGAGGGGCAGAATCACCTTCCTCAATCTGCTGGTCACAGTTCTTTTGATGCAGCCCAGGATACATTTGGCCTTCTGGGCTGCGAGGTCACATTGCTGGCTCATGTCCAGCCTTTCAGCTACCAGTATCCCCATGTCCTTCTCAGCAGGGCTGCTTTCAGTCCTTTGAACCCCCAGCCGGTACTGATACCGAGGGTTGCCCTGACCTAAGTGCAGGACCTTGCACTTCTCCTTGTTGAACCTCATGAACCTCCCCTGGGCCCACTTCATGAGCTTGTCTAGGTCCCTCTGGATGGCATCCCGTCCTTCAGGTGTGTCAACCACACCACTCAGCTTGGTGTCATCTGCGAACTTGCTGAGGGTGCACTTGATCCCTCTGTCTGTGTCATTAATGAAAAGATTGAACAGTACCGGCCCCAGTATAGAGCCCTGGGGGACACCACTTGTTACTGGTGCCCATCGAGACATAGAGCCGTTGATCACCACTCTCTGGATGCGACCATCCAACCAATTCCTCATCCACCAAACAGTCCACCCATCAAATCCAAATCTCTCTTGTTCAGAGAGAAGGGTGTTGTTGGAGACTGTGTCAAAGGCCTTACAGAAGTCTTACAGAGAAAGCACTCTTCATTCTTCAGTGGCAGCAAAGAATTCAGGGGTCATTGAGGCCAAAAGAGTATGCTAGGAATCTCTTTCTTGCCAGCACTAGTTTTTGCAAAGGAAACGGTGGACTAGATCTGGCTTTAAGTTTTGTTACTCTTTTTTAATCATGACTGCTTCACTTAGGGAAGTGCTGACAGGAACCCATATGACTGTGATTCCAGTTCAGTGCTATTGCTGCTTGGTTACTCCCTGTTACTTGCTTGAACTGTGGCCAACCCTTGCTAAGAGATGGGGGGTTAAGGTTCCTTCTGCCGATAGGCAGTTACAAACCTGAACCGTGGTCGCTATGAGAAAAATGAAACTCAAGTGTCCTATTGACCTAGTAAATGTTCTAATAATTAATCTGTTCTTGAAGCCAGGCAAATTGTTTCATGGCCATATTTTCAACCTGACAAGCCAATGACAATGATAGTCATGTGTTGAAATGTTGCCCAGAGAAGTGTTAGATATCCCATCCCTGGAAACATTCAAGGTCAGATTGAACAGGTCTCTGAGCAACCTGATCCAGTTGAAGATGTCCCTGCTGGTTACAGTGGGTTTGAACTAGATGACCAACCCAAACTATTCTATGATTCTCTGAATACAGAAGTCTGTATATGAATAGTGGTCTGGAAACCATAGGAATGCCTAGAATGTGATTTGTGACTTGTTTAATCTCAAGATAGATATCTAAAAGTAGACAAATTAATCCTTCTGGGAGTGCTTAGTTTTCTCCTTTGACTATGAATAGAGACTAGCTATCTCATCAAGATGCAGATTTTATAGGTAAGACACTACAGATCTTCATGTGTGTACCTTAGGTACTTCAATGCAGAAGATGGTTTTTGTCTCTGAATCTGTCTCACATCTGATCATATGCCTGCATTATAAAACCAAGTTCGGCAAAATTCCCCATTCCCCTCAGCTGGCATTGCTCATGGTACAGTTTAGTTATTGCTCCACTCAGTGGATTGGCTGTTGCAAAGCTCATATATCCATATACCTTTTCTATAGACTGCAGGCACCTGACACAGCATTTTGGAGCTCACTCTTAAATTTCATGGAAAATTTCTAGGTGATGGAGTGTTGAATATCACATTGCTTAAGACAAATGAGCTATCAGGATGTCCTAGCACTTTTGAAATGCAGGAATCTAGTAACTAGAAACTCAGTCCTGGTGAGAGTTCAACCAACAGCAGATGGTGAATGTTCTGTACTACTCAGACATGGCATCTGTACGTGGCATACAGGAAAAAGTGCAGACATCTGAATCTCAGCTCCTTTGTAACACTCATTCCTGCTTCTCAGAAAATATCAATCCTACTTTAATTTATAAATTGTTGACATGAAGCAGCAGCTTCAAATTGATGAGCCCCAAAAGTTAATTGGGGGGAAGCTAACCTTTTCTACATCAGACTCTGTTTTCTTAAGCAGAATATTTTAATGCCCTGTTCTTTGTCATAATCTTTTCAGTGTCAGAACTCATTTTTTCAATCAGTCACCTGCAGGCAGTAGGGGCAATGATTTTGTTGTATGATGATTTATGAGGGTGAGCAAAGAATGACTTATTTCATATGGCTTGTATGTCAGAAAATCCTGAAGGGTGAATGTAACCCAAGAAGTGTGCATACTGAAAACAATGGCTCTGGTGTTTAAAACAAAACAAAACAAATCAGTCCTTCAAGAAATTTAAAAGCAAGTGGAACAAAACCAGCACAGGGAGGATGATCACTTATGTGCCTTTCTGACTGATGATTCATATTCATCCCTGCTGAGTATATATTTTGGAGAAGAATTTAGAATACCTCAAGCTATTTTCCTTCTTTTGCTCACTTCTCATCTGTATCACCAGACATCCCTACTGTGTGTTTTGGTTCTGAGGAGGAGGGGATTGTGTAGCTCCGTGTGAATGCCTTGGATGGGGGCCAGCTATGACTGTAAGAATAAGAATAGGTTATATTTAATGCCATTTTCTTGTTCTTTTCAACTCCATGTCACTCCTGACATTGTTACACCAGAGTTCAGAGAAGCTAGCCGCCTTTTGTGTTATGTTACAATAGAAGTCCAGTTAAATTTCTTTTTTTTTTTTCTACTGTCTTTTGCCATTTTCTTGCCTTCTCACAACTCATCAGTTCTTCAGCAAGGCTTAGGGAAAAATTTTAACATACTTTGTTACTCCTGTCAGGCCTTTTGCAATGCCAGCTATTCCCATGAAGTCTGAAAATTTGGACTCTCTCCAAGAGAATGGATTGAAGCGTTGGAGAAGGTCAGCAAAACATCATTTTTCATTTTACACTGCTACACTGCCCACAACTGCTCTGCTCTCACCTTTTCTGTGGTAGTTGTTCTTGACTGCCCCCAGCTATAGACCTCAAGCTGATAGAGGGAGCTGAACTTTCCGAAGAAGGTGAAGACACAAGCTGCCTGCTGCTATCATCCGTTGCAGGGGAAGCTAGGTTGTTCCTGGCTGTGGGCAGCAGATGTTCATGAAGTAACTGCCAAAACACTGTTTAGGGAAACAATACATGTGTTACGTGGCACCAGAGTATTTGGGAAGCCAAGAGGTTGCTCACTTCTTCACTCAACACAGTGACATACAATGAAATGGAAGATGAGACTGTGCAGTCCCAAAGTCCAGCAGAGAATAAAGACCTAGGAATGATTTCCCAGACCTGTCAGGTGTGCATCCTGTGCAAAATCTGAATGGAAATTATTCCAAGCTAGTGTGGCACATGTATAATGCATGGAAAAAACCCCTTAGTGTTAGTGTATATATGTATAAGAATTACCAGCTGTCCTCTGTTACAGAAGAGTGCCCTTTTTCTGCTTCCCTAGGCTGTATAACTTCTTACTCTTAAGAACACTTGGCAATCACAACCATGTTTTATCCAGGGCACTAGGAAATCACTCTAGCTCTATACTTTTATTTAAGCGTGGCATGTCAAAATAGAAAGTTGTAACTCGTTTAAGATCTTCTTCTATCAAAATACTTTTAAAGTGTACTTGGAAATAAAAGGTTCCATTTGGCTTCACTTTTTTAACACCACTATTAAACCTAAAACTAGAATAAAAACAAATCGGCAGGGCTGTAATATTTAAAGTGCAAATGAAAGCTGGAAAATTCAGAACTAGGATTTAATGCCCAGGGTGAGTACTGCAGATGTTTCAAAGCAGTGGCTAATGTTATGTAGCAGCTCTGGGGATTTACCTTGTCTCCTAAAGGGAAAAAAACCCTTTTCAATAGAAGTTGAATAAATAAAATTAAATAAAATTTGAGATCTCCAGCATACTCTGTTAATACCAAAGAGGGTCTTCTAGCTTCAGAGTGATGCTAAAGGAAATAAACCATCTATGTTTTTTCTTTTGTCTCAGTACCTTAAATGACTTCATATCCCTTCTTATTATGCCCTTGTGAAGGCATTGGACATACTTTTTTTACTCAGCAGTTGGTTTGTGCTTCAGTCAAAGGATTTTTCCTTGATTTGCGCTGCCTTGTTTTTGTAGTATGTGGCCAGTGGTAGTCATCAGCACATAGGCAACAGAATAAATCAAATAAATGTCATCCTGGGGAAGCCTGCGTGCCTACCTGACAAACCACAGTAGTTCTGAAGCTGCCGTAGGAGGTTTCTTCTAAATTACACGTCACATTTCTTTCGGCTGTGATCACTTCGAACAGTATCAGTGCCCCAGTAATCTCCCAGTAGTGTAAAAATATGTGAATGTTCTTTTAGTAAATGTTTTGTGCTTCATGCATGGTGAAATGAGAAAAATATGTTAAAAACAAAGAAACATGCTTTGTTTTCATTTTGAGTTGTCACATCTAAGTGGGAAGGGAGGAGGTGTCTGCATTAATTCAGAAGAAAGGTGTAATTTATTTTGCCCAATGTAAGCTGTATAAAAATCCATTCTTCAGTCTGTCAGGGTGTCTTGTGGGCCAGTGGCTCCATCGGTGCTGAGGACTTGGAAGTTGAAGGGGGCAAATCAGCAGGGTATAAGCAATCCTGGAGGTTTCTGGATTGCATTGATGACAACTTCCTAACACAGGTGACCATGGAGATGGTGAGAGGAGATGCTCTGCTTGATATGATATTCACAAACAAGAATTGCTTGGGGATGTGAAGTTTAGGAGTTGCCTTGGCTGCAGTGCTCATGAGATGGTGGCAAGAAAAGAATCTGGGGAACTGCAGACTGGATGGCCTTATCTCAGTCCCTGAGAAGCTGTTGGAGCAACTAAACCTGGAAAACATTCCTTAATGTATTTAGGACAAGAAGGTGATTTGGCATAGGTGGCATGGATTTATGAAAGAGAAATTGTACATCATAAACATGATAGCTTTCTATGATGAGTTGGCTGGCTTGGTGGACAAGGAGAGAGAGGGTAGTGGATGTTGTTTATCTTGACTTTAGCAAGGCTTTCAAACCTGTCTTCTGCAACGCCCTCGTAGGCAAAATGATGAAAAACAGACTGGATAAATGAACAACAGGGTGGCCTGAAACCTGGCTTAAATGTCAATCTCCAGGGATTGTGATCAGCAGCGCAGTGTCTGACTCAAAGCCAGCATTGTACCACCATCAGTGCTGAGGCCAATACTTTTTAACATCTTCATTAATAGCCTTTATGGTGGGACAGAGTGCAGCCTCAGCAGATTTGCAGATGATAAAAAACGTGGGCGTTGGTTATTAGATGTGATGGTTGTGCTACCATTCAGAGGGACCTCAACAGGCTGGAAAAATGGGCAAACAGGAATCTCATGAAGTTCAACAAAGGCAAATGCAAAGTTCTTTGCAGAAAAGGACCTGTTGGAGGGACCCGGGCTCTTTTCTGTGGTGTCCAGTGACAAGACCAGAGACAATGGAAACAAATTGCAGTTCCATTTAAACGTAAGAAAATATTAAGTTCCTGCAAGGCTGGTCAAACACAGGGATAGGTTGCCCAGATAGGCTGTGGGGTCTTCATCCTTGCAGACATTCAAAACCTGACTGAAGATGTTGGAGGCTGTAGAGCTTCTACAAGTTGCCATGTATCATAACTTCTTATTCCACCAGTGCCATCTACTGTATATGAACTAGAAACAAACACCTTAGAAAAAATTATAATTTGCAGAAGTACAGCTTTTTGCGTATTTACTAAATCATTACATTCTGACTGGAAGAATTGCAAAGAACAGATGCTAACTGATACAGCAGCTCACACCCTACCGAGAGAATAATGTGGCAGTCCTTGCTCTACTTGCTAAAATATCTTTAAATTTAAAATGGCCTTACATTGTTTCATTTCTCTGTGTTATAATGAACATTCATTTCACTAAATGATCCAATAGAAAAATTGGCTTTAGTTCTTACCCAAATTTCCTGAGGGCTTCAAAACAATAAACACTTTGGCTACACCTATTGGCATTTACTGCACAACAGGGATATGTTCATCCCATTTTGCTGCATTGAGGAGGAAGAATATTATCACCTACATATCTCATTGTTACTTCCATTACAATTGCTCTCTTGTGATGCAACTCAGAAATGAGGCATTTTTCATTAATGTAGTTTACCATGGAAACTCATGCGAGATAATCTACTTCTGCTGCGTCTGTTGGTGGTAGAGAGGACTTTATTCTCAGATATCACTTTTTCCTGGCACTGTTTTCTTCTGTCATGCCCCTGACTGCAGACAGGGCTAAAGCAATAGCACTGATATATGTGCAAGTATGAGTGTGTGTATGTGTGGGTGCATATGAGTGCATATGTGTGGGTGTATGTGCAAGCATGCACATGCTCATACACACAAACACACGTGTGTATGTAGAAGTATGTGGTTGGGGGTAGGTTATGCTAGCTTGGTGCTCCAGCACAGGCCTGATCTAGAGCTAAATTGCTCCACTGACCCCTCTTCATGGTGGGAGGAGCTCATAGGGACCTTGATGTTACTTGCTACCTCGTGGAAGGCTCAGCAGAGCTCCCTTTCTCCACCCTGGCATAAGAATGCCAAAGAGTGCAGTTATGGAGCATTTCTTAGGCAAACAGTGCTTTTGCAGGAAAATAGCCATTTTGATTTGATTGAAAGTGTTTGATTGAAAGTGTTTGTGAAATGGAGATTCTTTCTGAAACATGAAAATACTTTGTTCCGGTGTTTTCAAGGTGCTGTTTCAATTATGCATTCCAAACCCATGTTTCATTACTGCTTTTAACAAAATTTATTTTGACTAATAGTAGTAATAACCTTACAAATATGCTTAATAACAAGGGAGAGAAAACACCTTGTTTGGGTTAAATGAACATATTTTTGTTACCTTAGATGCTTTTTTCTCTTCTTCTGACTCCAGTGAGGGAAATTAAAAAATAATGCTTGTGATTTATTTGAAATGCTTTTCTTTTTTTTTTTCTAAACACTCACTGATTTGCCAAGCACTATTCTCTGGCTTTTAAAGTATCTGCATAAGGCTTAATTTTGTGTGACTTTGACCTGGATCAGACCTGGCTAATATGGGCCTAATGTAACGTAACTTCATCCTTAACTGTGCTTTGGTTAAGTTAGATGATTTAATCCTATTGGATCTCATTGATTGTATTTCGTTTTAGGCAAGACCTTATGCTAACATGTTTTTCTCTATCTACACTGAAGAAAAAGTGAAATTTAAACCAACTCCTAACTAGTGAAGCTTGGGCTACCTGTTCACAGGATACAGAAATTCAGTGGTGTAGCTGGGAACTTAAATATGGAGTTAGTGTAGTTCTTTAATGGCAAATCCATCCTTCCTGTTTATCAATTGATATCAGAAGATAGCTCAATTTAAAGTAAAACAAATATAAGAGAGCACTAATGTTATATTTCACCAGTTCATGGGTATCAGAGAACCTCTGAGTGAACTGAATCTGTCTCTGCTGGTTACAGATAAAGTTGTCCAATGAGTGGACAACTGAAAAATGAAGTCTTTGGTACAAATTTGCACCCTTCATCCCTTCCACAGGAACCGTACCCATCTCTGGAAGTCTCCATGCCTACGCCTGTAGGGCCTCCCCTGTCTCCTTTCCTATTCCTACATTCACAATACTGTAAAAATATGAGCCATCTGTAATCTGATGCAGGCAAGAGTTTGAAATGGTAGCTCAGAAAGGTGAATGCTGCTGTTATATCAGTGGCTGGCTGACGAAACTTGAAAGCGACAACTTCAAATGTAAATCTACTTAAATATTTAATTACTAACTTTTTACATTATAGAAATCAGGAAACATATTTCTTTTGTAAATCCTAAAATAAAGAGCTTAGGAACAACTGAGTATAACATTATTAATTTCAATGTTTTTATTCAATCAAATTGCAATTTCTGGGACTCAGAATATTCTTCTTCTCCACTTTCCATACAGAAATCAGGATCCTTGCTGTGGGTCAGAGGTTCAGGCTTCCTCATGATACAGACCCTATGTCAATATGAACTTGCCCAACTGGTTTGAATTATATTAATTTACTTGTCTCTCCATTCCTTGATTTTGAAGAAGGGGGGTTGTGTTTAGTTTTAGTTGGTGGAGCAGCCCTTCACAAAAAAAAAAACAAACAGTGTTTTTTCTTGCTTCTTAGAATCTTCTTTCCTTAAGGAATCTGTAACTCACTGTGCTTTAATTTTGGCTTATTTTAGGTTTTCTGTGCCCTCAGAATGGTCCCTGTGGTGCTTATTCACAAATCTTGCGGGTGAGAATTCTTATTGTATAACCTGGAATAAAGGAGTATTTTTCTGCCCTCTTCCTTTCATACCAGTAAGACTCATCCCTCCTGGCAGTGACTGAAGCCTATTCATAGTACTTGTAAGGTAAGGTATTTTCTTCATAGATGTGCTGGTACCTTGCCATCTTTGACCTCATAGAAGTCTAACATTTCACTTAAAAAGTGAGTAGGAAAAGAGGAGAAATCTAGGTTCTCAGATCCAGTCAATTAAAATGTATTGTTTCATGTAGCTACAGGGTGATGAAAAGAATTCATTTTTCAGAAATCACTTTTTCTAATCTCCTTTTGTGGCCTACATCGCATGCACTCTTGTAATTTCGTTTAATAAAATTATAGTTTAAATGTATGGCTTTGCCCTCTTTCACATTTTTTCCCTTTTGACATAAGACACAGGGTACGTTCTCTGGAAACAGGAGAAAATGGTTTCCTAATGCTGTTCCCAAGATTACTCCTGTTTGCAAGGCAATTTATTAGAGGCACATGAATTCTCTATTCTAATCTATCCCATCTCTGGCTGGCAATGAATGCTCACATTGAATATAGTTATTGATCAAAAATATTGTAAACAAATCTAAACAACAGGTTTATTAATGTCTTTTGGCAGAATGGAAATAATGAAATACATTTGACAAAGTAGATGGCGGCAAAGAGCCTCATGTCTGCGTGGCCTCTCCTACATAGGAGCCCTGACAGAGGTTTATAGGTCAAAACCACAGCTGTAACATGGATCTAGCTGTTGTGGTTTTTGACAAGATGGGTGGAGTCTTTGTTATTCAGCATATTTTTCTCATATTGAAAGGCTGTAATTATTTCAGGCAGCAAAGGGTAAACAAAACTTGAGGATGAGACATACGTAGAGGGCAGCGGGGCAATCCGTTGCCTCTTTTCCAGACCAGTAGACAAGTAGAAACACAGACACTATACATACCAATTTTTTTCAGGAAGCCAATAAATGTGAGATGTTAAAGTGTCATTCCATCCCCTTACAGATAAGAAACATCATATGAGATAGGTAAAGGAAAGATCAAACTGGTCAGCCTTGCTCTCTACCAAAACCAAAATTTTCCTTGTAGTGTCCATGTCCTGCTTTGGGCTAGCCATTACTCCAGTTTTTGCATAGACCCCGGCTCCTTCTAAAATCTCGATCCCCTTTCAAACTATCTCAAGGGTACTTGGTATACTCTCATTATACACTCTAACTATAGAAAACATAAGTGTATATAAACTTGTTGATGGAAATTGGCGTTAGGATTTTCCAAGTTTTTTGTATGTGAATTTTCATTATCGATATGGCATTAAGGAGGTAAAAAAAGCAAAGAAGCAACTCACACTGGCCACTTGTCTCTTTATTAGACCTTTCAGGAGAACATGAGCTAGAGTCTGTTTTTAATTTTCATGCTTTTCATACATTTCCAGGCCCTGGTCCTCATGGGG
>VZRW01003888.1:0-15612 GCA_013398125.1 Aegotheles bennettii | reverse complement strand
GGTGTTGTTCTTCCCCAGATGCAAAACTCTGCACTTGCCCTTGTTGAATTTCATTCAGTTCCTCCCCGCCCAACTCTCCAGCCTATCAAGGTCTCGCTGAATGGCAGCACAACCCTCTGGTGTGTCAGCCACTCCTCCCAGTTTAGTGTCATCAGCAAACTTGCTGAGTGTACATTCTGTACCCTCATCCAGGTCGTTGATGAAGATATTGAACAACACCGGTCCCAGTACCGACCCCTGAGGGACTCCACTAGTCACAGCCCTCCAACTAGATTCTGTCCCATTGACTACAACTCTCTGACTTCTTCCCTTTAACCAGTTCTTGATCCACCTCACTACCTGATCACCAAACCCATACTTTATCAGCTTATCTACGAGAATGCTGTGGGAGACAGTGTCAAATGCTTTACTGAAATCGAGATAAACCACGTCTACGGCTCTACCGTCATCTATCCACCTAGTTATTTCCTCATAGAAGGCTATAAGGTTGGTCAAACATGACTTACCCTTGGTAAAACCAAATTCTCATTTTTCATTGTGAGTAGGAAAATCAGATTGACAGCTAAGCTTTGTTACAAGATATTTCAGATTGTCAATATTGTACAGCCCATTGTAACTACAACAGTGGCTATTTGACTGAATTACTATGTTGTCTGTATGGTTCATAGAACTGGTAAAGTTTCCGCCATTAGTTTGAACTGCTTATTTTGCTTCCACAGAGATAATGCTATCACTACTGAGAATTCATCTTTTTACAATTACTTCTTTTTTTTTCCTTTTCAGAAATCCAAATATGTGAGTACCAGTTTTTTATGAGAAACATAAGGGGCAGAATTATAAAATATCTGTACATTTTAAAAGGCAAGAATATTTGATTACTTGCCTTGGGAATGCCAACACTAAGTTCCATTTGTTGCAGATGAAACAAAACAGTTGATCCTTTTTTTAAAGGTCCTATTATGAGAATGATGACCATACAAAGAATTGAAACCTACTTGAACCTTATTTACATATGAGTGTAGTTATTTCATAAACTGTTTGCAGAATGTTGGTTTAGTTCAATAGCATGAAGAATGTTTTGGGCAAGTGTACACTTTTCTGCTTAATACTATGCAAACTTCAAATAGAGAAGCCAGCTGAGAACTTAGGGCTTTTTCCAAGTTTCGTAAGTTCCCAAGAGGCTTGTGTTTTCATTCAGACATTGTTCTGAGCAAATGTAACTATTCAAACTGGATTATATTCTTTTGTTGGCTAAACATGCAACTTTAACATTCTAGTCCTCCTATGAAGTTGAAAAACTTTATCAGGGAGTATACGGCCCTGGTTTCCTTGCTTAAACAGAACTTCAAAACCTTTGCTTTTCATTTGATTTCTTTATTTAATTTCCTTTTATTTTTAAACTTGCACATACTAAAGTGTCAAATATCATCAGAAATGGATTGCTTTTCCAGACAAATGCTTCTAAATTTCCAGAGTAGTTGTATAATATCACTAAGAGCAATTTTTGTAAATGGTCTGTCATCCAAAGTTTGAGACATCCATTGCATCTTTAAAGTATAAGACAGCTATTACTGTAGACAGCTTTGGAAATTTATGAGCTTCTTCTGAAAGAAAAATACAGTAGCTGCAGACTTTAGACAGATAGTATTACAGGCTTGTGTATATTCTGCTCTTTACTTCTCGTGCACTCATCTGACTTGGGAAGAAAATAGTCTTGTCAGTGCTTGAAATTAGATACAGTACTCTAAGAAAAGTGTTTCCTCTGTTGCTGATGGCATCCCTGTATGCTTGCCCTCTGGAATCATCAGTGATCTATGTAGGGCATTGTGACTTCAAAAGTTGTTTTCATCTATTGCAAATAAATCCTATTAAACCAATCAAATTTTCCTGGGAATAGTTCTTCATTGATAATATGATTTTAAAACAGCTGACTGCTCTTAAAAAGATAATGTTCCTACCAGAGGAAGTGACATTATGGATGAATTAACTAGATTCTGAAATCTGAAAGTAGTGTTGTGTTGTACTGCTCTACATCTTCGGCACACAATTAAACCTTTTTCAGATTTAGATTAACTAAAGCCTACTAAATAACCCCACATCATAAATTTTGTAAAAAACAGTGAGAAAATACTAAAGGAGCACAAAACCAAATATGTCCCCAGAAGAACCTGTACATGTGCAAAGAGGACTTAATTGTTCTCATATCAGTTGCACTTTAGAAATTGTTCTTGTAGTCACCCATAACTAGAAGAGCTTATAGAACATTTCCAATTGACAAAATACAACATGAGAAGGTACCTGGGAAATGTGTAAAGCTCTTACCTTTTACTTTGCCTCATTGCTGAGAGTGAAAGGAACCATGAGGGATATTCTCCTTTTGGTGCTCCAACAGAATCGGGAACAGAGAAACTACTTTCCCTCTCTAGTCTTCCTTGCTGTCCTTTAAAAGCCATGACTAAATTTTAACTTTTCCCTTGGTTTCTCTCACTTATAAGGAGAGAGGAGATAAAGAAGGGACTGTGATATTGCCTTTCCTTGACTCAAGAGACAAGAAGTAGGAAAAAGCTTCATGCTCCTCTTTTTTCACATTGGGAGGAATTGGAATGTAACCTAGAGGTGAACAATTTGCAGCCTGAAGAGGGCTGCAAGTGAAAAAATTAAAATAAAATAAAATAAAATAAAATAAAATAAAAATCAAACAACACTTATTCGTGTAAGGAAGGAAGGGAAATTGAAAGATCTTGAAGTCTGGCAATATTCACTGAAGATAATAACTGGAGCTCAGGGGTTTCATGGAGCCAACAGAAAAGAAGTGTATTGTGCAGAGGTAGTAAGCTTATTCTGAACAGTATCTGTAATGCTCACATGACTGATTTATCTTTCCTCTCTAGATAGGCAATGTTGTAGGAAGAATGTCCATGGTTTTTTATAACCTGTATATAAGGAGTTTGAGAATGGTTGATTTATTTATTGTGAGGCTGATATTTAATGAGAGGTTTTGTTTATATGCTTAGATTTGCATTGTGCTTTAGTATTGCCATCCTGGCTAGTGTGTACTGAAGTATATGAGAGAAAGAATTAGTGAGTATTAGGTCTTTTAACCAACCATTCTTATTTTGAGTTTATAAGCCTACAAATTACAACAAAATTACTGTTTTCAGTATTATTTTATATAAGAGGAAAGATCAGGGGTTCCTATTCAGTAAAACTGTCAGCCTCTGAAGAAATAACAACCTAAATATTCCAAATAGCATCCATAAGAGGAATATTTTGCAGGTAGGTTTAATTTTCCTAACAAGCTAAAATGTGATATAAACAGGAATTGAACTCATAATCCATGAATCCCAGCATAATTCTTCAGTTGCGATGCCATCCATCAATTTTAATTGCCAGTTTTGGAAAACTAGTATTTGCCCTGCTTTGCTATGACTTGTGTCCTAAAAGCAACATAAAGTATGTGAAATGGAGAGCTCCTTTCCTGTTCTCTGGTTCGTATAACTACTCTTAATATCTTACTTACGCTCTTATATATAGTTTTACAGTCTCAGAGCTGTGTAATTATAAATTTGACTATTTGTATTAGTAGTTCTAGAACAGGAAGATTAAATGAAGATATGAAAAGGTATTATTTAGGAAGTCATAACCAATGGAGTGAGGATAGCAAAGAATTCATAGATGTATGAATCAGATTCTTGTTCTCATCATGCTTCTGCTTTTAACCAACTGATCTCATAACACAAATAATAGACTACTACAATAATTTGTATTTTAACAACTGATACAATGGGATTTCTTGAAAGAATATATCTTGAAAGAATATTTCTTGAAAGAATATACATACAGAGATAGCTTCTGCATGCTGCACTTCACTGAACAGTTAAAAAGCAGTACAGTGGTAGACAGTTGTTTTGTGATAGTAAGAAGCTTGCAGGAGTGAGGGGAGGGAGATTCAAATATTGCTCAAGATTAAAGTCTTCTGAAAATGCCCTTTCATTTTCATGCTTCATTCTCAGAAGAGAGAAAATTGCTAAATATCTCTAGTGTGTTTCAGAAACAGCATATTTGCTGATATGTATCAGCCTTTATTTTAATTGTCATCATATTTATTTCTCATCTTCCTTTTAGAAATCCTTTGACACAAGCATGTCATTTATCTGTTTTGTGAAACACTGTACATGGCTACAGGGCCCCAATTCTGAGTGTACCAACACAGACATAATAGACATACTTAACGTGAAAACTGTATGTCAAATATATTTTTACTACTGAGTGAAATGATGTGTTCGTGTAATAGGTTTTGTTGGTGTATAGTATCTGTGACTTCATTGCACAATGATAATTGTTACCTATGAAAAGCCATATGATCTCAGTTTAGCAGAGGATACATATATATTTTGGAAACAGAGTGCTTTACTGTAATGTTGCCACTAGGCAAAGGGATTTTGATTACTATGGAAAATTTTATTTAGTATCTGGAGAAAAAACCCCAAAATGTATGTCCTTTCCACTTGGACGAATAGATTTGCATGGTAAGATCTTCTTAAAATTTGGAAAAAAAAATCAGTAAAAGTTTGTAACTGGAGCGATGATCTTCATTCATACTCTTTCCTAGGACATGAGCAGAGGAGATTTGAAATGTTTTTGAAATCATAGGCAGAAAAGATTTATGGAAAATATGAGGGTAAACAAACATATTTTATATTGAAGAAGGTGGGTTGAAATAGATGCTTAATGGCCAGAGAGTTTGAGGTTGGATTTTTACAAAAGCACCCAAATTCCATTGAAGATCAGTGACATCTTAATGCCAGATTATTTGAGACTCCTTTAAAAAATGTAGCCATTTTACGTATCAGCAATTTACTGGTCCTTCTGATTTTATAGTAGATTTTTTTGTGTGCTTGTTTCTTTTCCAGAAAATAGCATAGTCTCACTCTTGCCTTGTACATAGTTTCTGAAATGCAGGTTTTATTATATCCTACTCCTATTTGATATTTAAATTTCTTAAAGTAGGTGGTACCGATCAGAATTTTTCTGATGGAATGTATTTTCTCACAAACTTACTGATTAATGAATTTACTGTATTTTGGTTTTGGTGCATTCCTACAGAACAAAACAGGAAACTTTGAAACTGAAGTTTGAGATTCTTTAAATTAAATGAGAATGCTATGTATGAATAATCCAATTCTGAATTTTGATTTGTTTAGTTCAATACTACAGTTTAAGACATTGAAAACAAATTAAAAAAATAATTTCTTATTTTTTGTTTGCAAGTTTTAAATCATTTAAACACAGCATTTTTTTTAGCCTGAATATTTATTTGAGTTTTAGTTTGTGTCAGTTTGAAACATAAGCTTTGAACAGGCTTATGGGTGTGCTTGCTCTTTAATCTTTCAATATACATAAACTAAGGAAACCTTTTTCTTAGTTTTTGGGCACAGTACCCTTTCGTTTCTTATAGCTGCTATAGCTCTATTAGAGGAGACTGAAATAAGACAAAACTAACCAAACAAGAAACCACCTAGCATGGATTCTTGCTTCAGAACACTCAGGAGGTGTTGCTGGTGTTCGTGAAAGATTCTTGAATACTTAATTCTTGCCAGCAAGTTTTCACCAAGAATTCAAGACAGTAAAAAACTAAATATGAACAGTAATATAATAAACTTCCAAGAATCTCCAGCATTTACTAGCTATGAACACACAAAAAAAACCCCTCTAAAATTAACAGTTAAATTTATAACACTAAGAAGAACAAATTTCATATCTATTTTAACAAATCATTCAGTAAATATTCTAGAAAAAACATTCTACTAGATTTTTATGAAAAAATAAATATCTGTATGAGTTACCTTTCAAGACCTATTATTCTGAAATTTGAGTGTGGACTTGTTTGGATTTAACAGGTGAAAGTACCTTACTGTAGTATCAGATGGGATCCCAGATCCACGGGTTTCTGCTCTTTATTTGTTCTTTATTTGTTGTGTAAAATGGAAGCAGCTTAGCTAATTTGTTAGGAGCAAGGTGTGAAATTGAAACAAATCACAGAGGCTTAGAATACTTAGAGAGCTTAAAGGCTGGTCTGGAGTTTTATTTACGGGTTTACCCAAACACAAGGGGTCTGTTAATGAGACAGGCCATCCCTGGGACATAGTTTTCTCTTGTGTAGACTATTCAAATATGTAGAGATTTCTAGTGCTGTGCTTGATTAGTAGCCTAGGTAATTCAATAAATGTCTGAAAATTTCTGAGTCATATGTAATAATGTTATTTTTTATTATAACACAAACTAGCTTTTGAATTAAAGAGACGGGGAAATAAAGTTGCTGTATTAGGCAAGAAACTTCACAGGTAAAACTGCTTTAGGATGCTGTTTCTGTCTTTTGTAAGAGTTATAGGCTTATGTTCATGTGAACTGTAGGTAATAAAGTCAGTTCACAGTGAAATGTTCATGTTGAAGCCACATATAGTTAGAATTGAGCCACATACACCGAAGAATTAATGAAACCTTCCATGTATTTTTTTTACCATGTGGAACTATATGATAAGGTAATGTCTGATGATAAATTGAGTTTATGGTGAACTGCTAGATTCAATCTTTGACTGTAAATCTCCAAAGCTGGCTTCTTTCAACAGAGAAGCTAAAGTCACTGCAGTTTACACCAACTGTCACTTGAATAAAATTCATGCTGACAAGGATAGTATCTCTTGTAAAATCTTCCTTAAATGGGGTCACAAACAGTTCATAATGAAAAAGCTGAATGGAAAAATTTCTCCTACAGTAACAGAAAATTTCCTTCAAATATATGTCAAAAACATCTTGTTACATCTCAAAATTCCCCAATTTTTCTCCTGTGTGATTTTATTTATAGTTTATTGCCAAATTAAATTTTATCATAACCACTTTCTGAAGAAGAAATGGTTTGACCTCCTTTGAGAATTCTTTTCACTCTCAGTCCTCTTGAGCACTTAACCCCATTTGCTATTTCATGAATATTTGTTTGATAAAGATAGGAATAAAAATAAGCACTGATAATTAAAACCATCATGATTGATTCATTATGGCCTTAAGCTTTTGCTAAGTAGGTTCCTGTATACTTTAATGTAGAATTTATAAAGCAGACATCTGTTAAATATACTTCTCATTTCCTTGTCACATGTAAATTCTGATTTAGGATTTGAATCCTATAGGTTGCTCCTCATCGAAACCCACTGCTGAATTAAAAGGAACACTTGATAATAAAGAAATTGTAAGTCTGGATTCTTAGATAAGACTACTGCAATAATTGTGCTGGTATGGAGGTTTTGTAAGTTTTTTCTTGAAACAGATGAAGTGTTGTACTTTTAAACCTGCTTCAATGACAGCATTGTTATTTATAGAGGAAAGCATATAGGAAGAGATGAGTTATTCAAAAGATACTTTGTCAAGTGTGACTGAAGTACACATTGGCATATTTTGGGGCTGAAGCATAAAATTTATTTTTTAGTTGTATATTCCTTGCACATTTGAAATAAAGCAACAGAATAAACAGATGCATTTAACAAAACTAAGCTTAATAATGGATACTCTAAGTATGACCTTTAAATTGAAATTGAGATTTCAGTGCTTTAGTAAAGAATTTTACTATTGAGAAAATGTGAAGACAAAAATCAGAATCAGATTACTTACCCTGTTGAGATGTCAATAGGTGAATGGGCTAAAATACTTGTGTTCCTTTCTGGTAATCAGAGGTCAGAAATAGCCATAATTAGATGTTCAAGGTGACAAGAAATTAAATATAGAAAGGTTTAAAAGACTGAGTTGTCTCAGAGAGAAATAAAAAGTGTAAGTATAGAAACAAATGCATAGTAAAAGGAAGGTAAATGAGAACTTTCATGTTCAGGCTTTTTCATTAATCCGTGGCACTGATTGTTGAAAGATTGATGAATTAGCACAGACTGAGCAATGATTATGTATCTTCATGGACTTTATCCACAATTGCTATAGACTGCTGCTTTTTGGATGAGGGAGGGAGTTAAGTGACCTGAGGCTTTAAGATATCAGATAACAACAGCTATCATTGTCAGCTACTATATTCATCTTCTCCCAAAGTGTTTCTTCCTGAACAGTGTCAGAAACACAGCGGTGAAATAAATGAATTCATAATGTCCAATAGTGCAGAAGATATGGTGATCCACCTTAATAAAAAATGAGAAAGGTTAGGTTTAACAGCACTGGGCTGGACCTTCATTCACATAGACTGATTCAGGTAAGGCACAGGGGGGTGGATAAACAGACAAATTGGGGAGGGAGTTACCTGCCTCTTCAGGGAGGGCAGAGACCTGCACTAGATTGCAGGAGCCTCTCCATGCTACACAGTTACACTGGTAGACCTTTGATTTACACAATAAGTTAATACTGTAATTTCCTAGCAATTAGCTCCACTTACTGATGGAAGGGAATTTTGTGAATTGATTTGTTCCTTTGGTTCTGCACTGTATTTTCTTGCTAGTGCTGCCATGAATGATTTATTGAGAATACTGATAATAACTAATTGCTTTGGGAAAGCCAACAACAGATTTGTTTTTATATGCTGTAATCAACAACAGTTATGTTAAAAGTGTAAGTCTGGGAGGTGCTGAGTATCTCTTGGTTCTGTTGTATCTTTGTGGTGTGTCTTCTGCACCTTTCAATTTTGAACTTTTATTTATATGCAAATAAGCTAAATATTTCAAAATTTGATTAGTACAAACAAACAAAACAGCTAAGAATTAGAGGCCTTAGTGAACATAGGTGATGTCTTTACTGGATTGTATTAATTGTATTTTATTCAATTTTCTATATGAACATATGGAGACTGAAGAAAAAAGAAATCACACCACAAAAAAGAACAAAACAAAAAAACTGAAAAACATAGAAACAGAGAAATTTCTCTTGAGAGATAGTTTATGACACTTTCTGCTTTTAAGGCCATCCAAACCAAGGAATATCTTACTTTGTTAGTCTTACTTTCAAGCCTGTTGCAAACTATGTTGCTCTGAAGGTTGTGATTCTACATGTCTAACAAAGAACTGTATGAACTGTAAATTATTGCCTAATGGGAGCTGTGTCTTGCTGCCAACAGTGATTAAAAAAGAGAACATAGCAAGACTGTATATGCAATAGGGAAAATGTCCAAGCAATATCAGCAGAAAATGTTAAGAAACCACTATCGGTAATCTGTTAGCACTTAATGTGAATGATTTGATGAAAAGATAGATATGTTTAGATGCTAACTATTGCTTTTTCAAGAGAGAAATATAGGAGTTACAGGGAAATATATTAAACATACACTTAGACATGTAGAAAACTATACAGCATAATTATTCAAAGGAAGATACAGAAAGTGAAAGTTATACGTTGGTTTTGATTAATTCAATTTCTATGAGAAATAATGATCTAATAATGATCTAAATTCAGTTTTGACAATATGTACAAATAACTGAAGTCCACTGATATTTCTAAACTTACTTTTGGAGTGTGCTTCATTTAGTGAATCTGTTGGTTTTTACCACATAGACAACTAGTCGAAATAGGAAATTTTTAAATCATGAATGCAGCATCATTAGAGATAATATAACAAATTAATCTATTTCTATAGGTTTGTAGACATAGAAACCAGTTCATTTGATCCTAATTACATTCAAGAAAAATGCCATACTAATCAATCTGGGAACTGACATGTTTGAATAACATCTTTTTTCGTCTACAACTTGAGTAAGAATGAGAATATATTAGCAGAGTATTGCAGTTATAAAATGTTTTAAATTCAGTCATCTCATTCTTAATGATGGCATTCAACTACATTAAATAGTTATTTTTATATGATACATGAACAAATTCATACCATGTTTAAGTTCTAAGACTAAAGCTTTTTTTGAATTATATAGTATATTCACACATGAGTAGCAATCTTGCATAAAATGTTACGGTAATTCTTAGAGTTTAACTGTTGCTTCTATTTTAGGTATCTTTGAAATACCATGAATCTTTTTAAAATGTTTGGCTGCAGTATATAAAAGTCACATAAAAGAGAAATGGCAAACCTGTCATCAAGATTTGACCCTGTTTTATTATTAGTTAAGGTGATACATATTTTAAATTACTTGAAGTTTTGCTGAATTAGCCTGTTGTGAGTCAATTCTGAGAACTGGTGTTTATCAGTGCTTAAAATGTGAACTAATTGCTGTACAACACATCTGTTTGTCATTCAACACTGCCTGTCTTTTAAGACAGTTTCTGGTCTGTAATATTTGTTATAATTGAATCTTGATGCTGAAAAATTCTCTGGTCCATGTGATATCGCTGCTGAAGTACTAAGTGGGCTTGTGTAATTCTGATGTCAAATTTCTTGATGAGATATCAAAATCAATTTCAGTGGCATTTCAATAAACTACGTTGCTAGTAGTTAAAGGGCTGAAATATCATTATGCAGCCTATAGATCTAGGTCTGCTTTCTCTTGAAGCTTTTTTTTTACTTTGTTTCATTATTTTCTTTAAAAATGCATATTTTTGTAAAAAGAATAATTAAAAATGCAATTTCCTGTCAACAGTTTTTAGGATTTAGTTACGTGAATTCCTTTCATTAAAAATAATAATAAAATTAATACTCAGTTTTAAAAATAAAAAATAAATTGAGAAAGGTGGATCCACTGAATTTATTAATTTTAAGAGTTTTGGCTAACAAAAGCTATTAAAGTTTTGTTTTCATCTTCTAAAGGAGAGTAGAAGTTTGAAAATGTACAACTCCGCAGGACAGGAAGATTGCTTTCTATCTACTGTTTATCAAAAATTAGTCTGTATAATCTCATGTATGTTTTGTCATGCCCATCCATTATAGTTCTGTTATAATAAAGAACTAAATTATGGAGTCTTTTCAGGTGATTATGCAGTTTTGGCAAATTTTCTCTTAAAAATATTATTAATCAAGTTATACGTATTGTACAACCAACTGAATTTTGTCTATTGTAATACTTTCTTGCATAACAGACCATGCTGCATTTCTTATATTGGAGAACATGAACTAGAGAAGAATAATCTCTCCTTTAAAAATAAATAAATAAATAAATTGTTCATTAAAAATGTTTATTAAAAGAGCATTTTAGGAAATTAAGAGATTTTGGATTCTTTTCCTCTCATTTAAAAAATCTGAAAAACTAAATTTGAAAATTAAAAAATTATATTAAATATATATATAATGTATAATGTAAATGTAATGGATATAATTGTATTTATTCTTATGTATTTATTGCGGTCTTAGAATACTACAGTTTTCTGATCTACAGTTGCCTGATACTTAGCATTTCAGTGTAAAGCAGAATACTTAAATCTGCTTGGGGGCTTTATAAAATACCCGAGATGACAGTAAATATGTAAGATATAGCATAGAAATTTTTCTCCTCATCAGACACAAAGCTCATCTGTATTTTTTTTACACTTAACAAACATTGAATCTTATTTGCTCGAGTTGTCCAGTCTGTCAGGTACATATGATGAGTTTTGGGAAGGGATATAGGGAAAGGAACCTGCTTCCATGGTGTTCGTGTTGTATTCATGCATGTTTACCTCTCTATTATTAACAAGTAAAAGTCTGCTTTCACAGTTAATATGACATGAAAACAGTACTACATAGTTATTTGTTTGCATTATTCCAAGGACATGCATTTAACCATATTAGGAAAGTCTTACTTGAATCATTAGTTTTGAAATTTCTCTGGATTAGTACATGTTTAAAAGCTGGAATGATATAGCAATATCCGTATCAAATAATGCTATCAATATTTAGATCTATCAGTAAAATTTGACTATGAGTGTTTATGACTTATGAGTAAGTGAAATACATTGTATCACCTGGGACTTCAAAATGTTCAACACATGAAAGGAAGTTAGAGATTTTTTTATATGGCAGCAGCACTTACTGTTAGGCCGCAGAGTTCTCTCTTACACTAGTCTCAAAAGTGGATAAAATAATATATTCATTGGTATAAGATATGACTGTTGTGATGCATAAACTGAACAATAGGTGTTAATTTTTACCAGCACGGAGAGTGTACAATATGGATGAGTTTTCAGAGTTGGAGTTCCAAAATGAGGCATATGGACCCCATCAAGAGGGAAAATCAAAGCAATGCACTTCTCTTTTTATGTTTGTTTGGTTTTTTTTTTTTACTTTCATACTATTGCTGATATTGTTTAAGCTGACTAATAAACAATAAAGCAACAATAAGACTTTATATAAGCAGAAAACAGCCAAAATGCTAACACCATGTATCCGTCTGAAGGCAGAATGAAGAATAAAATACTCAGCTTAGCTTCTGCCTTTAGTTTTGGAGTCAGCTTTCAGAAACTGGAAGAACAAAGAAAAGAAGATAATTCATTTGGTGATGGTACTGGTATTCAGGCTTCTTCACTGACATCTTTTGGTCTACCTCAGTCAGGACAGTGTCTAAAATGAACTTTTATTCACTGAGGAAAGAAGTCTGAGTTTGGGAGTTAAGTGTTCAATACTTTTTTCCTTCTCCATCAGCTTCATAACTCATCCCAAATGCTTATGTACCTAAAGGGCACTTAAGTATCTCCATTCTGTTATTAATTTCATTTAGGAAACTGATTCTTTTTTCTTGTTCATGCTGAGCGATACCACTGTCAATGCCACTTACAAATGCTTAATGTAGGTATATAGCTTTTGTTTCATTTTTGTCCTCTCAAGATTGCCTATAGATTAATTGTGACAACACTGAATGTTGCTGTGCTTAACTTCCTTTCTTAGATGTCTGTCTTGGGGCAGCTCCATAGTGCTAACAGAGCACAAATAAAGGGGCCCTGTCAAGGTCTTACAGGGTTTTAATGTCTATGTGACTCAGTACAAAACCATACAGCAATACACACCTGGGCCCCAAATGCAGTATAGCAGCATTTGAGAAGTAATAGCTGTGACTAATTCAATCAAGCTTAGAGCTGCATGGAGGCAGCACACTAGTTCTAGTTCAAAAGCTGGCTTGGACACAGTTAGCTTGAGTATAGCTGCACCACGGTACATGACTTTGGTCATACCACATAGCTTTTGGTTTCTCTCATAGGAGTATATCAAAATTAATTTGTTCAGAAATTGGGAAGTAGACTGAAACCATCTGTATTAACATAATTTAGATAAGTGGGAGTGAGTACTCTGGTATCTAAACAGCTTAGTACCTGAGATTCCATGGATGCAAAAGTTGGCCATTTTAGCCTTGTATTTTGTTAATGTTAATAAACCCAATTTCTCAGCAGGGTGTTTTAGTTTGAGCATACTATCATCCTTATAGTCATACTGCTTCTGAATGGGAAATAACTTCTGCCCTGCAGTCATTGAATTCAAGCAGAATAAATCCATGTATCTCTGAAAAGACTGCATAGGCATGTAACTTGCAGGGAAAAGTCCAATAGTTTATGGGATTGACACTACAATACTTCCAGCCCCTGCCCTAGACAAAAAGGCAACTGATTTACTTGCAAATTGTGTCTCTTTTGCAAAAGTGGACAAACAAATCTGGTTTTGCATACACAAAGCTCCTTAAATACTACAGTCTTACTTTTTATTCCCACAAAACACAGAGACTTTTCTGGTAGTAAATCACTCGCTACAACTACCTGAAAGGAGGTTGTAACAAGGTGGGTAGTGGTCTCTTTGTCCAAGTAGCAAGTGTTAGGGTAAAAGGAAATGGCCTCAAGTTGCACCAGGGATAGTTTAAATTGGATATTAGGAAAAATTTCTTCATTGGAAGGTTTTTCAGGCACTGGAACAGTCTGCCCAGGGAAGTGGTTGAGTCACCATCGCTGGAGGTATTTCAAAGATGTGGATGTGGCACTTGAAGCGGTGGAGTTGTTGGTGCTGGGTTAACAATTAGACTTGGTAGTCTTAAAGGTCTTTTCCAACCCCAATGATTCTATGATTCTGTATTTGTGTTTTTCCTTAGGCATGTGCAAGTATGATTTATCAGGTGTATCTTGGACTATGTTAAAGTTTGAAACTCAGAGTAAGATCACTAGCCAATAGATATTCTGAATTAAAAATTAAGTACCGTTTGCCCTTCCTTACCTCATCTCTGAAATAGCAACAAAACCAAAGTAAACAGCACAGCCAATTTCTGAAGTGGGGTTAATCTTTTAGGATATTTTTGCACTGCCTTTTTTTAGGTGCTCAAGTGTTGTGTTATTTCTAGTCCACTCTTTTCAAATAAAGCTCCGTTTCTCTTGCTTTTGCAGTATGTGGCAGAATTTTGCTCAAGGTATTGTACCACTCTTGAAACAAGTACAATGTTTTAGTCAAAGCATGTGACACTACCAATTTGCCTACCTTTCTTAATTATGTGTTTATAATCTATTATATTTCTGTAACAAAAATAAATTTTCTATACATTCACCCTTGCTGTATACTGGAACTACAAAAGAGAGAAAAATCAGAATTGAAAATAAAAGAATTGACTTAAATGATCACTACATTCTATTAATTACTCAGTGCATTTTAAATATCTTTAAAATTTAAGACACTAGTTAGTTTGGGTTTTGTTTTTCTTACCACGTTAAGTGAATGTCTGAGAATAAACACATTTTCATATTCTGCAATACACAGAGAAATATTTTCATTTATATGAAAAAAACCAAAGCAAATAAAACTTGCAGTGAACTTTCTTATCTTACTCTAATTCTTATGGAATGCTGTGGAAATAACCTGAGAAAAATATCTCCAATTGTCATTTAATAAACCTTACTTTTTCTAACAATAAAGAAAATTTTTTATTTTAGAAATATTTTCTAGTTTTCAATACATATTTACCTACAATTTTAGAAAACAAAAAGCAGTAAACATGGTTCCAAATTACAAATATAAGAACAGGTTTATCAAGTGGCATTTATCCTCACTGGCATGTGAGTAAACCAATTCAAATTTCAGTGACATCAGTTAGTAAGAATTGTCTCCTTCAGTTGCTTCTTTTGAAGGCTGAAAATGCTGAAACAAAGAGAAACCGTCTGTCAAATTCAAGGAAACATATTTTATCACATTAATGAATTCTATCAGGTCAGAATATGCCCCAAATGCCTGAGTTATATAGAAGATGTATGGGGTGATTTGTTGGTATGAATGTTATAAAAATAATGTATCTGTTAACGTTTCACACTGAGCTGCAAACTTGATAACGCTGAAATGTGTCCTAAATTTGAGTAGCACTGCAGATAACACTTGATTAAAAAGTGTATATAGACATGTTTTCCCTCAGTTTCTATCTCCTCTGCTGTTGAGGATGTGGTGCAATTCTTTAAACTCTCTAATTATGCCAAGTTTTCAGTTGTTCCTTTTTTTTGGTGTTCGGGGTTGGGTTTTTTTTAGATAGAATTAAAGGCAGATCATCTGTTCCCCAGCCCTGCCCCTGCAATGTATGACCTGTACACAAATAGCAGTGTTTTCTTGCTACTGTTTTTTTTGATGTCCCACTTAGGGGTGAGTGGTTATTATGGGGAAGAACAGGAAACCTGGCAACAGATAGTGTAAAGAATTACCTCCTTTACTTCCTTCCTAAGAAACCCAGTGAAAGAAGATGCTGGAAAGGTTAAAATCTATTA
>VZRW01003887.1:0-21981 GCA_013398125.1 Aegotheles bennettii | reverse complement strand
TGGAGCGGTTCTCAATCCGTAATTAACGATTTCTAGAGGGTTTTGAGGATTTTGGAGAAGCGATTTGCAGTGTCTCCGGTTCAGGGTTTGCCTCCCCTTTCCCCGGTGCCCGAGTGAGAGCGAGAGTTCCCCTCTCCTGTAAGGAAATGGAGGTTTCACGTGATGGTGTTTCGGGGGGGTGATTTGGTTTATGGAGTTGCATACTGAACTTTATTTAGAAATTCAGAGCCTGGGCTGTGAAGTAACAAGTTTTTTTTTAAGGAACATAGACATTTAAACTTCTAACAATTCCACAACAAGAAATTCTTTAAAGTGCGTGATGTTTAGAGAAGATCTCTGCGGTTGCAGCTTCATTAACTTTCATTTTTGCTTTTCATGCTCAGTGGGAAGGACAGTTTGCACATTTGTGTTGTATCAATAATGCACAGGTGCAGGTAATTCCAGCTTTGGTATCAGCTGAGGACAGTCCTTCAGTTTAGTTCTGGGGGAGAAGATGATGTAGGCATAAAATGCTGATGCAAAGTATGTTTTCCTTGAGCAAATGAGTTTAAAATCCAGGCGGGGTGTGGTGGGGGAAGTGCATTTTAACATAAACCAAGGTTTTTCCATAGCCAGACCAGCACTTGTTTCACAGGTGGATGTAAATATACATTTATAATCTAAATATTTCCAAGGTTGGTATCTGGCAAGTTAAGTTTTCTGAAATGAGCTTCTACAAAGACTTATTGATGAAGCAGGGGCCTGACTCTGCAGCCCCTGGGCCTTTTGGCAGACAGCAGCCCGGTGCTGGTTGAACAGGCAGACGTTCAGTGTTTCTTTAAATGCAGAAAAACGGATGTCGTGCTAAAAAGTGACCAAACCAAGAACTTTGTTTTCGGCAGGTACAGCTAAAAGCTGAAGCTGTGATGCGCCCGTGAATGAGCAGTGCTGGTCTTGTGCATCAATGGCCTCTGTGCCAGTGGTTCCAGACTCTTACAACCATGTGTTGGCAGAGTTTGAATGTTTGGATCCGTTGCTTTCTGCGCTCAGGCTGGATTCTAGTCGGCTGAAGGTGAGTTTGTGGTGTTTTGGGGTTTTTGGTTGTTTGTTTTTTAATTCAAGGAAGGCCCATATTTTATAATCTGATTAACCTGTGGGATTCATCTTGTTCTTTCTGAATGTGTGCATGCTAGCCTGTGGGGGGAGTGCTTTGAGAAGAAGAGGTAGTGAAGATAAAGGGTCACATTACTCTGTGTGTGTGTTTCCTTCATGCAGCTGTGGGGTAAATAACACAGCCCTACACGGGTGCTGCCTTCTACTTTTTGCTCCGATCACGGAGAGTGCTGTTCTGATATCCTCAGTGACTGTGCTGCTAGTGTTTCAGGAGAGGTACACACAGCTCGCAAACAGGGAAGCCTTTAAAAAAATAACATAATACTGCAAGAAAAAGGTACTGTTATTAGTGCTTACTAGCAGCCACGTTGTGCATTTTGATTTTTATCCCCTCAGTGCACATGTGTAGCTGTGTCGAAGAGATGGCTGGCTCTAGGCACTTCAGGGGGAGGACTGAACCTTATACAGAAAGATGGTTGGAAGCAAAGGCTCTTTCTCACTCATAAGGTAAGGGTAAAGAATTCTATACAAAAATTTCTGGGGAAAATGACTGGGAAAAAGGTGTTGTCTCAATTTTTAGTAGGAGTCAACAGATGTTTTCAACTTGCTGAATTGTCCAAATGAGGTGAAGTTTTGGACTTTTAAAAAAGGGTTGTGATACTGGTGTAACAGATTTTGTGAGGTGTGAAAGAAATTACTTGTGAGGGTCAGACTTTTGTCTTTCAAATTCTTACTTTTAAAAGCAGCAGCAAAGTCACCTGAGTATGTTAAGAGTTAGAAGAAAACTTTGAAAATGAAACCAGAGAAACTTCCATGTAGATAACTACCAATGTTTGGATGTCCAAACTATGAACTACCTGGATAAGCAAAGAAAAGACAGGCTGGCTTGCTTTTGCTGAAAGAGGTCATGAAACAGGGGTTGCTGTTTCTACAGGCAGATGTTATTTTCTGGGAGCCACTGCTGCTCCCACTGTAATGTGAATGCAGCTATTTTTTTTTTTTTGTAAGGTTGGGAGCATCTTGCTTAGTTCTGACAAAGCAGCTGCCATAGGTGAGAGGACAGGAGGCTGATTTCTGTTTTTTCCAAATCAGAGAATGAACCACAGTCATTTCTCTTTATGCTGTCATATTGTCAGCTGCATCTTTTTAGAGTAAACTCAGTGTTTGCAAACAAACTCAAATAAAAAAAAAAGAAGCAATGCACATCACAACAAAATGGTAGCACCTGTTGACATGAATCTGGCTTGTATCTTAGAGATAAAAGTTGCATAGTGATACAGGCAGTATAAGATCAACTTCTACCTGCACTTCCTCCCATACCTCATTTCAGGAAGGTGCTGTTTCCCGGGTTGCCTGTTGTTTACATGATGAAGACTATGTTGCTGTCGCCACCAGGTGAGTGATGTACTTACAAACCTGAATTCTAGATAACTAATTTTAAGTAGCTTCTAAGTTTCAGACTTGGACATCTGCTGAGAACTTGGAGGGGGGCAAGGAATTGACAGGTAGAGGCCCCTATAGAATGATTCCCTGCACAGACAGTTTGCTTTTGTGGTTTTTTTTTTTTTCTGGAATAATTGGTCCAGAATAAGTATTATTTCTGTAACAGGATATCTGTCAGAGAGCTAATGCATGTGAAGTTACGGTGATAAACGTCTCCCTGAGATCTTTCAGCATTGAAAAAAATACCTTCATTAACTTGGCAGAGTGAGATTGGTAGTTAATACCACTTACATTGTTTAAAATCCAGTAAATGCTTATTTTTTCACATCCTCACTGGCAATTCCAGTAAATGTGAAAGTAGCCTTCCAAAGCTGCTGATACATTATAGTGCAAGGAAGGACACTTATTCATCAGAATTAAGAATGTGACACTTCTTGAAAGCATGCAACCTCAAACACAACCAGCTCTAACATGTACTGCTTAGTTTTTCTGTTTCTTTGGAGTAATGCATCTTTATCAATGATAAAACATTACAAGACTTATTCTCAAATTGTATTTTATTTTTTAATTGTTGTAGCCAAGGTCTTGTGGTAGTCTGGGAGCTGAATCAGGAACGTCGTGGGAAGCCAGAACGGATTTATGTTTCCTCTGAGCATAAGGGCAGAAAAGTCACAGCTCTATGTTGGGATACAGCTGCCCTTCGTGTTTTTGTAGGAGATCATGTGGGAAAAGTATCAGCCATCAAGATTAACATTTCAAAACAAGGGAAGGTAAAATGTTGCTTACTTTGTTTGAGATTAATAGGTTCCCAGGGGATGATGTATGAAATCTTATTGTTTATTTTAGTGAAGTAGAACAGAGGAAACTTGCTAGCTGATGAAGTTTTGGTGGCTTTGACTGTTGGGATGAAGAACCAGTCTCTTGAGACAACAGTAGAAATCCTAATCCGTGAACTTTGCCCACCCTCTCTTTTAGCTATTTTAGTAATGCAACATAAAAATACTTTCAAGCGTACAGAATTAAAAGGTTCTTCCTCTTGGAATTTACAAGTATCCAAGCCCAGGGTCTTGGTGTTTCTGAGCCTGTTGGATTCCTTAGGCTCCAACTACGGGTTCAGCTGCATGCTTTAGTCCTCAGGTCAGCTGCTGGTCTGAGAAAGGGCAATCTCAGACTTTGATTTTGCTTGGCTCTGTCTGGGTACTCTTATTCTTAAAGATGTGGATTAGTTAAAATAAATGGTAGGTGAATGACAAGCTTACATCCATTACATTTTGTGCAAAGGGCGCACAAATTAATGATTTCTAGCCTTTGAGTGTTCTTTAAGTTTTACCATTACTAGGTCCTTTCCTTCCTCTTTTAGTCTGTAGGAAGTAGGTGTGCTGCTCCAGGTCCTTTCTAGCCCTCATGAAAGATTTTGACAGAAATTGACTTAAAAGTGGTAAGAGTGTCACATTTAAAGAAAAAGCAAAAAAAATCATCTGTGGGAAGAGAGGGAAAAGGAGAGAAGGACAAGACCCATGGAATATGTTTCTGCTCATACTTGTTAAAGGAATTGAACTGTTGAATCTCTCACATAATGCACTTTGAAGTAGGGAACTGACACTTTCCTAACAAAGAAAACAGCTTTAAACTGTCGAAAGTGTAACCATCTGCTAGAACATTTGAGTGCAGTTCCCAGTAGTTTCTTATGAATAGGAGGTCTGTCTATGACTTTCTTCTGCCACCCGTGCAAACTTAGACACTTGTATAATAGATAGTATTTGGGTAATTTTTTGCAGGGTAATGGAGAAAGTTGGTTTATATAAACCACCTAAATCCAATGGAAGTTCTTTTTTTAACCAAGTAATCTCTCAGGTCTGTCTCCATAAAACCGGTTGCTGACTGAAAGTACCCATGGGAGAGAATTGACAAAAGCACAATGCTTACAGGAGCAAGAATAACCCACCCTCTTAGTGTTACACAACTTGCACTCTTTGTAAAGAAATGTCAGGATGCTACAGGGGTATGATTTTTTTTTTTCTTAAACCTTCAGTAATGGTTTTGGGAAAAAGAAGATTTAGACTTTTATGCCTTTAATCACCGAAGCTTTGTTTTGCAAGGGAGAGAGAAGAAAGGACCTGCTCTGTTTTTGCTGTGTATTCGTAGCATACATGAGTCGTTTCTGAATTTTGTGATTTTTAACTTAACAAAATAGTCTTTACTTTGAACTGAGTCCCTGTATGTTTTCTTTCTTTCTTTTTCCTGTAGGCTGCTGCTACTTTTGTGATGTTTCCTGTTCAGATTATAACCACCGTAGATTCTCGGGTTGTTCAGCTCGATTATCTGGATGGAAGACTGCTCATATCTTCACTTACACGCACTTATTTATGTGATACCGAGAGGCAAGTTATGTTTTACTTTTGGATTTCAGAGTCACACGAAGTTTCTGCAGTGACCTCTGGAGATCATCTAGTCCAGTTTTCCTGTGCAAAGCAGAATTGAGTAGAATAGATTGTGTGGGATTGTGTTCACTTAGGTTTTGAGCATCTCCAAGGATGGAGACAGCACAAGCTCTCTGGGCAACCCTTTCCAATGGTTCACCACCCTCACAGTAACACAGCTTTTTCTTATGTTTAAGTGGAATTTCCTGTATTTCCATTTGTGTCCATTGCCTCTTGTCCTATCACTGGGCACCACTGGGAGCAGTCAGGCCCTGTCTTCTTTACTCCCTCATCAGGCATTTTTACACATGGGATCAAAGGAGTTCCACTCCTGAGCCTTCTCTGTTCAGGCTGATCAGNTTTCAGAGTCACACGAAGTTTCTGCAGTGACCTCTGGAGATCATCTAGTCCAGTTTTCCTGTGCAAAGCAGAATTGAGTAGAATAGATTGTGTGGGATTGTGTTCACTTAGGTTTTGAGCATCTCCAAGGATGGAGACAGCACAAGCTCTCTGGGCAACCCTTTCCAATGGTTCACCACCCTCACAGTAACACAGCTTTTTCTTATGTTTAAGTGGAATTTCCTGTATTTCCATTTGTGTCCATTGCCTCTTGTCCTATCACTGGGCACCACTGGGAGCAGTCAGGCCCTGTCTTCTTTACTCCCTCATCAGGCATTTTTACACATGGGATCAAAGGAGTTCCACTCCTGAGCCTTCTCTGTTCAGGCTGATCAGCACAGCTCTCTCAGCCTCTTATAAGACAGGTGCTGCAATCCCATAGTAGTCTCTGTGGCCCATTGTGAACTTGCTCCAGTGTGTCCATGTCACTCTTGTAACTGGGGAGCCTGGAACTGCACCTGGCACTCCAGGCATGTCTCACCAGTGCCAGGAAGAGGGGAAAGATCATCTCTCTTAACCTGTTGGCAATGCTTTTTCTAATGCAGCCCAGGAGGCTTTTGACCTTCTTTGCCAAGAGGGCACATTGCTGGCTCATGTTCAGCTTACTGTTCACCAGGATTCCCAGGCCCTTCTTTACAAAGCTGCTTTCCAGCCAGTTGGCCTGTCCTGCTGCCTGGAGCTATTCCTCCTCCAGTGCAGGACTTCTGTGTTTCTCCATGTCTATTTGTTGAGCCCAAGCTTCTTCAGTTTGTCTGTGAAGATATTAGGAGGGGTAGTGTCAAAAACCTTACTGAAATCAAGATAAACAAGAGCCACTTCTCTCTATCAAGCCAGTCATTCTGTTGTAAAGTGCTATAAACATGATTTCCCCTTCATAAATCCATGCTGACTATTCATAATCACCATCTTTCATGTGATTGGAAATGGTTTTTGGGATCATTTGCACCATCACCTTCCCATCACCAGGTTGAGCGACTGATTCTGCTGAAAAAAACCAACCATAACCTTCATGATCTGAGCATTTGTTTAAACTAAAAATATTTCTGCACCCTGTTTTTATAAACTTCATGCAGGCTTTATAATGTTCATTACAGATTTTTTATAAGCACCAAAACCAATTCAGCAACTAGGATTTAGTATTTCTATTCTTTAAGAACAACATAAAATTAATTAGCCTTTATTAATTCTGCCTTAACAAGTAATTCTTTTTTCCACTAGAGAGAAGTTCTGGAAAATTGG
This sequence comes from Aegotheles bennettii, assembly GCA_013398125.1. NCBI lineage: Eukaryota > Metazoa > Chordata > Aves > Caprimulgiformes > Aegothelidae > Aegotheles > Aegotheles bennettii. The sequence continues at coordinate 15,388 of VZRW01003887.1, read as the reverse complement.
TAACAAAGAGAGAGATGGAGAATTTGGAGCATGTTTCTTCCCAGCTGGAAAGACCAGTGGGAATCAGCAGCCATTAGTATATTGTGCTCGACCTGGCTCAAGGATGTGGGAGGTGAACTTTGATGGGGAGGTGCAAAGCACACATCAGTTCAAGCAGCTGCTCTCATCACCACCTCTCCCTGTTGTTACTCTCAGGTAGAAGTATGAGTGTTATCAGCGATAAACTTGCTTGGGACTTCTAGACTAAGTGAAAATAACTGCCTTAATACTGAGAAGATGAAATAATCTCCTAGAGCAGTCAAGCATTAATCATAGCTGTTGTCTTGATACGTTTTCCTCTAGTAACGGAAACCAGTAGCTAAGTTATCAAAAATGCCAAAGTCTTGATTCTGCAGGTGTTTCTGTGTGACGACTGCAATGAATGCTGCTGTCAAAAGAGCAATTTTATTTAAGCCAGCCTTGTATTTCCAGGGTTAAGAATATTGTATTAAGGAAGTGGTGCTGTTGTAGTTGTGCTTGTAACGCATACTAATTTTACTTTACAGGCTGGATCCTCGTTATACTAGTTCCAGCTGCCCTCCACAATCTTTATCTTTCCCCAAGCTACTGTATTTGACGTGAGTATTTGTCAGCATAGCTTCCTGTTGATAAAGTAGACTTAAAAATAAAAAAGTTATATATTCTCCTAGTTTATATCATCAACTTCATGTTTTTGCATAAGAATTTTCCAAGGATCATGCTAAACAACTCGCTTCTCGCTTGCTGTACTTAAGCTAATGCCATCCCTGCATATTTTACAGCAACAAACCCAATTAACTGTTGCACTGTAAATGTCTGCTTTGCTTGCAGTGAGCACTGTGTGATGACCTGGACAGAAAGAGGCATTTATATTTTTCTTCCCCAAAGTGTTCAAGTGTTACTCTGGAGTGAAGTAAAAGGTAAACTAAGAATCTTTACTTTGTAATGTTGTCTGTTACATTTGTCACTTCTGAAGTCCTTGCCTAACATCGAGCCTTTTCAAGCTCGATTTCTGCAGCTGGATTGCAGAACATTGATCAGAAAACTAGTTTTCCTTGTCATCTGTCAGGTATATCCTTGAATATTAATCCACTGCTTGCCTGCTCCAGCCAACCTCTTCCTCCATACTTCTGAAAACAGGCTTGAGAAACAAAATGTGGTGTAGAGTCAGTCTTAAAACACAGTAATCAAATAGTGAGAGGTAATAACCTGCAGTATTAGTGAGGTAGAACCTGCATTATGCTTTCTTAATTTCTATTTATTCAGGTTTATTGTCAGGTGTCCTGTGAAGGATAATCTGGCAACTGAAAGCTTAAAACCTGTTCTAACACCTGCCTAAATTGGAGCCAGGCAATGTACTTATTTGGCAGATGAGGGAAGTCTCATAAATTGTTTTGTGTGTATGGTTTTAGGATAGTCCCAGAACAGTTACTCATTGTCAGTCTTTTCATTCCCCTTCTCTCCCCCCCTTTTGGTATTAAGTTTCCAATGCCTTTGTCATGGAGTGTTTGCATGTAGTGTAGCTATTTCATTTGAAAACTACTGAAAGGTCAAAGGGTTTTTCTCCTAGCAAATAATTTCCTTCTGTTTCAAAGCTAACAATGATGTATTTCTCATCTTTATCACACTTTAGTTTTTCATCCCCCTTCAGAGAAAAGGGAAACTTTTCAGTAACTTTAGTGTACTTTTTGGATGCTTTCTAGAAATGCAACTCTGGAAAGTTTTGATAGTTTAAACATGCTTTATCGTTGTTAGATGCTAGCTTAGCCCTCTTCAGTGTTTGTTTTCCCCATGCCACTTGTGGTAAAGTGTTTTGCTTTGGGGTTTTTTTTACAGTTTTGCATACATTTGCAGTCAGATGGGAAATATGTTTTCACCTTCTTTCAGGTACAGAAAGGAATGATAACTAGCCATTTCAGTCCTTTGTGTATTTCTGTGCATCTGGTTTTGCAGATATTCAGGATATTGCAGTTTACAAAAATGAGTTGTTCTGTCTGCATACAACTGGAAAAGTTGTGCACCTCTCCCTTCTGCTGGTGGACCGCTGCATAGAGCGTCTGATAAGAAGAGGGTTCTGGACACTTGCTGCCAGGGTCTCTTGTCTCTTCCAAAATTCAGTCATTTCTTGCAGAGTAAGTAAATACCTCTGTGTAAATGTGCAATGCAACTTCATATTTCCTGTCCTTCTCTTTCATTAGGTTCCAAGGTTTCAGAGATTCATATTCTTGAAGTTTTAAAAAAGTCTTCTAAACACACTTTTAAGATGAAAATTAGCCTATGTATATGGTACCTTTTGCTATTCACAAGTTCATTAGAAATAATAATGTTTCTGTTTCACTGTGTACTTTTAGGCAAGAAAAAATTTGCCCCTAGACAAGCTGGAGCACTTGAAGTCTCAGCTGGATGCCTCAGCCCAACAAGATCTCATTACTCAGCTGGAAGAACTCATTTCAAAGTTGGAACCTCTAGATTCTGCATGCAGCAGTAGAAGGAGCAGTATTTCATCTCACGTAAGTATATTGGTAGTGCCAAAAATATTATCTGCAGATTTTATCTTTATGGCTTAAAATCATCTCCTTGCTCATTTCAAATACGATTTTTACCCTGCCTACTATAGTTGATAATGATACCTTCTAAAATTAGGTGGGGTAGAGAGGTATGAAATAATACTACTTGAATTCTTTAAACTCTTAGACCTCTGCGTTTTTTCCATATTTTGTGGCTAATGGTTGAGGTGTGGCCAAAGATTGATATGGAGAAGACTTTCTCCACAGCTGGGTTTAGTGTCTTAATGTGCTTCAGTAAATGTTGTCATGATTGTAACTGTAGTTGTAGGTGGTGAAAACTGAATGTCCAAATGCTCAGAACTATCCTAGCTCTATGTAAAAAATTGTCTCACTCTGTGAAGCTTAAGTAAAGCTTAAGCTCTTAGGAAAAAAAAATCAAAGTATATTTCTAATATTCTTTTACATGTACAGCTGCTTGGTATTGTCTTGGCTTCCCATCAGCTTTTCAACAAAGGGGAAATGTTTCATAGTTAATATCAGTTGCTGCTTTCACTCTAACAATGCTTAAAAAGTAAAGTTTAAAAAACAAAGTACTGTAAATTCCATCTTGATGTGGTAGACAATTTTTTTTCATTAGCAGAGGGGCAAGTGAACTACACAGACTGACCATGAGCAAAAGAATGTACACGTGTCCCAGAACTAAATAGTTCCGCGGGGTCCGTAATTGTGCTAGCTGGGTATGGCTAACCAGCAAAAAGAATATGAACTCTTGGGTACACAGGTACAGAGGGATGAAGTGACAGTCTTGGATGCAGGAATAAGGCAGAGATGTTTTTTTTGTCTTGTACTAAGCACACCTGTTCTACAGGCTGCAAAGAAAAGCAATTGCAGAATATACATTTTTATAAAGTCACTGGACTGCACCCTTATTGTCCCGTGTGTACTTTTCCATTCTGGAGATGTCAAACATGCTGTTAAATAGGGCTTTTCCTGACAGTGAGTTATGAAGTGCTGGGAGGTTATTTGTGTGGGGATGGCTGCTTGAGTTCATTGCAGGAAGTATAACAAGGAAGTACAACTCGCACAACATCCTCTCCCTTGTCTTACAGGAAAGCTTCAGTGTCTTAGACTCTGGAATATATCGTGTTATCAGTCGAAGAGGCAGTCAGTCGGATGAAGATTCATGTTCTCTCCACAGTCAAACGTTCTCAGAAGATGAGAGACTTAAAGAATTTCCTGCCCACCAGGAAGATGAGCAAGTAGAACTTGGTAATATTTCTTAATGAAAATACGTTACTCAGATGCAATTTTTATTTATTCTACAAGAATTTGATTGGGTTGGCTCTGTGCTCTTATTTTCCACTGTTATCTGTGATTAAATCCTCTTAATTTGATCAATGGGAACATGGTCACCCCACCTTCCAGTCAAACTCTTTCTTGAGACATTGGGGTGAAATGCTGGCTCCACAGAACACAAGCTTAAAAACAAAGACAACCAGAGAAACAAAACAAAAGGTCCAGAGGACTTTGACCAAGCTAGGACTTCTCAGATTTCTGCCCCTTCCCTCCACCCACCAGTGCTATTCAGCATTAATGCTAAGACTCTATCAGCTGACTCTATACAAGTGTTAATTGAACTTCAAATGAGATTTGTTTGTTGATGCTATCCTTCCAATAATACTAGTTCCAGGAAAGAATTTCTTGATCTTGATTCTGGCTTTGTGTTTCTTTAGGGAAAACAGTAGTCTTACCATAAGTGTTCTTAACTTTCTTGCTGGTTTTCATATGGAAAGAGGATCATATCTTGCATGTGTATATATTATCATAGGGATGATAGAATTATTATTAGACCATCCAGAGAGGCTTTTAAATTTTCTAACAAATGTCTGTGACTGGATGAAAGCTAGAGTGAGACAATAATGGGTCTTGTTCTGTGCCCTGGTTGGGACTGGGAGGGGATGCAGAAGCCAGGATGATGAGGAGCTAGCTTAGTTCCAGGTGTGGTAGGGATGTTTTCTGATAAAAAGAAACCTGCTCATTAGCTTTTGCAGAGAGTAGATGCCAGTTGAGTATGGAGAGAATTTGGGTACTTTGTTGGGGGAAAACTGTAATGAGGAGGAAGAGTATGGGAATTAGTATTTACTGCCCTACTTGCCAGTAGTGTTATTGTGCTGACAAAGCTACATGCTGTTTGTAACACCTATATTTAGATTTGCCTCTTTACCTACATTACCATAAAAACAACAGGTGAGAAAACTTGGAAGTAAGTATATAATTTCTGATACTAAAACTCAAAAATGAAGGGACGCGGGTTTTGAATGTTGGAAAATAGAAAAGTTCGTTCTATTCAACGAGAGAACACGTTTTCTGATTATTTTACAGTAGATACATTTTAGGTGCTTCTTGAAGCGTGTGTACCTAATATGGTATTTAAGAGAGCTAGACTTAGTGGTTCCTTGCTCACATTTATGTAAGATGTCATAAGTTTTTAGGTTTCTAATCTGCATAAGGAACAAAAGCAGCTTTATTTACAAGTAATCTTAAGATCAGTTGTGACCTAGAGAGACTGTGCATTCTGATGGTAGAATTTCTATAGCAGCGTGGCATCTTCTCCTCTCAACAGTGCATATAGTGCTGACTGTTGCAAAATGCAGTGTCATCCTTGCTTGAAAGGATCCTTTTTTTCTTGTTTACATCACTTAAAAGATACAGTGTGTGTTTGTACCAGGAAATGATTAATCAAAACACATTGTAGATACTGTTAGGGATATGAGTGAAAAGGAAACAGTGAGTGATTCTGTATTTCCTGTGATTCTTATCAAAAGTCAGAGCTATGGTTTCCATTATATTTTGTAGTCTATTCAAATAAAAGGGTGATTTATACTTTAACTATGGCTTATGCATCTCTACATGTTCATATGTGGTTTAGGTTTTAGGAAATGATGCAATATGAATGGATGTATGCCACAACAGTTAATTTTCATAGATGTCTAAATAACTGTCAGTGGATTAAATCAAGGTTTTGGCTCCTAAATAGACTATAAGTCTACTTTCAGAACGCAGGTAGTTTTCATACAGTTATTGATTATCATTTGCCTGGTTACAGAGCCAAAATACCATTAGCAAAGCAGACCTACCAGGTTCAGACTCAGTAATAAAATGGCCCTTGAAACCAAATAGTACTTTTCTGGCTTCCCACATTCCCGAATACTGAGTATGAAAATATCCCATGCAGATTATCCATTAATGAATTAGTGACTTGCAGTTTGTTTCACTGTTCCATTTTTGCCAGGCCACTGTTTCATGACTCTTTATTTCAATTCCATTTGTTAGACAATGTATCTCATGCATCTGTGACGGTTGAGGCTGACCGGAATGAGACATTTCTCCCATTCAGTATTCCTTTATCATTTCGTTCCCCATCTCCTCTCGTCTCTCTCCAAGCTGTCAAAGAAAGGTAAAATTTGCAGCAGGTTCACTCATCCATGACATCTTCCCCTTTTCTGTCCTCTGAATTTGTAGTGTTGTCTGGTTTAGTTCATACTGTGTTGTGCAAAAATGTAGCATTTGAACTGAAACACTGGAGATGCAGTCAAATTTGCTAGAGAATTTAAAGTTTCCATCTTGACTCTAATGAAGATATGAAGACCTGCTGTTAACTTCAGTGGAGCCAAGATTTTGACCTCAGTTTTTAAATGTTTAAATGTTAAGAATGTTTAAATGTTTAAGAACATGTAACATTACCCTGTAAACTGTGGTTGTGATTTGTGTTCAAAGCAAACTTACTGAACAATGTTTTGGGATTTTGCTTTGCTGGTACTGGGCAAACATTAAAATATTCAAAGCATGCTAGATATTGCTAAAACCCACTTGCAAAGTATAGCACATGATCTGCCATCTCCCCTCTGACACCTTTCAGTGAATCTGATAAATTCCTCAAGTGTTTATGGAATAATGGTAACTTACACCTGATGCAAGTAAATATGGTAGTGTCTGTTTTATGCCAAAATCAAATTACTGCTTTAAAACTCGCATTAAAAACAGAGGAAGACAAATGTAAAGGTGATGGTGTTAAATAGTAACTTAAACATTTGAAAAAAAGGATGTATGCTAAAATATTGCTGGCCGGTAATGATGGTCGGAAAAAATGTGTAGCTCTCCCTTGATCACTTAGGTGTATGAGTTATGTCCTGCAACAAAAAAATTGTAGTGGATATCAATAGTGTGAGGATCTCATAATAACCTTCAGAAGTACATGCAATGTTTTGAATTCTTTCTACACTGTAAACGGTTTTTAGGACTTTACTAGTAGTAAGTGTTTCTACTAATAATGACAACTAAATATTCAAGTATTCACTATATTAAATTTATAATAAAATACTATCATATTTACAGCTAATTTTTATGTTTGCCTTTAATCCTTCTATACATTGAAGTACAATTGTTTTGCTGCATTTCAATCCTTTCTCTCTTCTGCAGCAACCTTCAACTTTTGCTATCCCTCAGTATAATAGAAGATGCCATATTGTCTGGCAAGCAAGTTAAAGGGTTGCTTTTTTCCTTTTTCTTTATGCTCTTAAACTAGTTCTTGGCCAAAAAGCAAGAAACTGATTTTCCTGTTCAGCTCTTGATGACATAGTTCTCTTCATGGCAGTGGCAGAAATAATTGGGTTTTGGTATGTTCACTGGGCTTTCTCTGGAATAAAATATCTAAAGGCATAGGGACTGATGATGCGAAAAGGACATTTTTAGTAAGCTTTGTAATCTGAAGAATTTAGAGTATGGTAAAACTTCCTTACCACAAAGAGGGACAAAATTTCTTAATGATGCTTTCTGTTTATAAGCTTTAAAATGCAATTTAACCGATCTGCATTTATTTGCATACAAATACACGTCAAATTCTAAGCACTAATGTTAGTATATGATCCTGTTTTTTCAGCAGCAAAACCTCAAGTCTTAAATACTTCAGGTTTTTATTCTCTGCTGGAGTCATGGACCATGACTCAAGTATGAGTTCTGAGAAGCTTCTTTGAGTAAGTTGTGTTCTTGTTGGTCATCGCTTCTCTCATCCTATTTTCAAGAATTCTTCGGATTATAAAGTTTTCTGAAATCATGGTTTGAGTGGAAGGAAAGTGCTTGATTTGTTCAGTTTTGAACTTCCAGTTTCAAATGTTTGAATTTCTGACTCCTAGTGTTTCCAGCTTTGTACGCAAAACTACTGAAAAGATTGGCACACTTCATATAAGTCCTGATACTAGAGCGAGGCAAGAAGCAAAGGATGATGAGCAGCTGCAGGAGTTGACTGTTAATCTGGCAGCATCTCCCCAAGAAGAGAGAGAGTGAGTGCAAAATCACGTTTTCTTAGCAATTGCATTTGCTGGGGATTCTGAGGATAGCAACCTAAAGCAAAAACTACTATTTCAAGCAGAACGGTGAGCTCAGTGTTAAGTTTTTCCAGCTGCCTTCAATACTATGATGGGTTTCACTTGTTCTCCAACTTCTTTCCTAGAAGCTGACTAGGTGGGGACTAGGCGGTGACCAATTCTGGATGGTGGAGCATGTGGTTTCCACAGTGCTGTAGTAGCTGAAGAGCAAGAACCTAGTGTAGTGACCTGTGATGCTTATTATAGTTATGGACATGAGTCCAACAATTCATTTCCTGTTCTTTCTGAGTGAGGAGTAAACACTTTTATGTCCTTAAACTTTTTTTTAAAAATAATGGTAGCTGTAAAACATTGAACTTCTTTAATGGCTGTCTAGTTAATACAGAGCTAAGGTATTTCATGTTCCAATGACTTACTAACTTACCATTTTGGACTAGCGTTCATATAGTGGCATGATAGTGATTTTCATTCAGTACCTTCAGAAATTTACTGTTTGGAGTAGAAGCCATTATAGAAGGCCACAAAACCACTATTATCGGTTGCTCTTCATACCCAATTCATCCATAATGTCTGCTGAGCTGTTCCTTCTTTAGAAATGAAAGCTTTATGTTTTTTCAATAAAGCAATCACTGTGGTTTCCTCACAAATTTGAGGAAAGTTGTAAAGAAATATTCATTTAAATTATTAAAGATAATACTTCAGATAAGACTGAAATTAATGTGTTGTTTCAGGTTAGAAACACAGAGCTGCCAGCTTCCAGAGGAGGACCATCTGAGAGATCTCAAGGCTGCAACAGCAGAAACTATGTAAGCAGGGAGACTTTTTACTGTATAGATATATTTGGCTTTGGAAGAAAAATGATTGTAGTTTTTTTTTAAAGGACTTTTTTTTTGTATTATTCATTATGTACATGTGAGAGTAATGCTGTAAATTTCTATTAACGTGATCTAAAATGATCTCATTTGGTCAATGATTTATTTCCCTATGTAAAACCAAGCAAAACCCACTAAAAGCTTATTTTAGATACTCTGACATTATCCTTTGGTCCTAACTACAAGCATAGTTTAAAAAAACCCCCAAACCACCTAACAAACAGAAATCCATTCTGAAAGAAGTCTTGAGAAACTCAGATTGTGCTAATATCAAATGTAGACAACCTAAGTAGCCTAAATTGTTTGATGCACTCAAAAATGGAAAAAACAGCAACCCACTGTAAGTCAAGTTTAGGAACATACTTTGAGTTACAGAAAACATACATAATACTTCACTTGTGGCATCTTACAACCGTCAAGCAACTTAGCAAACTTCTTTTTTTTTTGTGTTACAGAGCCAAACTCCAGGATCCCATGGTTTTGTTAGAACCGCAGCATATGAGAAGGGTTTTACGGGAATGGCTTATATATCTAGAAGAAAAGTTTGGCAGCAAAGAGTATTCTGCATCTTCTGTTAAGAAAAGCAAGAGTGTGTGTGCTGAGGAAGAGAGGGCAGTCCTGGAGGAAAACCTGCGAATGGATCCAACTGACAGAGACCCAGCAGACAAAGAACAGTGTAGTACCTTGGAAAGCTACACTGAAAAGGAAAATACTGATGAAACCTCTGTAAGCAAAACCACGTGCAAAAATAGTACTGATTTGAAAGAACCTTTAGACTGCTGCTTTCAAGTGGCTCCTCCGTGTGTCATAGAACCAGATGTTCAGAAAGATCTTGTTGAGCTGACAACGCTGTGTTTTGAACTGCGTGTGTTTTCTTGTGGAAATGGTGAGACAGAGGATAGCTCTGATGGAAGTCCGCCAGCAGCAGCATTGTGGACCTTGGCTTGTAGGTTTATGCGAAGCTACTTCTTTCTTTTGGATTTAAAAAGAGTAAAGCAGTGTATTATAACCATGTATGCAACCACTCCTAACGTATGGGAAACATACGTTGCAGGATTGAAAGGTAACTAATGAAAATTTTATTAATAGTAAACTGAAAGTAAGGCTGTTTGGGAGAAAAAAAGAAAAAAACTTGAAGACACTCCCATTTGTGTCTGCAAATTTTCTTTCTGCAGGTGTAGTGTGGGAGAGGGAGGATAGTTGTGGGGGGGGGTGAGAGTTTTTGTTTTGCTTTTTTGGTTGTTGCTCCCCCAAAGCTAACTTAAAAAGAACTACTGGGTCCTTGGAGAGACTGTTCCTCTCCTCACTTTGCAATTCGGAACCTTTTAAATCATGGGAAGCTTGTTGTTTGACACTGTAGTGATTACAGACCAAATCTATTTAAAAATCAATATTGTGCTTCAAAGAGCAAAAGCATCCTAATTAGAATCATATGTCTATAGAAACAAGGTAAGAGCTAGGGAAGGGGCTTCAGTATTTGCACTGGACATGGAAGATTCGACTTGTAGAGAAATGTGGTTAATGTGAAACAAAAATGAATGGAATAGAAGATTCCATGCAAGTGAGCGGCTTGTGATTGCATCAGACTTACTTTTTCAACAGAAATCCTTTCTGATCTTTTTGATACCTCTTTAGTCTAACTTCCTGATTCTATTGGAAAACAGAACTTTATCTGTTCTCTGCATTCAGCTTCTGCTTTATGCATTTCTTTAAAGAGTGAATTAAAGTCTTAGCATTGATTTGATGCCAACAGAGAGCAGTCAAACAACAAAATCTTGCTTTGAGAGTTGGTATCTGGTGTTTAAGTTTCTGGGAATCTGTTCACTGTTTGGATTGTGAGAGCCCTGGAAGTGAAAGGAGTGCATGCATTCCCAGTTTGCCCGCAGTTGAACTGCACTTGTGCCTTGTACGTTAATACTCTCATTTCATCAGGATCAAGGTTAGTGTTGAATTCTGCATTCTATGAAGTCAGTGTCCAAGCTGAAGTCTTTATTAATAGAAGCAAATGAAAACTGATGCAGATCTGCATTATATTCAGCAAGCCATGTGTCCTGCAGTGGGCTATCTTTTTTCACAAGAGAGAAAAATTGAATCCTCAGAAGTCTAGAGAAAAGTGAAATATATCAGAACATTATTCCATGCCTTAGTTGTATCATTTTATAACTGTAATTTGCTGTAAGTGCAGATTTCTCTGAAATGAACAAGTAGGATCTGTTCACTTGTTACTACTGTTAGCTAGAGAATTCCATGAAAGTAGTGATAACTTTTGTCCTTCAGCTTAACAACAGCCATGTGCATGTTGAGGAAAAAAACCTTGCCTGTATCTTGTAACTTACGCACTGATATATTTCAGAACTAACTTGTCACAGTCCAGTGGCTTTAGCAATGGAAAATGAAGATATGTTGAAAATACTGAAACAGCTGCATGACCTGGGGCCTTGGGATGATAGCCCACTGTTACTGGTACATGCTCAAAGGTTTGTATCCATGTCCTTTTTTTTCCTCTTCTTCAGTGTTGTTAATTTGCCAGCAGGGACTGGTTCACTTAACAGTTCATGCACCTTTCTCAAATCTTTAAAAGAGATCATCTTTCAGGGCTATCTTGAACTTGCAAGAGATCTTGGAAAAATGATAATTTTGCTGTTTGATACTGAAAATGGTTTTTATCCTCTCTCCCCAGGCTTTATGAAAAATTTGGGGAAACAGCTCTTCGGCCCTTGATCAAGTTCTACCCTTCTATTTTGCCTTCTGATATCAAACAACTTTGCAGGAATGATCCAGCTCACTTCTTAGCATATTTAGATAGTCTGGTGAAATCAAAGCCAGAGGATAAAAGGTAAAGGGAATATAGAATCCAATTAATTTTGCCAGTTTTAGTTGGTCTCTCAGACTGTGGGGTTTTTTTTGTTAGATTAGGTGCTAATTTTAACAGGGTTTTTCTAAATAATATTTTCAATGGAACTGACTGGTTTTGCTCCTGTGCCTGCAGTTCAGTATAACAAGGTTAGGCAACATTTAAAAAAAAAAGCCGAGGGAATTCAACCTACAAACTGGATAGTTTTCTGTGCTTCTCTCAATTTCTAGAAACCTGAACAATTCTACAATTTTCTGTATTTAATTTTACATCCATATTTTGGTGGATTTTTTCTGCACACAATCTCTACTACTCCATATCTGGTATGTTTAAAACTGGTGGGTTTTTTATCTCTGTGTTGTGTTCTAGGTCATCTCTCCTTAGATCTCTTCTGCAGCCAGAATCTGTACGACTGGACTGGTTGTGCTTGGCAGTTTCTCATGATGCACCGCAAAGAGCAGATACTGTGGATGCTGAAGGAAATCCCAGGTAAAGTAGGGTTCACCCAAGGTCCTGAGTGCAGCTAATGGGTCTGCAGGCTTTTGGCTTAGATTTTATATGACAGTTTGGATGTCACTGAATCCTTCGAGCATTTTGCTTGTTGCAGAGTTCAGCAGAAACAACCAAAGGATTAAATAACTTTATCTGTAACACTTGTCAGAGTGACTGCTCTAGAGAGACTACAAAGTGTTTCATTAGTTTTCCTTCTCTCTTTTTATTTACCTGCCTTTCTTGTAGAGAGAACATAATATTCTGAAGAAAACCATTAATGCTTTAAAACTGAGTTTCTCATCTTCTAGGCCACGATCACATTTGTTTACTTGGGGCTACAGCCAGCTCATTCTGCTTTTGATTAAACTCCCAGCTGATTTTGTTACAAAAGAGAAGATGGCTGACATCTGTAAATCACATGGGTAAGAAGACGACATGGTCATTCTTGGTACTCGGTTAGTTGGTATTCTGACCCCCAAAAGATACAAGTGAAAACCACTCATCTGCTCCTTATTTGGACAGGTTTTATTTAAAAACCTTTCCTGTTTTGAGGATGAATTTTGAGTGTCCAGATTAATGTATCAAATGCCCCTTTTGGCTAAGGGCTATTTCCCCATGTCCCCGCTCTGCTGTAATTTCTGGCATTCAAGAAATTCAGTTGCTTTTGTCTTCACTGATATTTAAATGAGCATTTAATTAATGTTGACTTTAGTTTAGACTTGGTATTTGATTCCTGGAAATCTTTACTCTCTTATTCAAGATTTTGGCCTGGATATCTTTTTCTCTGTCTGGAGCTGGATAGAAGAATAGAAGCCTTTGCTAATATTGCTCATTTGGATGATTTGAGCCTGTTGAATGGAGAAGATGGTTAGTGAGTCTTAAGCTGTGTGAACATACTTCTGTAATATAGGGAATGCCCATTTTATATACTGATGCAGTTTGTCCAAAGTTGAGTTGCAATTTTAGTTTTTGAAGTGTTTTGGTGTCACTGTCTGTAGTGCAGCATATTTGAAACACATAAGTGGATGTTACACTCTTGTATCTTCACAGTCTGCTTTGTGAAATCAGTTGTGCTAGAAAATGCTTAAAAGTTCCAAGAATGTAGATTTGTTTATCATTTGGGAGTAAAAGCTAAACTTGGTGTTGTAGATAGAGGAACAGCTAGCCTCCCTGCACAGCACGAAACTCCCCCCTGCTTCACGTGCACACACACAAAGTTATGACGAGCAAAGCATGGTATCACATGGCAGAACTTAGAATAAAATTCCTGGTAGCCCTAAAATGGACAAAACAATTCTTTGTCTCTTGACTTAATCCAAAGCCTTAAATGCTGTACTATTGTGAAGCTTTGTGTGTAGTTCACCACTGAATCAGTCAGGCAAGGCAGGCCACTTCTGTACACAATCTGCTTGTTGATAATGCTTGGTTTTCTTAAATCTTCACAGAGAAAACCAGAATAGCTAGTTTCCATTTAGGTACAGATATATTTAAAATAGTAGGCTTAGAATAATCCTTGTTTTACAAATAACGTAACAAACTCATTTCACATGTAGGTTCCATGCCGGAGACCATAGAAGAATGGAAGTTTCTTCTGCATCTTGCACAAAATCACAGCACAGCTTTCCACCATCATGGCCTACAGAATGGGAATGCTGTTGGCAATGGTAGCCTGAGCTGCCCAGACTGCGTCACATTGGAAAACGTAGCACTCTTACTGGCAAAGGCCATTGGCCCAAATCGTGCCTTGCCTCTCTTGCAGGAATGTGGCTTGACACTAGAATTGTCTGAGAGATTTACTGGTGTCTGTGAGATACTGAGAATTGCTGAGAAAAGGCAAAGGTAAGATGACACATCAACAGAAGATCCATGTACACACTCTCTTAATTTTGGATCTTCTTGGTGCTTTAGAGTTGTTTTGGTTTTTTTCAATTAACAAAAATAAAATACTTCACATTTTTATCTCTGATTTTAAAATCAGCTGAAAGCTTTTCTATTATTTAACAGCTATGTATTGTGAAATAACAGACATTTGAAAATGAAAAATGAGGAAACAGAAAATCATACTTTAAAAATGTATGTGATGGAGATTCTCTGAAGGAGGTACCTGCACAGACTCCGATATCACCTATCCCTTCCAGAGGAGGTGTGCATGATGATATCATGTTGTCACTTCTGAAATACAATCATGTTTTTGATAAACTTTCCTTTAAAAAGCAAACCAAAACTCTGTTCTTTCTGTTGTTAGCTTTTTTTACTGTTTGACTTTTTTTTTTCCCCTCTTTGCTTTAATTGCAGAGCGCTGATTCAGTCCATGTTGGAAAGGTGTGACCGGTTTTTGTGGTCTCAGCAAGCATAGAAAACAACTTGGGAAATGTTGGGAACGTTTTTTTATTGTAATGATTGTATATTAAAGTGCCTCTTAAACCTAACAGGCTCCTAAAGAAATGAACTCCTATCTAAAAGTTCATTTATATTGAGCCAGTCTCCATCTGGCAGGTATCTGACTGGGGACTGTTGACAGTTCCTCCTTATTCCTTTGGAGATAGATTATGGTGTATAAAATTTTTTGTTGGTTTGTTTGCAAACATGAGAAGCCATTCTTTGGGAACATCTAAGCTTGTGCTTGTTTAATTTTTCTGTAAATGACATTAACTTTTTCAAGTTACTGTAGAAGTGTTTGTACGATACCTTTTTTTTTTCTCTTAAATTATATGGACTGGTCTTGCCAATTTGAAATACATTAATTAAACTAAGTCTTAAAATGGGAGGAAAACATTCTTCAGGAGTGCATTAATGTTTAAGAATGCTGATTAACAGAAGAACTTGTTAAATGAACTCACTGTGAAATTAGAAGTGTGATATTTCTAAATTGCCCCTATCTATTTGTATAACATGACTGTAGGTACCAGTTGTGGTACTTCAACAAAACTCGAGACAGTGGAATTAAAATCATAGAATCATTTAGGTCAGAAAAAACCCTTAAGGTCATCAAGTCCAACCATTAATCTAACACTGTCAAGTCCACCACTCAACCATGTCCCTAAGTGCCACATCTACACATCTTTTAAATACCTCTGGGGATGGTGACTCACCACTTCCCTGGGCAACCTGTGCCAGTGCTTGCTAATCCATTCAGCAAAGAAATGTACATTTTTCCTAATATCCACTGTAGACCTCCTGTGGTGCAACTTGAGGCAGTTTCCTCTTGTCCTATCACCTGTTAAGAGACCAACCCCCCACCTCTCTACAACTCCCTGAAAG
>VZRW01003886.1:54185-92968 GCA_013398125.1 Aegotheles bennettii | reverse complement strand
ACGTAACACCCATTTTTAAAAAGTGAAAAATAGACCAGGGCAACTTCAGGCCAGTCAGTCTCACCTCTGTGCCTGGTAAGATCATGGAGCAGATCCTTCTGGAAACTATGCTAAGGCATATGGAAAATAAGGAGGTGATTGGTGACAACAAAAATGGCCTCACCAGGAGCAAATTGTGCCTGGTAAATTTGGTGGCCTTCTATGGTAGGGTTACAGAGTTGGTGGATAAGGGAAAAGCAACTGATGTCATCTACCTGGACTTGAGAAAGGCATTTGACACTGTCCCACATGATGTCCTTGTCTCTAAATTAGAGAGGCATGGATTTAATGGATGGACCATTTGGTGGATAAGGAATTGACTGGATGGTCAAAGGGTTGTAGTCGATGGCTCAATGTCGAATCAGTGACGGAAATCAGTGACAGAAATCAGTGATGAATGGCATTCCTCAGGTGTCGGTACTAGGACCAGTGTTCTATAACATCTTTGTCAGTGACATGGATGGTGGAATTGAGTGCACCCTCAGCAAGTTTGCCGATGACATCAAGCTGTGTTTTGCGGTCAACATGCTAGAGGGAAGGGATGCCATTCAGAGGGACCTTGATGGACTTGAGAGGTGGGCCCATGCAAACTGCATGAAGTTCAGCAAGGCCGAGCGCAAGGTCCTGCACCTGGGTCAGGGCAATCCCAAGCACAAATACAGGCTGTGTGGAGAATGGATTGAGAGCAGCCCTGAGAAGTAAGACTTGGGGAGAAAGACTTGACATCATCAAGAAAAGCTCAACATGAGCCTGCAAGGGGCACTTGCAGCCCAGAAAACCAAACATATCCTGGACTGCATCAAAAGTAGTGTGACCAGCAGGTCGAGGGAAGTGATTCTCTCCCTCTAGTCTGCTGTCATGTGACACTACCTGGAGTCCTATCTCCAGCTTTGGAGTCCCCAACATAAGAATGACATCGAGCTGTTGGAGTGAGCCCAGAGGAGGACCATGAAGATGATCAGAGGGCTGGAGCACCTCTCCTGTGAAGACAGGTTGAGAGAGTTGGGATTGTTCAGCCTGGAGAAGAGAAGGCTTTGGAGAGACCTTCCAGTCCCTGAAGGGGGCCTGCAGAAAAGCTGGAGAGGGACTTTTTACAAGTGCATGTAATGATAGGACAAGGGGAAATGGTTTTAAACTGAAAGAGGGTAGATTTAGATTGGATATTAGAAAGAAATTATCTCCTGTGAGGGTGGTGAGACACTGGCACAGGCTGCCCAGAAGAGTTATGGCTGCCCTCTCCCTGGAAATGTAGATGATCTTTAAGGTCCCTTCCAACCCAAACCATTTTATGATTCTATGCTCCTGAATACAAATTTGGCTGTAAGTAGAATTCAAGAGCATGTCTTTTAACCATCTGGATTTACGTGATAGGACTTGCGAAGTAATTTTTGATGACTCATATGGTTTGAAGAAATCTGAGATTAAGTTTACCTTTAAATTATGTCCTTAGAGAAAAACTTTGTTGGAGTTGGGGAAGAATTAAACCAAGGATTATACACTTGCAAAATTGTTTGTTTGAGGGATTTGACTTCTGGGATACAAAGAAATCTAGGTAATATTTAAGAAGACCCCAGGTATCCGGCTTATGTCAACAAATGAATATGTAATCAACAGTCTAGAAGACTAATAAGCCCAGAGGAAGGGATGGCTCATAATGTAAGGTGTACCACTACATCCAAACAGCACAATAACTTGTTGATATTTTTTCTGTTTTCACACAATTCTAGTGTGAATTTTCGCAAAAAATTCAATGTTGAACAAACTTACACTGAGAAAATCCCCAGTTAGTGACAATGTTGCTCAGGTTTTCATAGAAACAATCTAAATTGAATAAACAACTTGGTCACAATTTTTTTTTCATTCATTGTAGAAACCTCTTCAATTCCAATGGAAAAATACTTAAAAAGTGCAGGTTATTAGCACCACTATTATCTAAGCACTTTGTAAAGTGAGGACTTTGGGGTTTTTTTTGAGAAAAAAATAGCAAACCTTGTCTTAAAATCAATGGAGAGAGAAAGTGGAAGTATTGAGTTTCATCCAGAGAAAAGAAATATGCCTAAGCAAAGTCTTGTCTAGGCATATATGGCCTCTCATATAAAACCTTAGCTGAAATTTTTATTTGTACTTTGTGTTGATTTTTTTTCCCCAAGATTCATAATCTGAGCAAGACACAAGTGACTGTACTGATGAACAACATGCTGATCTTGTCCTGTTAAAGTAAAAGGGCGTCTGTAACCAAATGTAAGGATTAGACCTCACCTAGTCCTTTCCTTAACTGAATATGTCCTTAATTTCCCCATCATCACTAAGTTCTAAAACTTTCTTAATCTTCAGATTTATTTAAAAATCAGAAAAATGTAGTGGTTTGGTTTTTTGGGTTTTGGGGTTTTTTTGTTGTTTTGTTTTGTTTTTTTTAATTTGGCAATCAAAATGTTGCAGAAAAGTAGTCTGAAGCTTGAAAAATTCTATAAAATATATGCTGGAAATGTTGATTCCTACCTAAAATTTGTCAGCTCAGAAAAAAACCATATGTGCCTGTTAACAAAATAAGATATGTCACTAAGATGTTATTTGAAGTAATCAAAATGAATTGCTCTGCATATTATCTAAGTCCATGCATTCCTGAGTCTGTGTGTCGCTGCATCCAGTTCCCATCTGCCACTGACTCCAGGAGTTCATTCCGGGACTTTTACAGGGCTGCCCTGCAGCCTCAGTGGTGAAATTAGCATAACAGGGGGGGAGTGTGATAGTGGTTTTGTATATATTTGTACATATTTCTTTTTTTCTTTATTCATTATTATTGTTTCATTAAAACTGTGCAGTTTAGCTTCCAGCCCATATGTCTCTCTCCTTTATTTTCTTTCCTTTCCATTTCTGGGAAGGGAGAGGGGTAATAGAGAACATCTGTCATTCATTTAATTGCCAGCCCAGCATCAAACCTTGACAGTCTAATACCTTCAGTTTGGAAGTATATGTGGGAGCTGACACTCAGTTCTTTCTGTGTGTAGCTCATTTATAAAATATTTTACAATAAGTCTGTACTGTAGATGGTGAAAATATGGGTGACCTTATAAAAAATGAGTAATACTTCACTGACTCTTGGACATCTCTGAATACCCCCAATTTCCCTCCTTTTCCCCAGCACTGATGAAGCAGAAGTCGGTGCCTTCAATGTAGTGTTATTCAAGAAGCTTTAAGTGTTCTTAAGTGGATATGCTAAAGCAGAAGCTACACAGGTGCTACATATTCAGTTGAAAGAGATAATTTCATTGAACAGCAGCTTTTGAGGGTTTTTTCTGCACTTGGAATGATAAATGGAATTGTGTGGTAATTTCCACTCTCTTGAAAACAGCAGTCTTCAGTTTGGAGAAAATGTAGCTAGTTGTTGGTCTGGGCTGGGAGATCTGGCAGAAGCCTTTTCTTTGTTACATTGAGAGTGGTTTTTGAATGTCACTTGAGTGAGCCAATCAAAACATGACTCTGAATGTTTGTTTCACACATCAAACCAGTCATCTTGTGACTGCAATACAGCACAGGAATACATTCAACATCATCCTCATCAATGACTGAGTTATTGTAGCTAAATCTTGAGTTTTTCTGTTGTAGATTTTTGCTATGTTTTAACATCATCTTTGCTCCTGAAATGTATTCCTGAAAGCATTTCCTAAAGTTCATGGTATTAAAGTGCTCCGGGAGTCTCTTCTCAGCATTTATACAAATTTTAAAGGACTATGTCTTTTCACAAGAGAAAATTCTGGTAGAGCACTAGAGTATTATTAACCTTCAAGGAACAGCATTCCCACTGTAAAATGACACAGCTTCATTAGGTTGTAAATGGAAGTTACAGTCTAGCCAGATTAGACAATTTCTTAGGTGGTGAGCTTAGGCTATTAGATCTAATTCCATGTCAGAGCCACGGTAAAACCTTTTGTGTGTGATGCTAAGAAAGGATTTCACCCTATTTAAAAGTTTCCTCCTCTTTGTTATGCCTCCATTTTCTTGGTGAAAACACTGTTAAAACTGATGTATGAATGTAAAATATTTTAGTTCTGAGAAAAGAACGTTCTGATTAAATTTGATCCAACTGAAGCTGATCTCAATTTTACTGGCTATTAATATGAACTGCTAATGAACTGCTAATAAAATCAGTGCTGTTTTTGAAGAACTTTAAGTTTTAAGATTAATAATATGGGAAGCAAGAACCATAAAAAAAGACATATGGAAGAGGTTCACCAACCTGGAAGAAGCATCAGAAACTTTATATACTAAATTATAAATGTTATGGATTGTGTAACCTAGAATGTCATAACAAATTCTGATTCTTCTTCTCCCAAGATGTGAAGTAACTACAGGGCATTTCAAAAAGATGGATCCAATTTGAAATCGCTATATCTCTGCCATAAACTGCCCATCAATGAAACTCTTACCACTTGAAAGGGCAGGGCAGATACTTTCAAATGATTACTGCTAGATGCCTTTCCCAGTTCATAAACACCTCCTAGCCTCAGTCATTCGCAAGATGGCAAATTCTTCAGTGGAAGAAGATACTTTGAAGAGGTGTTTGGGATGAAATCAACTATCATCTTGATGTTCGTACAGCAGGTGGAGTGTACATAGAACACTTATAAAAAGGTTACTAAAACTTGATAACTCATTAAAGCTTTTATAAATTTTTGTGTATTGTAACATGTTACCATCATGAAATATACCACTTTGAAATTGGGTTCATCTTTTTTAAACACCCTGTATTTGTACCACCCAACTTGAGACATCTGACTTAAGCTGAAAGAAATGGTTGATTGGTTCTTCTAGCCTTCCTTTAAAATTAATATAATTATAAAGAGAGTTTCTACCACAGGGTAATACACACTTCCGGAATTGATTCATCAGGATATTCCCTATTTCTAGACATCCACCCAAAAAGTATTGGTTTACACTTAGTTTTTGGTGCAGTGGCAGAAAGAATAACATATGGGTCAACATCTGAATACAAAGGCATAATAATTCTTCACTGTGTGGTAAAACAAGTGCTCTCTTAATGGAAATAACTGTTAAGAAACAGCAGATAAAATAGGAAGGATACATACAGGTGAAGTTATGGATTAAAACCTGAAAAATACTGGTCAAGTTTTGAAGCTGTTGAGTAGATATGTTCAGGTGGCTGAAATTAAACTTAGAGTTTGCATTTTATATTCTGAATGAGGAAGTTGTGTTGATCATATTCCCATTCCAGTGGTCATCTTCTGAATAAGTGTAATGGAGAAGGATGTATTCCTGAAGGACTCTAACATGGAAATCTCTAACATGTCAACTAACAGTAATTCTTATTGTCCAATGGCACTAGGTTAGGAAGGAGAAAGCCGTAATCTCAGATGGTAAGGAGGTCAAAGCAAATAAGGAGGTCAAAGCAAATAAGGAGGTCAAAGCAAATAAAGAATTCAGAAAAGTAGAGATTTTTGGAAGTGTGACTATAAACTCTTAAAAAATATCATTTGAAGTACACAGAGTAAGTAGGCTGGTAGGGAGAAAACTGTATGTATGATTTTGTTTGGCTTTGCCATCTGTTGAGAAGAAAGCATCCATTAAAAAATGAATGTACACCCTTTATCGAAGTGCTACTATATTTAGTTCCCCTGCAAATGCTGTTCATATGATGGTAAGTAAACATAATTTATGATTGTCTTTCATTGATTGTACCTTGGGTGATTTGCCTTTGCAAATTTCCACTTAAATTAATCCTTTCAAAACAACTGCAGTTATAACTTCAGGTAATGCTCAAGTCTTATATGCATAGAACTGAAAATATAAATATTTCAGAAGGTAAGCTGGAGCAGCAGTTTCCAAACTTTTAATTCTTTTTGTCTACGATACCTAAAGCCTTTATTCTGCCAAAGATGGGGGGTAGGGTTGTTTGTTTCCCATGAATTTTGGGTCACGAAGTCCCAAGAAGGAAAAAAAGACAACGCAAAAGACAAACCCCACAATAATTTAATTTGAGATGCTATGTTGTAATTACATATTAAAAAAAAACTATCTTCATTTTAAAAGCAAAATTTTGAAGATTTTAGGTGAATTTGTGACAAATCGGGACAGAAGCTTAATTTTTTCTACTGAATTAACCTCTAATGAATTGGAAAACACAATGTTCAGTGATGTTTCAAAGTGAGAATTGTGCTGGGATTTATATCTTATTGTAAGACTTCTATGAAACAATAGTTGTATGACAAAATAAACCATGTCTCTGCTATCACAGAATCACCAAATCAACTAGGTTGGAAAAGACCTTCAAGATCATCAAGTCCAACAGTTTCTCCAGGACCACCAAGTCTACCACTAAACCATGTCACTAAGGGCCTCATATTAATTTGAGGTCAACAGACTTAGTTTGTAGTACCAAAATTGCAGCTTAGCTTGTTGTTTTTGTGAATCACCTGCAAGTACTGCTGTTTTATTACATAAGGTTGTAGTGTCTGTGTTATCACTTACTCTCCTCAGCTTAAACTCAGATCACTGAATACTTTATTTCTTCAAAGAAGTTTCACTAATGGGATTTATAGCATTAGAAAGGAGATATTATCTAGCATCCAATCTCTATTTTTCATATCAGCAGATCTGAGAATAGAATCTGGAAAGGAGCTATCTCTTCTGTAAAATGGATGTAATATTGTGGTGAAAATGAGGAATGAGAATTGCACTTGTAGACTATGTAGAGAACCGTAAACTATGACCAATAACTCTGTGCCTTGCAGTTTGTGAATGATCTCTGTATTTTCATGAAACCTACAGTGGTCTCAGAGAGTGTTAAATATTTTCAAGGAAGCTAATGGAATATTATGGTGCATGTGCACATAAACTAACTGGTAAACGTGTTTAAATATTTTATGTAGTCTAATAAAGATGTTGAACTTGTCTTCAAAGATGGTATCTTTTTCAGTTCTTGTGGTCAGATTGAGAACTGCTTAGATTCCTAACACAGAGAAAACCACCTCTGCTGTGATACTTTTTCCAGTAATTGCTTCAAATATTTTATTAGAAGAACCACAGCCTCCTAAGAAAAACTGCAACATAAATAAATGTAAATGGATTTTGTAAGAGGATAAAAATTAGAAAGGAAATTAGTAAAAAAGTCATCATGGCATACTTCTTGATACATATTTTTTTTATACATAAATACTTTCTTCTTCCTGTATTTTTCAGGTTCTAATACTTTTAGGCTGATTTTTTGGCATAACTCCAGTATTTTCTGGAGTGGTCTATATTGTGTCCCTCTAAGTAATTTTTTAGTCTATAGCAACAGAAAAAAAAACACAAAACAATAAAAGCTTCTTCAAGATAAAACTATACGGAGTTTTCTCATAATAAACGTCTGCCTTCAACTAGGGAAAAAAAAAGTTTTTCAACATTTCCTGGGAAATATTTTCTACATATGGAGATAATAAGTATTCAGGGAGGAGGTTCTGAGATAAAAACTTGGAACAGATATTTAATAGTATTTGTAAAAGGTGCTCCAGAAAAGTTTATCTACTGTTATGATTAAAAGGAACAAACTTGTCTATTTATCCTGGCTTACCATTAATTCTTCAGGCTTTTATGTTCTCTTAGCAGTTATGTCTCCGGTAAAAGTTGTTTTCTTTCATACTATACTCTTCCTTTTCATCAGAAACCTTTGCTAGACATATTTCTCCCTTATGTAATTAAACTGTGTTCTAAACTCGAGAGAAAGAAGATTTTTTTTTCTCTTAGGTGTCTATTGTACATATCAACCAGTTGCAAAAGAAACTATGTTGTTTTTTTTGTTTCATTTTTTTTTATTTTTTCTGTTTTTGGCTTTTTTTTCAAACAAAAAGTTTTTGATTTGCTTATCATTTGCCACCACACAGATACTAATGAATTTATATCTTTTTTCAGGAATAAAATAATTATTCACTTGTATAGGTTTCACTCCTGTGTAACACAGGTCTGACAATATTATGAATTGGCCTTTATTAATTCCAGTTAATACATGCGTTTTATAAACAGTTTCAAACTGAAAATTTCAAAATCGAACATTGATTACTTAAGTGTGTCTCGGCTTAAATGGTCAGGGCAAATCACAATCTGGAGAATAAAATTGCTCTCTGTTACTCCCCTTCACCCTCCCAGGGGAAGATAAAAAGGGAATAAGGAAGAGAGACTTAGAGGTTGGAAGTTAAAACTAGAACAGGTTTAATAGAATGGAGAAAGGAGAGTGACATGTGGGAGAAGGAAAAAAGTATACAAGTATATACAAAACCCAATCCTGATGATCACTGATATAAGTTCCCAAAAGTCTGATCATGGTAAAGTTGATGAAGGGAAAAGGGTCCAAAGCTCTTCCCAGCACCTGATGGATTTAGATTCTACAGAGCGTATCGCGAGCTGATGACAAAGGGCAGAATTCTTTCTTTCTCTGGGATGTCTCCATGTGGTGAGGAGGTAAGGAAGGGGGGGAGAAGGAAAGAAAGGAGGGACTTCCTGTTCTGGCTTTTATAGAGTATGGCGGGAAGTGGGAGGGAATATGGATCCCTCTCTGTTTTGCTCTCCCTGGACCCCCTCAGGTTTATAAACTTCATCCCCTCTCTGCGTCCTCCACTAATATGATAAAATTTTTCTTGTGCCCCCTCAAGCCATAACAAAGTGTTTTTTTCTGGTGCTTATCTGCCCTTAATGTTAGTAACTGTGCCTTACTCCACTTAGAATTTGTTTGATACATTCTCATTCTGCTCTCTGCCAGAGTAAAGAGTTTTTATTACACCCTATTTATATCCAACCATATACTTGATATACCGTGACTGGCAGCCACTTGGTCTTTTTGCTATATGAACCAAGGTCAGCCTAAGGATTTGAGATTTTACTTCATTCAAGCAAAAACATTGAAAGTCACACACAGCTTCTGGCTGTGGTGTGAGTCAGGTACACTTGCTGGGGGTACAAACAAGTCAACTCTGTACATGATCAAGAAGTTACTGGGTGTGACCCTTGAATGCTGGTCAACATTTAGAAATGAAAATAGACAAATGATAGTTGATTCAGCTCTTTTATCAAGATAATAATGGAAATCATGCTCACCAGAGTATGTATTCCGGTTAATAAGAACAGTTGAAAAATTATTTGAAAATTTTAGTTCTGAACTTCCGTTTATTGAGGGGCTTATAATTCTTGAAGAGAACGGGGAGGATGTTAAATTCAGATAATAATTTCCCAGAGATGTGTTACTTCCTTTTCTTTTACCCTTCTCTTTACATTCAGTTCTTAGAATTCACATACTAATAATATTAATTCACATATTAACAATATTAACGAAAAACAAGGAAACAAGATTTAGGTGTGGAAATATGATACTGTTAAACACACAATGTTTATTTCCTTCTAGTGAACTCCATAGATTTTTGGTATTAGAATATAATGTTCACAGAGAGTAGCCATGTTGACAGAACTTGCCTGTAATTGCTCTAAGGCTACATAAATCAATCATAAAAGTTTTTTAAAGAAGACATTATAGTATACTGGTTCAATGATCCATGTTTGAGAAAGTACTTTCTTAGCCATTGGAGTGGAAGTCATATTTGTGTTGAACCAGTTAAAGTCAACATGTATTCAGGCAATCTGATTTTATTTTGTGGGGTAGTAATCTGTTAGTGTTTCAAAATTAAATTTTGCTTCCTTTGGGCCTTCTTTTAATCCTCACCCTAATATCTCTCAATCATTTAACCCTGCAGAAGACAAACTTCTTAAAACAATGATTCAGGCATATTAGCTGAATTTCATCACAATGTTAATGTTCTCCAGCTGACTCACTGGTTGTGACAATACTATAATTTGACTACAAGCCAAACATTTTTAGTCAAATAACCTACATATATTCAGCAGAAAATTATCAGGTCAGCAATTAGCTGTGCTGAAACGACACATCTGTTATCTTCTTATCCATGCACTTTCAAAAATATATTTTCAAGATGTAGATGAAATCTATTATTTATAGGGGGACCTAGGGAAGGGATAGAAAAGGCTCGTTGTGGAGAATTTTGAAGAGGTATGTATATTCTCACCTAGGTGCAAGATTTTGTAACAGAACTATCAAGCATGTCACTGATATTTCTTTAAAATACCCTCAGTGATGCTGATTCATAAAGCATTTATATTCTGTATAGGGATTTTCTTGCTCTGTTCTCAAACAGATTTTTATGAGAAACACACATAATTTGTCAGTGTTTGGAATCTGCCTTCATATAACCTTGTAGACTTCCTGAATATATGATGTTCTTAATAGAAAAAGTGAATTATTTCTGGTCCAAATGCCACATAGTAATGAATTTCTCTTAACATCTCATAGTTTTACTTTATGCTGACACCCTGAAGTGTCAGGAAAGAAATGAAAATGAGATTGTAGCTGTGAATTAAATGTAAATGATGTGTATTGTACATTTGACAGCTTGTTTCTTCCTGTTCTAAATTGGTTCTACAGCAAGTTTATCACTACAATCTATGAATGACCTGTCAAAAGTGTCATGGTGTGAACTGTAAGATGAATCAATTAGTAGTTTATCATATATATTGTATGTATTTTATGTTTTATTTTTGTTTGTTAAAAGCTAGCGACCAGGTAGAAAAAAAATCTGCTACAGCATAGTCATTTACCAAATATCCCTACATGGGTTCTCGTAACATTAGAATTATTATAACTATACAATCAGTGTAACATGATGGAAACTGGAAGATCTTGTAATATTTAGTGGTCTTGCTTCATATATTTGCTGAGTAGGTGCTTTTTTTCTTTTAAATGTGTTTTACAGAAGTTAAATGGAAGAGGTAAATACACATAGATGACTACAGTCAGGGAGAGTGGTTCTATCTACTAAAGAGTCTTCCTTTCAAATGGCAACTAAATGCTTGCTCATGAAATATTTGTCTCTCTTGGGATTATCAGTTATGTGGACAGAAACTTATCACTTCTGTTTGTATGAGAACTAATGAACTTGTACACTGTTGTATAATGTCAAAGAATGTAACGAATCATTAGGTTAGATTGCATCATTTGATACAATGAGTGTCACACTGAGTAATTTCTCAGTGTTCCAATATTCAAGTGGTTGAAAACTAGAAATTTACACAAACACACAGAGAGAAAATAAACCCAGATTATTTTAAACAACCCCTAGGTGATTTCTTATTCTGCAAAAGATGAGCAAAATGTACAGTTTAAGAAAATTGTAAGCGTTTTTGTGCTTGATCTCATTTTTATGTCATGATACCATGGATCGGCTAAAATTATGTATTGCAGCAGACACAGGAATATATTTTGGTGTGTTTAAAGTACTGGAAGTTACATGTCTTTTCAAGGCAAATAGAAAGTCAAGTAGAAACCCTCTTTACAATTGAAAAGCTGTTTTAAAAAATATGGGTTTATAAGTGTTTATTAAACCTAATGTTTCAGTAATATTAAGCAAAATGCTTAGTAAGGTGCTCAACAGTGATGAGAGCATAATAGGATGTTAAGTGGTCTTGAGGAAAAAGTGATACTTAGTAATTTTTTGAAACTTTGGTTGTTTCTTGGTACAAGCCACCAAATTTACATTAGCTGAAATTATTTCTCTCTGCCTTTATTAATCTCTCTGACAATGGACCAGAGAATAGTAAGTCAATAGCTTTCCAAGTATAAAAAGATTATTTGAACTACTCCCCCTTTGCATGCTTATCTTATGTGTAGTAGTATGAATACTGTGCAAAAAGAATCACTCAACTTTGGTTGGAGAAGGTTCCCCAAAATTGTACCACTCAGAAAGGACTAAAAATGGATGTCATAAGAAGGTATTAGAGGTGTAAGAGTTTCTTTCAAATGTTTTTTTGGCAGAACTGGGTTTTTGTTTGTTTGTTTGTTTTAATTTCTGCTCTTACATTTATTTGGAATGAGATGATGCATTTAGGTAATATAATTTGCTATTAGTTTTTCAGGACAGGTTGAAATTATCTGTGGTCACCAAGCTCCAGTTCTGGCACTTCAAAACCTATTTGAGTGGTGTTAAAGAATGATTGTTTAATTCTTGTAGGGTTCTTCAAACATGACAAGCAATGTGCAAGTACTAAAAATTATTAACCTCATCTGCTAATAAGAGCAATGCTTGCAGTGTTTGAAAGTATACTTGTAAAAATGGTTGTTACTATAATAAAATATTTTTGTTTCTTTTGGAGCTTAGTAATTTGCAAAAGCCATTTATGCCTAACGTGCTGTTGTTCCTTACACTATTAATTTATTATACAAGTTCATAGGGTCAGCATTTGTAAATTTTATTTCTAAGCCCAGCACTTGTAAGTAATCATCTTCCTGAAGGGAGTGTGCACTGGTCTACCATTCAAATATGCTTAGATATGTGTCAGTAATCAGTCAGTCATGTGAATGAAAAAAGCAGGCTAAAAAACTGTTTTGAGTTTGGTCAGCTAACTAAACCAGCATTTATCTACTTTTGGTAAAAATTAACTAACCTAGAAGAAGTGAACAAAGTTATGCTGTTTATCCCAGATGAGGACTAGATTTTGAAACACTTTGAATACACACTGCTTTGAAAATGAAAAATGTTACATTTCTATTTGTCACTGAATTTCCTCTCATGTTTATAGTACCAGTTACAGGGAGATTAAGCAACTGTTGATTTCTTTCAAGAAAGATGAGTTTAGGAACATCTTTTTAAAGTCCTTTGCCTCTTAAAAATAGAAAACTAAGTGAAAAATTCTTGAAAGACTCGAAAATGAGATGCATCGGTTCTGTAGCATCCTGTGTTGTTATTGATGGTTTTAATAGTGGTATTATTATTTTACTATTAATTCAGTATGCTTAGTGTTTCAGATACTGTAATAAAAATTATGCACCTTCAGGCTTAATGTAGTGGGGAAAATGAGCTAACAATGGGAAAACAAGTGAATATAATCTGTTGTTCTAGCACTAAAAGTGTCTGGCAGCATTTGTGCTTGACTAGAACTCCACATTAATGACAATTTATAACCACCGAATTTGTGATTAATCTTTACTGCTTGTGTAAAACTCATTACAAATACTGACCACTAAGGCAAATAGCTGATTGCAGATTAATGTTAGTATGGGTCCAATCTGCAACTGGTGGAGTGATAACTCCTGACATTGTGAAGATGTAGATGAAATTTAAGGTACAACATTTAAGAACTTTTGAGTGTGTTCCTGAACAGATCACCTTATTTTTAATTCTTAGAGGTCTTAAAAGTTTTGTGCATTTCCAAAGTGGCACACAAAGATCTCATTTTTTCATAGAAAACAGACTGATTATTCAAATTGAGTATTACTACACTTCATCGCAGGCCCTTATTATCTTTCATCTTATTAAAAAACTGTTGAAAAATAATTTATGATTTAGTTGCTAAAAGATGATAAAATATTAATTTGAGATAATGGCACAATCAGATTATATTTTATTGCTCTCTGTTTATTGGTCTTGATAAAGGGAGAGTGGATTAATTATACATCTCTTTTACCATCTCAATAACATGAAGAAATACGACTAATGGGAAAGGAATTACTTCATTCAGAGCAGAGTATTTTTGTTTTAATTACATAATTCCAGGTAATAAAAGAAATAGCCATGACTATTCTGTGCCTCATGTAACTCATTTTGAAACTATATCCAAACTGACTTTGGAGAAATGACTCAAGGAACAAGTATTTATAGGTGATAGTAAACTCTTTCTACACTATTCCTTCTTCATATAATCAGGAATCAAATAAGCAGCAGAAATGTATGGCTTTTTGTCAAGTCACTGACAGTTTGGGGTTCAATCAGTTTTCAGATGTAAATAAGATGACTGCTGAAGTGTTTCTTTTCACTCTGCAAGTCTTATTTTTCCCTTTTTTCTTCCTGCTCCTTCTTCCCTCTTAACAAAATAAAATTCAAAGATCAAGTGAATGTTAGTGCTGATGGAAGATGTCAGCCTTAGAAAATGAAGGCCTTAATTATCTCAAGAAGACTGACAGCACGAACAATATCAGTGAAAGTTTTCTTTCACTGAAACTTTTATTTAATTCCCTGATCTGGCTTGAGCCATTCTAGGGATGAGAAAACAATTTAATCTCAGTGGCTCTGAGGTCTGCAACCTCACTGCTGAAACTGCTAAGAAGGGAGCCAATTATTAGCAGCTACGAGGGCTTTATTTTTTAAAAAATTATAAACTTATCTGTCCACTAGGAACGAATTTGAGAACATCGTCCCACACACTGTTAAACAGCTGCTGTGGCAGTGACAGCTCTCAGTTGCACATAGCTGTGTTACCTCATGCTGGTGACCTCCAGGTGAAAGGTGCTGTACTCACTCACCTGACACTGGAGCCAAACCATCTGCTTGTCTGATTTTCTTTTCTGTTTTTGAATTGCGGATTCTTGAAGCTTAATCCAATTGAGAACTATGGTCACTTACCTTAAGAAGTAGATCAGATTTCAAAGCACCAAAAAAAGAGGTTATAATATGCCACAGTGTTAGTATACTAGTCCATATATTGATGTTAACTGGTGTAATTACTTTCACAACTCTTTGGGCAGAGTTCCAGTTACAGTGTCTCGAATGTTTGTACATATATTATCTCTGTATTGGGAAACCTAGAAATACGTTAGACACAATAAAACCAAAACACTTTCCAAACGATCGAGCTTGCAGCTAATGTGTTAGTTTTGGAGTTAAATTGCATAAAAATAGTTATAAGGCACTGCTTAGTACTTTACAAGATCGCTTTCTGAAAATGTACATTCCTCTTGTCCAAATTACTGCTTGCAGCAGAGCAAGCAATAGCTCCCACCTTGTGGATAGCAGGTAAAATGGGGGTACTGGCACTGTGAAGGGGCCAGAGGAAGAGGCAGTGCTTGCATTTGTGAATGAACTATACAATTTTTTTTCCCATAGGACGCAGTATATGCAGGCTGTGAGACTGCTCTCAGTTTCCAGATCTCTTATGAAATAAAGACAAAAAAGGTTCCCTGAAGCAAGGGACTATGACTGAGTGAAAGTAGCTTGGATACTGAACACTGGTATAACACATCTGTTTTTCTATTTTTTCGCTACCAAAGAAAAAAGTGGAATATATACCATGACAGTTTTTATGTTTGATGGTTGGTTGGTTTTTTTCTAATCCTGGACTTCATCACGATCTGTGAGTTTCACTGAGAAATTATTTCAGTCATTATGACTGAATTTTTCTTCCTACATCTTTTTCTGTTACAGGTCATTAAAATCTGTTTGTGGGCAGTAGTCTAGAAGTTACTTTTGTGCTGGCAGGCCTAAATCCTTTCATACATTATACTGGATGATATTTGATATTTTATGCTGAGGAGAAGTGATAGAGAGGAAGAAAAGGAAGGAGGACACAACAAGACCTTGGTACACTGTCCATGTTACCCTTCTTAAAATAAGAAATATCAAATTATAAAGGTCAAATCATACTACATAGAGTTCGTAGCTGAGGACAGATGGGGAAAACATGAACTGAATTACATGCAAACTTGTTAATAAGCAATTGAGATTGTCTGGACAAGAAGACTAACTCTGTTGATATTATATGCATGTTGATATTATATGCATGTTTGTAAATATGAGTGTGAATGAGTTTGTAAATGTGTGTGCCAATGATCCTTTTTCCCATCTTTTATCCCCAAAGCTACAAGGTTCCTATCCACAGTTGACATGTAGTATGATTTGGGTGGAGAGACGAGTGCTATAGTCATATATGTATAGCATGTACACTAAAATCTTCATTAGCATAGATGAGGGTGTCAACTTTTCGTAGGTAAATGAGGAAAAGGTTACCCTTTGGGCAATCATGGCTCCTCAAAACAAAGGACTGTTATCAGTAAACGAAGTCAAGGACTGTTACCAGTTTTATCTTGCTAGCCCAGCAGGAGTCTTTGCCTCCACAAAGGCCTCTGCTCATAAGGCATCCCGTGCTAGACAGAAAGGTTTATCCTTCCTGGAGTGCACAAGATTTAGCAAGTTTTTTTGTGGATTCTTTGTATAGAGCCATCTAGGAATTTCCTCAAATTCCACACAGCGGAGGGAAGGTAGAGTTCAGCTGCACCTCGACTCCATATGACAGTGAGGGAGCTTAGAAAACAAGGGGGTTCTGTCCAATCTCCCACAAACTGCGTGCCAGTCCTGGTGAGCGATTGCCCTTTAGGCACCTGATAGTGTTATCTTTACTTTGTCCCTGTGGGGTCTCATAAGAATCACCACACCTTCAGCTTTCGGAATGTGACAGTGCATCATTTCATTATTGTTGTGCTTCATTTGTAATTATAAATGCAAGTCAGCATGGGAAATCCAAGAAGAAACATGTTGACTGTAATGTCAAATTTTAGAGAGGGACAGTTAAGGGGTATTTGACAAAGGAAATACCTGAGTTGTACCCGGGCAGTAAAATGGAGTACAACTTTCAGGAGATTATGTAAAGGACTTTTTTTTATTGCTATGTTAATAAGTGTACATGTATGGGGGCTGATGGGGTCACACATTGGAAAATATTTGTGGGGGACAGCAGTTAATTGACTCAGCAGACAAAAAGTAGAACTACATGTAATGAGAGAAATCAAATTGGCAATAGTGTTCTTTAGTCCTAAAATATATTATGTAGAGTAAATACCAAGAATATGAAGCTCATGACTGCAAAATAATCGAGCTTTTAGAGGTTCATGTGATTTTGCAGGATTAGTGAGTCTTGTTCTCTGATTTGTGTAAGGAAAGATCTGTATATGATTTACTAGGAGGGCCACAGATGAATTTAGAAATATCTTCTGCAGATTAGATGGAATACCTAATTCAATCTAATTAACAGTAACAACCAAGTAAGTGGGATGAAAAAGAAGACATTCTTTAAAGACATCTAATTTGTATACTCAAAAATTTCCATTTCCTTTTTGTTTGTTGGGAGCTTTCTTTTTCTTTTTTTTCTGTGTTTTTTTTTCTTTTCTCTTTAGTAGCAGTAGATAATGTAGCTGATGTTGTGCTACATTTAATTCACCATGGAAATATTCAGAACATAACTGAGAAGTTTTTCAAAAATGTTCTCTTCCATGGAGAAGATTTTTCAAAGAGAGTTTGATGTAAAAATATGTGAGCTACTTCACTAAAATTTTCAACTTCTTCCAGGTGGGTTTTTGGTAACAAATGAGGGAAACAAAGATGAGGAGCTGGAAAATTATCTGATGTGCTTGAAACAACTCTCTGTTCTCTGCAACTGAGAAAAAAAAGATTTTAAGCTTCTCCATCTATGTTCACCCAGAGACTATCATGTCATGCAATGGCACTCAGGTAGATGTCAGGGTCTGGTGATAAGATTCCAGCATGAAATGGACAAATATAGACTTAAATACACAGACTTAGTCTTGCTTCTGTTATCTGGAACAGATGCTGCAATCCCAAATACACAGGTTTTAATAAAGTAAGTCACATTCTTTCATGTCAACTCTCTTTGAAACATCTTTTGTATATTTCCATGTGAAATGTAGACATTCTTGAATTTGTGAAAATTTTCAAGGAGCCGGCAAAGGATTTCTTGTTTCGTTGGACTTTTCACAATAAGCTAGGCTCAGTATAGACAAAAAAGCCGTGTCCTGAAAACAAAGACTAGAAAAATACATTGGCTGGAGGTTAAATATGTAGCATGCCTAGTTAGATAGCTAGAGAAAATCTTCAAACAGTAGTGTTCTATTCAAACATTTAAATAAGCTTAAAGCTTTTTCATTTCTTGTGTGTAATAACTGATCTTTGGTCTTATTCAAAAGTCATTACTATATTTTTGAGACATGTCAATTTTTCTTATTTGAGTTGTAAAAATAAGTTAATATTCAAGCATTTTTTACACATGAGAGAGTTTTTATAATTCACATGTAATTATTATGTTTTATGTGTTCAGAAGTTCCATATAACTTTGCCAAGAGATTTCTTGGATATAGTGAAGATAAAAATTATAATGTCTTGAACAATTAATTTTTCAAGTAAGGGTCAATGTCTGCAAATGTTGGGTATTTTTGTGGGTTTTTTTGTTCTTGGTGGTGGGTATGTAAGTTACACTGTCTCCTCTCCTGTTAGAAAAATCCCCGTGCTTGTGAATATGTAGACATTTTGACCAGTACCAATCAGCCTTTTTCTCAAACAAATTTCCATGTATACCACAGTAGGCTCATGAATCTCACAGCACATTAAAGTAATGGTAAGGTGTCAACTAAATTGTCCTTTTTCCTGCATTGCATGGCAAAGGAAAAGTGAAAAAAAACCCAACTGGAGTGTTTGGGTGATGGTTTATGAAAACATTCTCAGCTTTAGGAAATACTTCCACAGAAAACACTGAACTTATTAATCTTTGAGTAGTGAAACATGATGTTACCCTTCCAGGAACTGAAAAGTTAATATAGTGTCTGAGGAAAAAATTGTAACTCTCAGTGGTGAACTTCCTATGCTCCTCACATAATAAGGAGAAGAGGAATGTAGTCATAGTTATTGCTGTTGGTGGGGTAGCAAAAAAATGAGGAAAGCTTGTCTTTTGTTCAGAAAACAGAAATATTTTACAATGTGTTGGATGGAAGAAAGCAGTGTAGACTTACAAGGTTGATTTTTCTTTTGTTATCAGTGTGGTATGTAGTAGGACATGGGTTCTCAGAAGATTGCCTGTATTAATATAGGCAGCTATTGCTATTACTATTACTATTGTAATAAGATAAATATTGCTTTGAGTGACAAACTGCTGCATGATTAGAAAGACACAGTTTACAATCATGCTTAGCTGGATGAACATGTTTTTTGCTTGATGGTCTTCAAGAAGGCAACTGGTTGAGGTTAAAGAGGTTTCAGAGTGTGAATGGATAATTAAGACAATTTGCCATCTGTCAAGCAGGAAAAAGAAAAATCAAAATAGAATTTTACACTCCAATGGGGTAGCACAGTAATAGCTGGCAGCAATTATACCTGTTGTACCAGTAATTATTATTTCATTAGACTCAAGCCTAAAATGATTCCTTTTCTTGTGTAGAGCGGAGGGAGGTTTTTGAGTGCAACAATCTCATGGTACATACAGACAGCTGCTATCCATTTATCACACACAAGAAAAAGTATGTTACATAGAAGAAAAAATGCAATTTTATTAGTTTCTGTTGGAGGAGCTGGTCTATATCTCCAACTTTGGTTGGTCATTTTATATATATAAAGATATTCCTAAGCAATTTTAATAGCAACCATAACTGATAACACATTTAAAATTGACAGCTCGATTGATATTAAACCCTAAGAGATTTGTAGCTTGACCCAGAATCATGTACAATATACAAAATATGAAATCATTGACCAATGAAGAAACTGAGACTTTTACACCAGATATAAACCAGACTCTACCGTGCACCATCAGTAAGGGCAGTTTTTTCTATGTCACAATTTAAGTTTTAGATTTATTGGTGGAATCTCAGAAAGAGACTGCACAGTGAAAACTCATACATGTTGAAACAAAGGGAAAGTCTCTGAGAAATTTATTGAATTCAGTGCTTCTGACAGATGGATGACTTTACAAATCAAACATAATCCATAACCCCATTGTACCATAAAATCACAGCAGCCATTAGTGAAAATAAACAACCACCAATGAATCATTCTCTCTCCAGATGAGAGACATGGGACAAACTGCATATACACCTGAATGTGGGTAGAAGGAAAATAACTGCTGCTTATTTCTCTTGCACACTCCCCCAGGGTTGGGAGATATCTCTCAGATGGAGTAGGAAGGAAGGAAGTGGGCACTAACTCTGTGCGTTAGTTTGGGTGCTGTGTTTAAATTGCCTCTGTCACGTAAAAGAGTATGAATCTGTGAGGTGGCTGGGGAAGCTCCTCCTGTTGAGTCACAAGATTCAGACTGGACACTCTTACTTTCTAAACTCCTCAGAAAGGAGTCTAGGTGTGGCTGGATCTAATCCTAGTGTCAGACTTGGTCAACAGTTTATGTCTAAAGGTTTATGTGTGTACGTAGACACCTATTAGAGTCAATGTTTGTCTGTTTCAGTCTCACAAAGAACTTCCACCAAGACAATTGCACAAAGTTGAAAAGATAGTCAATGTTGCCTGTCTCAGAGCCCCACCAAGGACAAAGAAAGAGAGTTTATTAAGGCAACAGATATAACAAGTTTGGAATTCCTGTTGATTAATGCACTTACTACAAAAAACACTACTAATTGATGTTAATATTGCTAGCAATAATAATAATAATAATAATACAAGCTGGGGATACTTTCTCCAGGAAGTGAAAGTTGTGGTGCTTATCCAGACAGGTGTCCCAGCCTTGGGGGAAGGAAAAGAACACAGCCCATTGAATGGTCTGCCCACATTTAGGTTCTTCTCTCCTCCCTTTAATAATCCTTTTCTGACTTCCATCCCCTCAGGTTGCTTCCCTCAGGTGACATGTAGTATGATTTGGGTGGTGAGATGAAGGCTAGGGTCATACATGTGCAGCATGTTCTTTGTAATATCCATTAGCACGTGCAGGGGTGTCAATTTTAATGTGCATTTCACAGGTAATGAGAAAAAGGTCACCCTTTGGACAACCTGAAGGAACAAAGAACTGAACAAGGTTTTTGTTGTGTTGTTGCTCAGAACAAAGGTCCCTGTCTCTGCAAAGCCCCCTGTTCAGATACATCCTGTGATAAATGAGCAGGCTTGTCGCGCCCACCATGTTGCACAAGATTTAGCAAGGACATCCTTTAAGGGTTCTTTGTGTACAGGGCCATCCTGATTTTTCTCAAACTCCACAGACTTATGGTACACTATGAAAAATATTTGCCACCTTGATACACCATAATATAGTAGATTATATAGAAGACAATATAATGCAACATGATATATCATTAATCTGTTATACCAGGTTAAAAGAATTAAAATAAAACCAAACTTTTACCTTCACTGAATAAATGATGAAAAGAATCCAGCAGATTATCCACAATTTTACCACCTGGATGTCTCTAATGCAAAAATTAATGACTGTGTGTTTTGACCATCTGTTTTACAAGTATTCTAGCAGGTGTGAATAACCTTTTTTTGGGCCAATTATCTTCCAATACGCCTTTAGAAAAAAATTGTTTATGAAAGCTGAGAACCCCAGTTCTTTATAGGTTTACAGGTAATTGAAGAATACTGTCTAAATACTTATCTACCACATATCAGGAAAATATGAAGTTAAACCAGCATTTCATACTTTGTTTTCTTGTCTTTTGATTCCCTTCCTAACCTTGGTTGATAGAATCTGCCTTTACTGGTCTTCTATAAGGATAATTTAAAGTTGTCATTTAAAAGGTCACAGACCACCACCTACACTGCAGAAAACCAAAAGTCTCTCTGCTTTCAAATAGTAGATAATCTCTTGGTAGCTTGGTAGCTTGGAAGTGGAGAGTGCATTTAGGCTCCCCCTTTCTCAGGTGTAGAATGTGTATGTGTGTGTATATTTGCAGGATACAGGAGGGAGGATGTCCACTTACTTTTTAAACTGGAAAATGTCTACTGAAAACTGTTTCTTGAACCTTGTTATTATTTAAGACTATCAAATATTTTATTTCCAGAGATGTTTTTAGGATTCATATGCTTCTAGTCTCTTAAAAATGATAGAAATTTAGAGAGGAGAAAGGAATAAAAATAACTGGGACCCAAGAGAGAACAACTTGTTTTGACTTGCTGTTTGAACCCACTGATCTCCCTTCCCTACAGATCAATTTTACTAGTGAATTTTTCTCTTATGTGATATTTGAACTAGGCATTCAATGAAAACTTCTAAGCACAGGCTGCTCACTTTTGTGGGTCATGTAAAGTGATCTCACATCTCCAAAATAAATAAATTACTATATTAGAATCAGAAATTGCTCTCTCACACATAGATATCAGGATAAAGTTATTTCAAATTTAGCAGTGTAAAAATATTTGTCCATAAACTTGATTTACTTATTTTTCCCTTTCATGCTTCTTACATTGTATTTCAACATACTTATTCTTTTCTGTCCCTTCTGCTGACACTAAGTAATGCATATATTGCACAGAATGGGTTTATTGTCAGTCATTCAGGTGATTTGATCTTTTATATCTAAACAGCTTTGCCTGTTTATAAAGCTTTTCAAAAAGAAAAGGTGAGGTTCTACATTAGATTAGCTATAACAGATTTTTAAAAAAGTTTTAGAGTCAGTTTTGTGGCACTGATCATGCTAGTCTTTTTTTCCATGCTTAATTTAACCCAAAACATTGTTCTGGATAACAAGTTAACCATGAGCCAGCAATATGTCCTTGTGGCCAAGAAGGCCAATGGTATCCTCGGGTGCATTAGGAAGAGTGTGGCCAGCAGGTCAAGGAAGGTTATCCTCCCCATCTACTCTGCCCTGGTGGGGTCACATTTGGAGTAGTGTGTTCAGTTCTGGGCTCCTCAGTTCAAGAAAGACAAGGAACTACTGGAGAAAGTACAATGGAGGGCTACAAAGATGGTTAGTGGACTGGAGCAACTCTCTTATGAGGAAAGGCTGAGAGACCTGGGTCTATTTAGCCTGAAGAAGACTGAGAGGGGATTCTTATCAATGTTTATAAATATCTAAAAGGAGGGTGTGAAGAGGATGCGGTCAGACAATTTTCAGTGGTGCTCAGCCACAGGACAAGGGAACACAGGAAGTTTGATCTGAACATGAGGAAAAACTTTAACTTGAGGGTGACAGAGCAGTGAAACAGGCTGCCCAGAGAGGCTGTGAAGTCTCCTTCTCAGGAGATACTCAAAACCCTCCTGGATGGGATCCTGTGAACCTGCTCTAGGTGAACCTGCTTTATCAGGGGGATTGGGCTAGATGATCTCCAGAGGTGTCTTCCAGCTCTTATAATTCTGTGATTCTTTTTCATGTTTATATTTATTTCTGTTACATCATAAAGATTAATTACTATTCCTAAGTAATGCAGTAATTTATTTTTTATTGATTTATCTCTCTTTTTTTCAATGTTTATGAATACTTCTTGTAGCCTGCTTTAGTAGTTCTGCAATGCAAAAATGTAGTTGTACTCCACCATAACAAGTTTCAGATATCTTTCCCTCAGTCATCAGGGACGTGAGGGCAAATCCATGGAAATGGTTGCAAGTGAAGATAATCTCTTCCTCACTATTATTATTTGTAGATTAATAGTCTATTTATTTGTATTAACTGCCAAGTGAATGAGAAGACACTCAGAATCTGCGAGGTTCATCTTGCAGAGGGTCTGCTGAGGTTGTCTGGGTTTAGTTGGCTCTAGGAAATTTTATTACACAAAATCTCTAGGAAAGTTGTTTCTATCCATTCCCACAAACACTAAGACGTAAATCCAACTGCTGTAGATGGGATCGCTTGTGCACAACACATGACAGGAGATGTCAGCTTTCAACTCCTCACTAGCCCTCCTGGTTTTCTCTTGGTGAGGAAAAACTGATTTTTGTACAGATATTATATACCCTTCAAGGTAAAGCTTTTGTTACAGTGTCTTAGAATTTTGCTTCTCTCATCTTCCATAGATTTTTATATCTATGCTGCTTACAGTAGCCAGGGTAGCTAAAAACAATGTGTACACAGGGAATCTGCTCTCAGAGTTTGTCTCAGGGCTGTCAGCAGTCACCAAATGCATGTATATGTAAAAACTTTGTTAAAGCATTTGTTAAAGCTCCAGCCCACTGTTATAGTTCTTCATTTCAGTTTTTCTGATTTCTGCTCCTGTCTCAGGTATTTAATTCTCTTCCATTCTGGTTTAATAACTGGGCTGGATTTACCTTGTACAGGTGTGCTCAAATGGATCTGAATTCAGGTAGTGTTCTTTTCTGGCCACTTTAGATTTGGTCTGCAAACTCTATACCATATAGGCCTTGGCCTGAATTCTGACTGGATTCTTATCCAGTTTTGATTCTTTTTCTTGCAGAAGGAATTCCTACTAGTAACTTGGTTATTATATTTATTAATATATTATATTTATTAATTATCACATTACAGAATCACATAAAACCTCACATTTTATTGAATTTAACCTTTTAAAACCTCTATGAAATATCATGAATATTATTATCTTCACTTAACAGATAAGAAATTGAGACACATAAATCAACTTAGGAATTTGTGAAGATATTAGGAACAGAACTGATAACGCATTAGACATTAGACCCTGCATCAGAAGTTCATTCCTCTTTGGAAATTAGATTAGTTGGAGTAATTGAGGCCTGAAGTCTTTCCTGTTTCTAAATATTGATGATGTAGTAAAATTTGCTTTGAGTATACCCTTATTCTTCAGTCTTTCCACTTGGTAATTTTACCTGAAGCACAGTCAGATGGGTCAGATGAACTCTTACTAGGGAAGAGTGACTCCTGTAATACAGCCTCTATATAGTCCTGCTTCTGTAACTAATCCGTTGTTTCTTGCAGCTACAATAAAAAGCTGATCAATAGGAACAAGCAAGAAACCAAATTGTGCTAAACTAACTGAATGGCTAGCGGGATGGATACACCTGAAAAAGAAGAAAGAAACAGAAGGAAAGTAAAGGATAATATATNCCCCCCCAGCAACTAAGAGCTACTGAAGAAGCAGACAAAGCTCAAAATTTCTGCCTTTAGGAAGAGATGTGATAGCTCCATGAGATGACTAAATTGTAGGCTTCTCAAAGATTACAGTAATATAAAATTGTAAACCAAAGGAAGTACTTTATATGTAGCCTTAGTTCTTATGCAGCTCAGGAATCCTCCTGAATCTAATTTGACTTTTTTTGCTCCTCATTTTGAAAGAATCTTTTTTTCTAATGTGGGCTGTTCTTTGACACATGGAGAAGCTCTAGTCTAAGTGTCTAGGCATAATTCAGTTTTGCCTTGGCTTATG
The DNA here is from genome assembly GCA_013398125.1 of Aegotheles bennettii. Lineage (NCBI taxonomy): Eukaryota > Metazoa > Chordata > Aves > Caprimulgiformes > Aegothelidae > Aegotheles > Aegotheles bennettii. Next base: position 68,027 of record VZRW01003886.1, on the reverse strand, counting down.
CTTATCTTAACAATATCACATTTGACAGTTTTGCTTTCTGTGATTTATACCTGTGTTTTAGGCTTTTTATTACACCATGGTGTGGGGTTGATGACAGAGAGAGGCTAAATTAGTTTCACACAACTTCCATATGTGGAAGCCTATTCTATTTTCCACTCCTTTTGTTGCCAAGGCCCAGCCGCCTTTATTTCTTTTTTGTAGATAACAGAACAAACATTTCCAGCATCAGTACTATATTTCCTTCTTTCTCAACCTCTGAGCCTCTTCTCCCACCTTTCACCAGACTCTTAATGTTAGAAGCAAAGAAAACTGAAAGCTTATTTTACCATATTCAATTTACTTATTCTATTTTGCATTTTGTGTGTGCATGTGTAATTTCCTCAAAGGAAACTTAAATCAAATTGTGTTATAAAACAAACAATAATAATTTTAAAAATATGTGATGCTACAAAACCTCTAATGCTGTGTTTGAATAGACTACCATGATGAAGGAGAACATGTGTGGTGGTAGGTGGGTGCTGGAGCACTTGAGTCCTAACCTTGCGTGAGAGCTTGCTTCAGATGTGTGAGGAAGCCCGGGCTGCTTTCAGGCTTGTAGAAGAATTTGTAGCCATGTTCCCTGGATTTCTTATGAAACTGCTATGATAATTTGGGATTTTCACTAGTGCAGGTCATGTCCCTTAATTTTTCTATAATCTTCAAGTCAGCTTTAATTTTCGCAAAGTTCTTATTTACTTCTTATTGCTCTTCCCCATGTGCTGACTTCTTTCCATCAGAGTGTGATTTTATAACACACTTTTCTTAGAGCGCAGAGCTCTTGTTGGGTGCAGATCTGTTTTTTAAAAACTTCCTTGTGAGGAATTAACACAGGGATGAAATTAAGTATGTATTCAGCATGCATCCATGAAGCAAAAACAAAATTGTTGGTGTTTTAACCCACTCTTCTACCTTGGTTTGAAACCTAAAGATCATTTCAGCTGGGATTGAAATTCTCTTGTAATTATGGTGCTCCAAGGAGTACCCCACAATCTCACCCTTGTGTTATATCTTTACCATACCTGGATCCCAGGATAAGGAGGAGGAAAGGTAGCATCTGGTACCCCTCTGGTAGGGGCTAACCCTGTCCAGAGCAGATTGACCTTAACCATGCTGCACAGTGATTGACCCTTAGTTTTCTCTGAGCCCCCCACTAGAAGCAAATGGGGAATTAAGTTGTTTGCCAGACTGGGCATATCCTGTGTTTAGAAAGTCCTGTAAAAAATCATATTTAAGCAGTAAAACGCATCCATTTTAAAAACAAATTAAGCTATGACATTTTACAGCAGGTTAAAATACGATAGAGTGTGCCAGATCATCCCATTGAGACTGATCTGTGACTGCATTGTACTGTGCACAGTATGTTCACTTTTCTTGTATTTTATATAGCAAGGGATTTTCACTTTGTGGGTATAGTTGGTGTAAATCTGTTCATTCTAGCACTTAATCTGGTCAGAGTCAATATAATTTGTAGACAGTCTGTGTTAGAGCTTAATTCTTGAAATTATTTAGAGCAGTATAACTCATAGCAAGCAATGTGTGCAAGTCATGTACTAAATCTGGTTAGAGCTCTCAGTGCAGTCTACACAAATCACACATCACAACATTTTAATTACATTGTCAGTCTGCATTGCATAGAGTTTGTGAAAAGCTCAAGGTTATTTAACTCTTAGTTAATGATGGTAAAAACCCATGCCTTATATGCCTGGACACAAGAAATCCTGTCTCACCTAAAGGATTACAAAATGTACTGATCTTTTTTTCATGTGGGCAAATTAAATAGGACATTATCATTAGAAAGAAATGCTCCCAAATTGTGAATATAAATTTCATAGCTGCAAGGACCAAAGGTCCACATATTTAAAAATAATTTTGTAAATGTATGCTGGTAAAATAATTGTTGCTGACAGAAGCTTTTTTGATGCTCTATAGTAAAAGCCAAAATCTAAATGCTGAATTTGAATATCAAGATCTAATTCATATGGTAGTGCTGTGAAGTACACACAGGTTTCAGTGTCTGGAAGGTTTATAGAGGATTTTGGAATTCTGTTTTTTTGCAGGAATGATGAATGTGCATGGATAACAGACAGCAACATGCAAAATTTTTTGTAGTCTCAGGATTGCTTGCAAAATCAGAGTGAAATTCTGATTGCTCAAGGGTCAATGCACCAGTAGTGACAGTCAGTTTTCACACAAAACCAAAGTGAAAAAAAAGTGTTTCTAACATAATTTTCTTTTAAAGTTTTTTGTTAAGGGCAGTGAACGTGTATATAATAGTACCAGAGAAGATGTCTACAAGATAAGAAGGTAATAAATTTTGAGTAACCTTGATAGAGCAAGGTCAGTAAATTTGTATGTTATCTAGTACCTGTTTGGAACTGTACTGTATATATGAAATAGCAAATATTATTCATCTTACTGAAACGAAGACAGGTTTTTCTTTCTGTTCAGACTTTATTATTCTGAATGCTGATTTTGTCTTTTAGTGGCTAACTGACACTTCAGTGAGATATGCAAGGGGATCTGAACATATATACCTTTATAAAAAGAGAAATAAACCAGAAGCTTTTTATATCTCGCATTCACCAGTAGAAAACCATAGATTGATATAAATTAACATCTATATCCAAGTGTGAGGTTGTCTGGAGCATGCAGCAGTGAAGTTCACCTCTTGGAAGCCACCTCTGGATACACAAAACAGCATGTTTATTGTAGCCGAGGCCTGTAAACAAATCAATTAAATCACAAAGCCCTGACTCTCAGTGAGGATGAAATTAGGCACCAGTGCTTTCTGGTTCCACAAGGAGCTTGATCGTAATGGCTCTTTCACAAGCCACTGTACTGGAGAGATGTGCCCTACTGCCCTGAGCATGTTTGGAAATGGAAGGCCTATGGCACTTCCAGAGCAGCTGCTTAGCTCCTCTGCACACACATGAACCTCCTTCATTGGTCTCTGTGTAAAACATGTGTTTTGGCAATTTATGGGAGTGAATTGTATTTGCTGTAAAATAAGCATACTTGCTTTTCTGCCCTTACCCTCCTTCCAACAAAACAATAGCTACAGTTGTGATCACTTTTTACTTCATGAGAGCTAGCTCTTAGGGGAAGTAAGTCTTCCTCATTGCATCTCTGTGTTTAATGACTACTGCAACAACAAGAAGAGATTATGAGTTGATTTTTACATGATACAAGCTCACTCTTAAGGCTAAGTTTATAATAATATACCAAGGAGTCCTTGACCTGGACTTCAGTGTGTGCTTTGAGATATCATTCTATGCAGTATGTGTACCTGCCATGACTGTCCCAAATAATCCAGCAGATATCAGAGAAAGCTCAATAGACAGTCCTCACCCAGCATAACAGTGTTTTTACATACTTAGATTTTGTATATTTCTTAAAAGAAAAAAAAGGAAATTTCAGCAAAATGCAGGTTTTTTAAAAAAAATTATAAAAGGCACTGTAAAAATGAACTCACTTTTTCAAGTGGAAAATCGGTGAACAGTTCTTGTTTTACAATTTCTTTTTTGAAAACTATCTCTGAATTTTTATCATAAACTAGACAAAATCATACAGAGGTCCATTCTAGAGCTTTAAGTAGTATTTGCAAAACAAAACAAAGAGCTATTTGAATGGGCTCAAATTTCATGGAAAAAAAAGACTACTGTGCAGTTGGATATATTCCTAACAGCTTCAAGTGGTACTTGCCATATGTCTGAAGAAGAAGAGATTATAGCTACTGAGGCAAGTAGAAAGTCTGGATGGAATACAGTAAAGTATGCTGGTGTTATGAGATTGTAGGTCTCTATTTTATGATTGTACATCCAGAATCATGTAAGGACTCTTCTTCAAACTGAATGGTGGTTATATGAGCACAGTGACTGTCATTTTGTTTGTCAGGCTTTTGTCATGTGGTTTGCTGGTTAGTCTTTCAGGTACCAAGGTAACAGCATTTCCTCGTAAAAACAACTTGCTGTTTCTCAAAAGATAAACAATGTTATTTTGCAGGCTGGCTGGCACATCACCTTTTTTTGCACTTTTTTTTTTTCTTTTTTAAATACTTCTGGATTCAAATACTGAAGAGTGATTAATGAAGAAAAACTAAATTTAAGATATGCAAAACATCATAGAAAATTTAAGCCTTTAATGCTCATCTGTTACATCAGAGACATGCATAGTTTTTTAAGATTTTTTAAAATTGTATAACATCTGTTACTATTCCCATGATGCTGATTGAAAGAACTGAGACATTTATGCTATTTGTATCCGAGATTCATATTTCTATGAGTGAGGACACCAGTTCTGTCATAATTCCTTAGCATTCTATTCATGTTTGAATCCTTTCTACAACTTTCAGAATGATCATATTCTTTTCAGAAGAATGCTTTGTGGGAGCACACAATTCCCTTATATAGTAGAGCACTCCTTGAATTCCTTCAATGGATGGTATTTTTTATGAAATTTTACTTTATTTTACTGCACAGTTTGAACAACAAAACATAGACAAAAATAATATTTAAACACTGTATGAACACAACAAAAACATTTTTTTTGTCACATAAAGATTACAAATATAACATAAAAGGTAGCAGACAGGATATCAAGAGGAGTGAAAGCAGATAGCGAGAACGTGCTGATCAGCATGAGTAGTCTCAGCACATCAAAAACTATGTTAGCTTTTTCTCAGCTGTTATAGGAGAGCAGTCTACTAGGAGGAGACACAAAACATTATTATGAGTCACTTAATATAAGTTTTAGGGAGTCTATCTTAAAACACAATAACATTATGATAAAGCATGCAAGGATTTGGAATAAGTGATCAAGTAAGACTAATATTATGGGCCTTTTATTTTTTTTAATGCTTAGCATAGAGAATAAGGGGTGAGTAGGAAGTAGGGACATCCTGTGTCTGAGACACTTGTTCCCAAAGCTATATCACTGGCAAAGATAGCCATCAGCAGCACCCACATCTACCATAGAAGGGTCTGCAGGAAAGGGGGTGTACATCTGTAACCTGCATGACACAACAGGGAGGAGATGTTCGCATAACCCTGTGAGCAAGAGTGTGTGTGTGCTTCTAGGTATACAGCTAGACCTTTTTGGTATTAATCATGAAAGTGTGCTTATAAATGTCTATAAAGTTTAAACACTTTAAGACACAGTGTAAATCTCTTCGTATTGTGGTTTATCTCTTATATCATTGATACTGATCCTGTATGTTTACCTAACTGGTTGCTGGCTATTTGCATATCAGTAACAAATCAGTAAATCACTTCAATCCTTATTTGTTTTAACCCACATGCATTGAGCAGTTTTTCCCTGTGCCAGGTGTTAGCTAGGTATAATACCCTGTAAGAAAAGCTAAGACTGAAAACTGAATGGAAGAGTGTCTTGGCTAGCTCAGGAGGAAGATTTTGGGTGGTGGCTGCAAATAGCATGCCTGGCAAAAGCTTAGAAGAAAAGGGAGTTTTGGAGTACTAAGGAGAGTTAAAGACTTGAGGAGGGCATGGTAAAAAAGACATACTTGCACTGTGAGGACAGAAAGGGACATCAGATTGAAAAGCAAAGCAAATTAATACAGAAGCAGATGGGAGTTGGTACAAAGGAATTCAGGGGGTGCAGTGGAACTTCTGGGGCAGGTGGACGGTTTATATCATAAAAGCAGATCAATAGATTGTGTCTGTGAAATAATAGAGGGGGGATATGTGGGATGAGAAGGCAGGGAAAATCAAGTCACAAAGGAATCAAAGATTTGTTTGTTTGGTTTGGTTTGGTTTTTTTACTTTGTTGGGTTTTTTTATTTCTACCACTGATAAGTGGGTTCCTAGTCAGAGAAAGATACAGTAACAGGATATTTGAAAAAAAAACAAAAAAACACAACAACAACAAACCATTTTAGAGGGAAATTGATGCAAAGAAAACTTTGTAACTCACAATCCTAGATCTAGTTATAGTGGAGAAGTGTACTTCTTTGGAAGATAGGCCAAAAAGAGGAGAAAATGTATTTGAAATCTAGAATAACAGGAGTTTTTTTGAAGACATAACATAACTTTATTAAAAAAATGAATTTATTATATAAAAATACTTATTGAATGTATTATTTGTAATATGACTTAGGCTGCTGTCTAAAGTGTTTTGACTTTTTTTTCCTGAATACACAAATGTATACTTTCCAGATTATTTTGTGGTTCAAAAAAGAAATCCAGTCTGGTTTATGAGCATCCTTCTCAGCTCATTGTCTCACATTTTTATTTGTTCTTTGGTATATTTGACCTCTAAGAAATTAGACTTTTTTCTTATCTGATGAGTTTAGTTGAATGACATAATTATGCCTTCTCTAAGGTACGATATCAAGTTAGAAATATTTACATTCTGTAATATGCTTATTGTCGGCTAGGATTTATGTAAAAAAGAACAAGGAAGTCTGTGACACAACTGGTTTTTTTGAATGCAATTTAGACAATTCAGTTCTTCAACAAGAACAGAGATTTATGAGTTTAAAAAGATGACAGTTGTGAGTTATGTAGTTCATATTGTTTTTGAATAGTGACACTGTGGAGAGCTAAAATAAAGACTTAAAGTGGCTTGAAGAACCATGTGTCAAGGACACGCTACATTCCTAGGGCCCTGAGAACTGCTTTCTGTTTTGTTTGCCATATCAGGTCTTGCTTGTCAAATATCCCATACCAAAATTCTTAGAACTCTGGAAATATCTGCACTTGATATTAATTTATTTACAGGTATTTTTCATGTTCCATATTAATTTTCCATTTTATACACAACTTCTTACTTAAAACTGTGCCCATGTTACAATATTTTGTTATATAGACCAGTGTTAATAAAAGGTAAATTGTTAAATGGCTGGAAGAAGGGAAGGAGAAAGTAATCATAGCAGTTGTTCCTCAGTAAGAAATTAAAAAGATCTGTTCTTCAATTTGCATAGTTTTGGTGTGAAAAAGGAGAAAGTTTGTTTCATTCAAATGCTTGTTGGTTTAAGACCTGAGGTTTAAATGACAGAATAAAGCTATAGAATTTGTATAAGTTGAAACTGCATAAAATATCTGTGGGAGACAATGTGAAACAGAAGTATTTTGCCCAGTGTTATTAACAATCTAGAAACATTAAAAAAAAGAAGTGGTTTATCTAGCTACTTTAAGAAAAAAACAATAGACAAGTACTTTGACTAGTACTGAGGAGCAATGTAGTCATAATAGTGACCAAGTATTCTTGAAAGACTGACAACTGATGCATATTTGAGAGGAAGACATAAATATTCTGGTGTAAGGAAAACACTTTGCTAGTGTGCTGGTTTTGGCTAGGATGGAGTTAATTTTCTTCACAATAGCTGGTATGGGGCTATGTTTTGTATCTGTGCTGAAAACAGTGTTGATAACACAGAGATATTTTAGTTATTGCTGAGCAGGTCTTACAGAGAGTCAAGACCTTTTCTGTTTCTCACCCCACCCCACCAGCAAGCAGGCAGGTGGTGCACAAGAATTCTGGAGGGGACACAGCTGGGACAGTTGACCCCAGCTGACCAAAGGGACATTCCATACCATATGACGTCATGCTCAGCATATAAAGCTGGGGAAAGAAGAGGAAGGGAAGGATGTTCGGGGTGATGGCGTTTGTCTTCCCAAGCAACTGTTCTGGAGCCCTGCTTTCCTCGAGATAGCTAAACACCTGACTGCTGATAGGAAGTAGTGAATGAATTCCTTGTTTTGTTTTGCTTGCGGGCATGGCTCTTGCTTGGCCTTTTAAACTGTCTTTATCTCAACCCATAAGTTTTTTCACTTTTGCTCTTCCAAATCTTTCCCTCATCTCACTGAAGGGGGAGTGATGAAATATCTGTGTGGGGCTTAGTTGACAGCTGGAGTTAAACCACAACAGCTAGGTATTTCATGTATTATAACTTCTAAAATATTTTCACTTTTGTGTATATAAAGTAGGAATCTATCAAAAATTAAGACTTTTATTGCTTAGTGTCAGTAAAAGCACATCTCTGTTATTGTGCTACTTCTCTGAATGAAGTCCTAGAAAAACTGTCATGTATGCATTTCATACATTCATACAAAATGTCTTTTTGTACACAAAATCTGTATTTACTCATAGAAATATATGAAATTGGAAAAATTACTTAAAAGTTGTTCCAAATATACCTTCTGCTTTGCATTACAGTTATGAGCATAAGTTAAGAAATGTAAATGTTTTACAGAGTGGATATCAAAATATATAGAACGTTTTCACTTTCTATCTTTCAGTATTAAAATACCTAGAAGATACTTCTAAAATAAAAATATAAATATGCAGGCAAAAAACTAGATACTAGGTCTCAAGCTGTTCCATGGCCATGGTTATACAGTTGTATGGCCAGCATTTTTGAAAACAAAAACAAACCAAAATTGGTTTTATTGCCACATAATGTCCTTTTCAAGAGGGAAGTTTATAGTTCATGGTTTTCTGAAGAACTCTATCTTGTCTGGTCTTGGAAAACATCCTTCTGAGGCATTAAATGGAGCATTATTGTGATGTCAAGGAGGCAGTATCAAAAAGGGTGAATTAAGTATCTGACAATAGAGATTTAGTTATTTTAGTAGCACTGGAAAGAAAATAAGATTGAAAGTGCATTTTTATCAATCAGTACATATGGTGTGTTAAAATCTGACAGACTGACTGGCTTGAGGGAGTTTTACAGTGAAAGAAACAGTTTCTTTCACTCTTAGCACTTAGTCAACTTGTAATCTATAGGAACTATTAGATCTACTGGTTATTAAAGTCTACAATCTTACCAGGAGTAGGATTTCTGGAGGCTATGTGTTAGAGACAAATTGAAATCAGCTTTAAAGTGTTTGATCATTTTTTGTCATGATAATAAAAAGATAAACCTGATCTTCTGCTTTCCTCCTAAATTCTTTGAAATCTCTCTTATATCCTTCTGTCTTGACATCCTTCCTCAAATTATACACCTGTTTGAAGTAACTCAACAAAACAGCTGTGGCTTTAAAATAAAAAGTTCAACCTAATGTAAAGTTGGAAGTTGATATCATCTGCTCAGGATTACCATACAACTTCATAAATCTTCTCAGATTCACACATTGTAAATGTTGAGCTTTGGGACTGGTAAATTTTATGACTGCACATTTCCAGCTCATGAATTCATAACTAGGCATTTGCAACTAGCAAATCTTATTTAAGAACTGTGACCTTAATGTGTAAAGACTTCATGCCACAGAGTCTAGCCTATTGCATTTGGCTGGAAAAAAAAATAGAACAGAGGAGGGTGTTTTATTGCTGAAGTTTCAGTTCATTTAGATTATTTGTCTGGCGTTTGTATGTAGTAAGAATTCAGATGATAGTAGTTTTAAGGCGGAGATGTGTATTGAATGTAGGCTTAGGTATAAGCATCAGTAGGCTTAGGTTTAGTTATAAGTAAATATCATAAAGAGTTTCGATTATGTTAACATTTATCATGATTACCTGGTAAGTATTCTAACCTGTAAGATACGAAGTCCTGTGTTCAGATATTAAAAAAGTAAGCCAAAGGATATGATAATAATCTGTGAAGTTATTTACATAAGGTTTATGACCAACTGTGTATAATCAAAACTTTAATCTGGGACAATTTTTTTCTGTTGTTGGCATGTGATACATTACAGTTTTACATATTCATTCAGGACATTTCATACTCCAATTGTTGTGAAACTAGGTAGGTCACAATATATAGAAGCAGGCTACCTTGACAGTACTTATGATATACTGTAAAAAGTACAAAAATGAGATAAACATCTGTTTTAAAGAACTTCTGATCCACCATCTTCACCAAACAAGTAAAAAGAAAATCTGAAAGAAAGAAAAAGAGGGAGAGAAAGAGAGAGAGAAAGAAAAGGAAAGGCAAGGAAAGAAAGGCAAGGGGAGAATGAAGGCATCTTCATGTCTTTTTGTTTTCCACTGTACTATTACATATTTGAAGGAGAATGTTAATCACTACATCACTACATCAAAGCTCTGTTTTGTAATTTCTTAGGCTCTTAACTATCGGTTTTCAGATAAAGTAACAGATAAGCAAAGAATGTTCGATAAGCTAAACTTGAATCAAACTCAAGACCTTTCTGGGTTTTAAATAGCCTAGATTATAATGGAATTAATTATAACCTGAAACTTCACTAGTGTCTCATACAACGAAGACTTTTTCTGAGGTTAGGCCTTTCTCAAATCAATGTTAAAATTGCCATTCAGGTGTGGAATTTGAGGAAAACCAGGACCTGCCTTATACACAATGACCCCTTAATGGACGATCTTGCCAAATCTTGTTCCACCCTGGGGAGTGTTTTGGCACCAGACAGTGCCCAGGCAAGGGTCTTTGTGGGGGCAAGAACCCTGGCTCAGGAAAGCAAGATAACAACAAAGCATGGTTAATTGATAAGAGTTCTTTATTCCTCCAAGGGACCACGTTTTCTGAAGGTGACCTTTTCCTCATTACCTGAAAAATACATATTAAAGTTGACACCCCTGCATATGCTAATATAGCATACATGCTACACATGTATGACTGTAGCATTCATGTCTCCACACAAATCTTGCCATATGCCACCTGAGGGTGGGAACCTCCTAGTTTTGGGGATAAAAGATGGGACAGAAGAGCCTCAAGATAGAAGAACCAAGAGAACCTATGGACCAGTCAACGGCCGTGTTCTCTTCCCCCCCACCCCCAGTCAGGGACGCATCTCTGGGTAAGTATCACACATTTCACCCTCTGGTGAAAGTATCCCCGGTTGTTTTATTATCAAATACATTGTTACAAGTGCTTTTGCAGTAAGTGTATTTATCACCGGCAATTTTGAATTTGTTATATCTGTTGCTTTAATAAATTCATTTTTCTTTGTGAATCTGTTTCAGTGCAAGTCCTTTGTGAGACTCTGAAACAGGCAAACATTTACTCTGATAGGTGGCTGCACACACACATAGTCCTTTAGTTATAAACTGTTGACCAAGTCAGGCGCTAGGATTGGATCCAGCTACACCTAGACTCCTCTCTGAGAAGGAGTTTAGAAAGCAAGGGGATCTGGTCTGAACCTCGTGACTCAATGGGAGGGCCTTCCGCAGCCACCTTGCAGACTCTTTTACCTTTTTTACCTCTTTACTTCCCTCTTTCCCTCTCTCATTCTTGTGACATCAGGAAACAAGCTCTAAAATGAAAATGTGTGATTGCTTTTATCAGTAGGGGAATTGCCTCTAATTCTTGCCTCTAACCCTTTAGGTTGACAGGATTTTGAGATCCGTAATATTAATAAGAAAAATATTAAAAGTGACAAAGTGTGTATTCGTTAGGCAACAAAATAAAATTTTGGTAAGGTTATGATTTATGAGAGAATAAAAAGCAAATGCTTAAGAAATGTGTTAAAATGCTTTTGCTTTTATTTAAATAACACACCCATGGTTTGAAGATGACTGCTGCTGTTGTTGGGAAACACTTGACATTCTTGGATATCTGTTTCTTTTCCTGGATAAAAAGGATAAAAATATCACCTGCATGCCAAGGTGATTTTCAATGCATTTTTAGATGGATTGCTTACTGCTAATAGATATTCTTTGGCCAATATAATGCTTGGCATACATTGAAACAATTGTGCTGTATTGTGCTCACCATCAGAGCTCCCTCAGCCTTTCAATAGAAACTGGATTTAGACATGAAAATAATCTTTGAATGAAGTGAATTCTGCTGAGACAATTAAAAAAAGAAAGAGTTTGGGTCAGGAGTTCGGATTGTCTTTTCATATTAATACGATATTGCTTACTTTTGAATGAGTTAGTTTTAGGAAAAAAATCATTCCATATTTATAGATACAGTTTCTAAACTTTGTTGCCATCTAACTCACTTAAAAGACTGTCTGAGAAATAAGCCTCTTAAAAGAAAACATTTTCTCTAGGCTACCCTAAAACATACTGAATAATTCATAGAAGCCATTGAAATAAACACAATAAAGAATGAAGCAGTTAAACAAATACACTTCTCTGAGCTCTGAGCTTATATATTTAACTGTTTGTTCTATGTGCAAGATTTGGTCAATAGTAAGACAGGAAAGTAATGCTAGGGAAAAAAATGTACTTAGAGTTTTGGGGGGTTTTTTTATATGTTAGTTTAAAATACAGTAAACAATTGAGGACAAAACCTTTGAAAGGTCAATGTGGGAAACCTCGGCTGGTCAGAGGGATTGGAATGTAAGTTTGATATCGACCCTGAGCAGATAACCTTGTACCCTTGAGGAGCCCGGGGAGTCTTGAGAAGAGCCTGGGGAGTCTTGAGAAGAGCGGAGAAAACAAGATTGAGGAGCTGGCAGACCACCAGAAGAAGAAGCTTATTGAAGTTGCAGCTGAGAAAGAAAGTTATCCAATCATGAACTGTTGATCTTTTGTTGAACCAATTATACCTGTGCACATATCCCTTACTTAAAGGTATATAAGAGCTTGTTAGAACAATAAAAGGAGCAGTTAGCTGTTAGCTGTTTTGGATCACTGTTCTTTGTATGTCGTGTCCATCCCAAACAACGACAGGTCAATGAAAAATTTGGCAAACTATCTTGTTGACTTGTTGACTGGAAGCATTTTAATCAAATCATAAAATGGTTTTGATGGTCTTCCTGCTGGTGCTAGTTCTCAGGGACCTTTGTTTTAATTGGTTTGCTGTTTCTAAGTTCTGCAGGGCAGGTTAGCCAGAACAGAGCCGTGTCTGGGGAATGCAGGGAACAAATTATATTCTGTGTCTTCATGTACTATTCCCTTCTTAATGTTCTATGGATAAAATGGTGGAGTTGTGATCTTTATCCAGCTGCCTTTTAGGAGCCTAATTGAAACAAAGAGAGTCCTATGAAAGTCTGCTTGGAAAGAAGGCAAGATGTTCTCTTTAACACTTTTATGTGAGGCACAAATACACATAATCCAGAATTAATGTCCATCCATTCATATGCAAGTTATCACAGAGGTTCTGATCATAACATTTTTTAAGCATTTTCCAAGATGAACTAATTTGCCGGAAACTTTGAAATAAATTTGTATGGAAGTTAAACTCCTTTTGAGGAGTAAATACATTTTGGGTTAGATTCTATAACAGTAATTACTGTGTGTGTTATTAGCTATGTACAATATGTTTCTTGCCTTGTTTGAGGAAAGATATGACTCCCAACAGCTGTTAAAGTCTTCGTTTCCCAGTAACAACTCTACATTTGCTGCAATAGGTAAAAAAATTTACATCCAAACAAACACCAACACCTGTCCTCCCAATCCCAGCCAGAATCTAGCTCTATGAATTTAAAAGTGCATATTAAAAATGTACAATATTCCCAAATGCTTTTCTCACACTCNNACTCTTTTTTTTTTTTTTTACCCAGTTTAATATGTTAGGAATAAATGAACAATAGTAAAAGAAAAACCAACAACAAGAAAACCACCACAATGTTATAATTTGTTTACAAAATAGGTAAAGTTAAGCTGTTAGCTTTTTTCAAAGTGGAAGAGAATACAAAATTCTCCTTGAAAATATAATATTTTTATTATTTAATAGTATCAGATAATAATATAATTTTAACCTGTTAAAAAATTAATTTCAGTGTTAGCATAGTCATGTCTATGAAATTTTCAGTTAAGCTAAGGTCACCTCAGTATCTGCTTTTTTATTAATTGATTTATTTTTTTTTATTTATTGTTGCGGTGATTTACTAGTGTAGTTGTACTAGGTAATTACATGGATAAATATATTTAATATGAAAATGCTTTCTATCTTGATTTGTGCTACATGACATCTTTAATAAAGAA
>VZRW01003886.1:0-54122 GCA_013398125.1 Aegotheles bennettii | reverse complement strand
ACTCTTTTTTTTTTTTTTTACCCAGTTTAATATGTTAGGAATAAATGAACAATAGTAAAAGAAAAACCAACAACAAGAAAACCACCACAATGTTATAATTTGTTTACAAAATAGGTAAAGTTAAGCTGTTAGCTTTTTTCAAAGTGGAAGAGAATACAAAATTCTCCTTGAAAATATAATATTTTTATTATTTAATAGTATCAGATAATAATATAATTTTAACCTGTTAAAAAATTAATTTCAGTGTTAGCATAGTCATGTCTATGAAATTTTCAGTTAAGCTAAGGTCACCTCAGTATCTGCTTTTTTATTAATTGATTTATTTTTTTTTATTTATTGTTGCGGTGATTTACTAGTGTAGTTGTACTAGGTAATTACATGGATAAATATATTTAATATGAAAATGCTTTCTATCTTGATTTGTGCTACATGACATCTTTAATAAAGAAATATTCTTTACATAAGAGTTGTTAATGCTGGGAAAAAAGCAAACCTTGTCATTGAAGTAAACCTAAGATTTAAACTAAAATATCTTCCAAGTGAAAACATTGAAAAATATTTAGGATGGTGTCACATGTAGGGATAATTTCAAGTTTTTTCTCTAACCACTGAAAATCATCTGTAGTTATTTTGCAATAAGCATTTCTTAATTTAAAATAATGGAAGTATATCCTGCTGACACACACTGCAAAAGTGCTTACTAATAGCCCAACTAATTTTTTTTCTGTTTCCATGTTAAGAACTCATGATTGGAGCAACAACAAATTAGGCAAAATGCTCGGTGTATTCATGAGTTAAACATACACACCGTATAATTTTCAAATGCTTCTATTCAACTACAGACAGAACAAGTGCTATTTTTAAAAATGAGCATAGTTTTTCTGTGCAAGATCTGCAGCTAAAATATATACCTATTTTATTGCTCTGAAAACTATAAATATATAAACCAGAGTTTTCTGTTGTGAGCACAATCACTCAGTGCAATTGGAGATTACTCATAGATTCCTTGCCTCTCTCTTAGCCTGCAATAAAATAAAATAAAACATTCAAAGGTGCAAATACCCAAGTGAGAATGGATGCACTAGAGCATAGTCCTCACTAAACACAGAGGCATACATTATGGGCAATGGGTCATTTTGGCAGCATTAAAACTGTTCAGATTTGGACTTTTAACTACAAGTATGTAGTTTCCGATCCAACTGCTGTGAAAAGAAGGCTTGAAGCCAAATATAGGCACTGTGATGAACTTCACTTGCTCTTGATATCCCTAGAAACATTTCATCTCTCACAAGCTCTTACATTTGCAAACACTTAGGTTTTTTAGAAGTGATAAACATGGACCAAGAATTAGTCTAACACAAATGCTGCCAAAATCAATCTTCAATATAGGAGGCTTAATGTGAGATAATGGTCCTTGAAAATGTGAAGATTGGGAATGGTGACCAAAGTAAAAGACAGAAAATTGATTAGACAAGGAGTTTTCCAGATGATGTGGAAATAATTTCCTAAGTGTCCATGATTTTCTGTGATGATAAAAATCTTTCACTGGCTGAAATTTTTTATCAGGAGCAGTAAAGAGAGATGATCCATAAGAGCATTTTAATGTACTCCTTCTGTATAATCTTTTCTTTCATTTCCAGGGGGAAAAACTTCTACTTCATTATGAGTTCATAGTCTTGTATTGCTTGTTGGCTGCATCATAGGCTAACTGGGAATATTGTTGGCAAATAACAGAGTTTAGGAGTGGTGAACAGCTTCCAGAGCACTTTTAGTATAGCTTTGAGTGTTACTTCTTGAGCTTCATGATTCCAATGTACACAAAATATCCCAACTATGCTGTTTTCCTTCTTCCTGGAATTTCTCTGTTGCCTCCAAGAAACATGTAAATGTTGGACTGGAAGAGACCATTTTATAGGATTTGATTTTTACGCTTTATACCTACAAATCCAACACAGAGGCTTCATGTAACTTCACCCAGAGGTCGCCAAATTTGTGCTTTGATCTAAATACAGCTATTAAACAGTATAATTCTTTTCTTCTCTCCGTTGACTTAACATGCGATCCTTATTTTTGTTAAATAAAAGCACAATAAACAGACAATACCATAAGCACCACAGTTATTTTCGTTGTCATTTTGACTTCTTGGCTTTATTGTTTCTTTCTGAATAAACTCCTTTAGTCCTATTATTAGTACAAAACAAGTGCTTGTTAGAGTTTTTTTGTAGAGTTAAATAACATTGAAAAATGTTAGTTCAGAAAGTCATTAAAGAATACAAAGACTACATATTTAAAATTATTAACTCTTAATTGTCTTTCAGCTCCCAATACAGCCCTTGAAATGGCAGTAGGTGGTATTCATTAATTTTGCTTAGCATGTAATTGATGTTTTTTGTTTACAAGTACTATATCTAGCTTGGATCTTTGCTACTGAATGAATATATCTCATGACAACCATTGTTATAAAACGTCATAATTTAAAATAATTCTTTACAGCATAATTCTAAATTCTTCAATGAATGACACATGATATAGCCTCTGCCCTTTTCCTCCTCCAAGAATTGTCTGTTGCAAATACTTCTGTAAGTCTTGAAATTTATAGTCTTTTACTTTAAAACAAGCTTAAAAGGTGGGTTTTTTTTCAAATCATAGATTTTATATTCTGTAAACAGCAATCAAAAGACACTCAAGAAAAGAAATTCCGTGGGTAAGATCATGTCTGTAATGAGATCTGACAGCCAGTTTTATTTGGCAAGTTTATTCTAACTACTCTTATAATTAAAGTCAGGATTAAGAGGACAATCTCCAGATGGTTTTAACCTGGTTTATTACAACTACTGTTCATGTGGTTTAGACAGTTGCCTAAGTGTAATTAAATATGTCATTAACATCTTTATTCTTTTTGTGGCTTGAAATTTTCTAAAGGAGGTGCCACATTAAAAATCTAACATTAATTTTCATCTCAGTGCAACTTCACGGTGGGAAAACACCTATTTGCTAATTTTTTAGCATCCAGAGTTCCCTTTTTAATTAGATCTTCGAGATCAGATGACTGAAACTGTCAAATACTGCATGTGTCTGGAAGTAGCTGCTTGAGAGTAAGAAATTTACATCATGCATATGATCTCTAACCCACTACTGCCCTCATGTTACTTTGCTTTCTGGTCATACAGTTTAACTCTTGTACCTGGCTCCAAGTAGAACAACAGTGTAGGGTGGGACTTTACTTGTTTGTTTGTACAAAGTTACTCCATCTATTTTTAGAAAGCAACATCTCAAAATGTTCAGGTCGTCATATGAACTCAATCCTTTAAAGACTTTTTGTGTTGTATATATGTACTGAAAAGGTACAGGAACTTCACAAGAAAGAAATGGATCTATATCTCTCTCTTTGTAACAGGGATTATACATTTACCTTAATTAGATTTCACTTCACTGGTTTTATTATTGCATTTTTGGTGTGGTAAATTTTGAAATAGGTGATTTGAGTACAGCAGTACTTTGAAAAGTCTGAAGCAATGTATTTGGATTATAATGAGATTATCTCAAATGTTCCCACTTTAGAAATTTCACTGTACAAATCTCTAGATTGTGAATAATTAAATGAAGTTTTTGTGGCTTTTGTTTTGTTTTGTTTTTTAAAAAATGCCATAACTATTTATAGTTTTTTGGCACCTTTTCTGCTATATATTAATTCTCTACAGATAGGAAAGCAGAAGCCACAGTTTTATTATGGTGCAATTATCAGCAAAGTTTCCTACCTGTCCCAGCTCATCTTTCCGTCTTGTGCCCCAGTCTTATGCAGTCTCTGAAGATATTGAGTACTGAGTCTTTTAAGTATTGAAGTTCTGCCATGCAGGTAGAGAAACCTGTGGTGTGTGTAGGTAGGGTCATGATACATTTTGGAGGGGTTAAAGAGGGTGTCTAGCTCCTTTTTTTATGTTATGGCAATGTAGATAACAAAGTTTTTCATATATAGATAGCATTTTTGAAAAATATTCCACTGCTGCAAATTATGTTTGAGTCAAAGATGGAGCTATTGTGTAAGTTTAACTGACTTTCTGGGAAATTTCCGGAAATGTTTCTATCAATATGTAGAGAATTGTAAGTTTTCCGCAGAACACTAGAACTAATCTGAATAATTGGGGATATAATGTCCAAATTTTCTAAGACTCTGAGGTAGGGAATGAGACAAGATTGCTTCTGGGAAGGAAAAACATAATTCAGGGCATTTGTATGGTGGTAAAAATGGGCTCACATCAAACTGAAGAAGAGAAGATATATACCTGAGAGAAGAAAAGAGAAGTGTTTCAGACAAATGCAGGTCTACAGAAGGGGGGGAGGAGGGGCAGGAACAAACAATAAAAATCTACTATTCCTCCAGAAAAAGGGAAATTTTCAGGCTTATGAGATTTTTCTCCTCTGTTCATTGTGAAAAAGGCAAGATACTAGATGTCCAGGTACTGAGTATATTGTCACTGATTTGATTTATTTGGTTGTTATTTACAACAAAAAGATTGAGAAGCTTAAAGGAGTAATTGGATCTCTGACAGTGCAGTTAGACACAAGAACATCAGAGATTTTGACTTGGAAACATTGTTATGCTTGACCAGAAACTGACATTTTCTTTTTTTCTGAGTCAGTTTTGGCTTCACTGGCTCTTCACTGATTTCTGCAGTATTTTTCTTATAATGCTTGTTCCTGTTCTAGGAATTTTGCTTTGTTTTGGGTTTGGTTTTTTTTTTTGACCCAAGTCAATTATTTTTAATGCTCTTTCTTGAAGTAGAAATACTTCAGGAAATGCAAAGAAATCACACTTTTGTTTTTGAGCTGTATACGTCTTTTCCAACTTTTTAGACTTTGAGGGAAGCTTGCTGGTGCATATTTTTTGAATGTGATTAACCTGTAAAATAGTATTGGGATCAAAGTTTTGTGAATCAAATAGCGCTTTTTTTTTTTAATAATTCTGCTCACATCTATTCATTTGGTTAAAGTTCAAAATCAGCAACATTTTAACATTTCAGTTTCACATGAAACATTTCATCCAATGATCTTTATAAATATTAATTTCTTAAACATCTCAAAATTCATATGAAATATGCATTATGCTACCCAGATTCTGCTGGTTTTATGCACTTATAAAAATTTAGTAAAGAGCATCCTCATGGAAACAGACATGAGACAGATTAGCAGAGCATTAAGCAGTTGTTAAGAAGCAAAGACTTATCTAGAAAATGAAAAGATTTTGGTTCCAGTACCTATTGTAGTCTATACCTAAAGGCTTTATTTCCTGTGTGGTAATACAAGACAGGAAGTGATTCTAGCGCATTACAGTAAAGGAACAGTCACATCCTAATTGCAAACCTAGTGCTGGCCACAACATTCATCACAATAGGATTTATAAAGGAAAGTACATATTAAAAAATCATTAATGTCAAGACATGGATAAATTAAATCACAGTAGGGTATAACAGTCTTCCCAGAGTCTTGTAGCTAATCAGTGATGAGAACAGGGCATTAGATAGAACAGGACTTCTACAAAGGCATGCTTTTGTTATCCAGAATCTCAGAAAATGTAAAAATAGCCACAGGTTTCCGCATTTTTGGTCTCTGTCTCTGAATCTTGTAATGACAAGTGTGTCTACCAGGCTTTCAAAGCCTAGACACTGCAAAACAGAATTTTTGAGAAAATCTAATATCCAGAGGTGTCAATTATTTTATTAAAACTGTAAAATAGGAGTTGCAGTTAGCATATATTTTTAAAAGAGTGCAAAGCCTGGAGGTATTTTTGTTTCCTTTCTCGTTGTTTTATAGACCTAGAAGTTGTGCAGCTGTCCAATTGTTCTATTAATAGCCATTTGACAACAGCAACAGGAAATGCTGCTAATACAGTTACATTTGTATTATAATGTGGGTCACATAATTTAAATAAAGAAGTCCTTCAGGTGCATTAGTAAGAAGTATACTGATGACTCTTACATTCATCATAGAATCATAGAACCATAGAATGCTTTGGGTTGGAAGGGACCTTAAAGATCACCTAGTTTCAAGTCCCACTAGACCAGGTTGCTCAAAGCCCCATCCAGCCTGTCATTGGACACTTCTAGGAAGGGGACATCCACAACTTCTTTGGGCGACATTTC
Source organism: Aegotheles bennettii (assembly GCA_013398125.1). Lineage (NCBI taxonomy): Eukaryota > Metazoa > Chordata > Aves > Caprimulgiformes > Aegothelidae > Aegotheles > Aegotheles bennettii. The sequence goes on along the minus strand of VZRW01003886.1, from coordinate 47,982 downwards.
CAGTGTCTCACCACCCTCACAGGAAAGAATTTCTTCCTTGTATCCAACATAAATCTGCCCTCTTTAAGTTTGAAACTGTTCCCCCTTGTCCTATCACTCCATGCCCTTTTCAAAACTCCCTCTCCAGCTTTCCTGTAGCCACTTCAGGTACTGGAAGATTTCCCCAGAGCCTTCTCTTCTCCAGGTCGAACAACCCCAACTCTCTGAGCCTGTCTTAGTAGAAGAGGTGCTCCAGCCCTCTGATCATCTTCATGAGCCTCCTCTGGACTCACTCCAACAGCTTGATGTCCTTCTTATGTTGGAGCCCCCAGAACTGGACACAGTATTCCAGGTGGGGTGTCAAAAGAGCAGAATAGAGGGGGAAAAACATCTCCCTTGACCTGCTGGTCACACTTCTTTTGATGCAGCCCAGGATACTGTTGTCTTTCTGGGCTGCAAGAAATATACTTATTCTAGAAAATGCGTTCTGAAGATGCAATCAAACACTGGATTAGTATCTTTGAATGGTACAATAAGGTAAATGAATTATTTGCAGTGATAAATGTACTAATTAGGCACAAAGTTAATCTGACTCCATCTAAGATAAAAATGGGCTCTGGTTGACAGTATCCCACTGTGGGAAAAGACTTCAACCTCAAGAGAGATAAGAAAACTGGATTAGAATTGTTTTTTCCTTTTCCAAGCTAGCAGTCTTCTAGGACATATTGTTTTCTTTGGAATTAAATCTATATGCTATATGGCAGTATTAGAAAGGATGAACTTTTATGAAGCAGGTGTGAAAATTTAGTCAGTTCCTCTGACTTCAAATGACCATCTGTTTCTTCAGTAAGCGCTGAAAAAATTATACAAAATTCCTCTGTTAAACAGTGGTTATTTTCTCAAAGAGATGAGAGCTGTATGTAACTGCTTACTTCTTAATTATTCTTTATTATGAAAATACTTCACTTCTAATAGCTTACTCTCCTTTCTAATTAGATTATCTTTTGGCTTACACTGGAGTTTTCCTTTGAGGATTTATTTTTATTTAATCTCCTTGTTTAATTAAAAATGTCTATGTTGTGTTACTCAACTCCAGTCTTTAGCAGAGGTAACTAGTACCTGGTATGATGGAATGGTAAGAGATAAAGTTTTGGTCACATTTTTGTGATTTGAATTTGCAATTCCAACACATTCATCTTCTTAATTGTTTATTATCACATTAGAAATATATCCTTGTTTATTTATTTTATAAAATAATATTCTTATTATTGATGCTCTCTGTCTTACAAACAGAAAGGTAGTAAATATGAAGTTATTTTTTGAGAAGTTAAGGAATGAAAGCAGTAATTCGTCCTTGTAAATCCAACAGAAAACCGTATTGTTAATTTTGTTCCACATGCTCACAGCTTTCACAGTCATGTCCAGACCAGAATGAACATCAGTTTTATTTGCATTCACATGGTCAAATGACTTCTGAGAGTATGAAACAAAATAAGAGCAAGCATTTTCTTATTGGACTAACTATATATTTATTTAGGAAATATCCAAAATCTGTAAGTTTTCATTCTATTTCTGATGAATCGGGAGATGTATATGTATATTAAATACCACAGGTTATTTTATTTACTTTTCTCACAGGTATACACCATTAATGCTGATAGAGATGAGATGAAATAACTGCCAAGAAAGACCTAGTTCTAGAAATTACCACTGATTTGATTTATCTGTGTTGAACAATAGTTTAAACACGACTGTTCACAGGAAAAAAAAAAAGAAAGGTGAATTTCTGGTTTCATCTATGAACATAGCTGAGTGCACTGTATGGTTTGTTGTTGATGTTGTGTTTGTTTTTTTTAATAGAATGGAAGACATCAGTTTTTCTTTATTCAATCATTATGTGTTTTATCATTTATGACTCCTATCCCACAATTACACAAAAAATATGTAAAAAATAAATGTGAAGGAAATGAGTGAAAGTGAAGTCCTGTCTTATTTATAGATTTTGGGCCATTTAAACATTAGCACTTCTCATATCTGCAGACAGTTTTGGTAGTGGCATACTTGATTTTTAGAGCAGAGTCTTAATTTCTCTCCCTATCTTTTATCTGTAACTCCTTCTGCAAAGCTTGTGACAGCAGTGACTAGTCATAATAATCACTGCTATCCCAGAGAAATTGTTGGAGTTTTTTAAGATTGTGAAGAAAAAGAAGATTTAACAATGTTAAAATACCTAGGAAATAGTGTTACTTATTTATTTTTTTAAATGTTGCACAGAAAGAACAATTATGAAATAGAAAAAAAAGCATAAGTATTTGTATTTCTGTGGTGTTATTTTCTCTATTTTTGACCTATTAGAGACCAATTTAATTTTATTCCTATATCCAAAATTGCGTCAACAGCAGCATCAACGTTTTTTTCTTGTAATGAAATGTGTGGAATACTTTAAATCTTTCACAGATTATTCTGCTAAATACAAAGTAGGCTCATGTGATTGACATGCATCTCTGTTGTATTCTGTTAGAAGTGAGGTTACAATATGAGTGTCTTTCTAAAATACAGCTCGAGGGTCTCAGTGGTGTGAACGAAACAAGAAACATTTGTTTGTCTATTACTGTTTACATCAAATACACCTGCCCCAAAATCTGTGCCACTGCTCTTCTTTTATCTGTTTCACACTGGCTGCAGGCCTATGGTTTCTTAAGGGAAGTCTGTGTCCCAGGTATGAAAGCCACCTGGTTCTCATTTATGTTCTTTCTCTGCAAAACATAGCCTATTTCTATTGATTAGATCTTGCAGAAGTCTTCCTACTTCATGCTCTTGCAGAAAACTTGTATGAACCTCTCCCTTGTGCAGGGAGATTGGACCAGAAGACCTCCAGAGGTTCCTTCCAACCTCAGCCATTCTGTCAGTCTCTGAAAGAACAAAAAAGATCATGTGACATGCAAGGATTTTTCTATTATGCCAATGAATATGCAATCATACATATGACTCCAGTCTGCACTAAATGCGTAATTTGTGTAAATCACAAAGGCAAGTTCAAGTTTTTTGATCTGCAATGATATTTTTTGTTCCAGTCTAAATCATTGTGGCTTAGGTGTAGCTCCTTAGAAAATGTGTTTTTGTGCAATCCAGGATGAGCTGAAACACTTCTCTATTTTTATTAATAACCTACACATATTAAAGTCAGTGGGGCTGATGAAAGGATGTCAATTGAAGTTTGCACCTTTTGTTACATAGCACACATTTCCTAGCACACAGTGATGACAGAGACACAAAGATCTGAAACAATGGACAAAGATTAATAATGTTAATTTCTGAAGGAATTAAGCACATATTTCTGAGGATTAACAGCCAGAAACACTGTTTCTTAAGAAAACAATAAAGAAACTAGAAAAACCAAACTTTTCCGATTAAAAACCCTAATATGATACTCTACATACACTTCTGGATGAGACTTTACACAATATTGAATACAGATTAAAGTCTTAGTAAGAGGAGGAAGAATTCTAATAACTCTTAATTCTACTTCTCAACTTGAACATGTCTTTTCTTCTGATTTTGTTCTGAATTTTTCTAAGCTCATATCTCTTCCCATCTCTAAGATATATTCTTAAAGTTGTCCCACTGCTTTCAGAAAACGAACAAAAATGTTTTCTCGTGTCTCATATTAGTGACTTTCCTTTTTCTCTGTGTTCATGGTAGACAGCCTTACCCTCATCACGCTCTCCTTTTCCTGCATTGATGTGTCCCCACTTTTTCTCATTATTTCGTCTATATTTCTCAAATATCTTCTTACAAAATATGTGACCATTCTATTTCTCAAGAGCTACTGTAACATTTTCCTTTTTCTTTCAATCTGACTTTCAACAGCTAAAAACATTTTTCTTGTTCCTATATATAGCCCAGACAAGATGGGGGAAATGCCTTGTACATAAAATAATGTTAATGCATCTGTGATACAGGCAACAGTGACAAAAATACATGTCCATTGCTCAGGTGTGCACAGAATAAGGTGTAAGGGCTGTTTTTCTACCTAGAAAGTTTGTAATACAGCCTGGAGGTCTCCTGGTTCTCAAGATAACTTCAGAGAGTCATATGTTTTAAGGGAAGCAGTTTAATACTTTACCCATCTCAACTTCCGGTTTAAAATAAACTGTTCAGTTACATTGTATCTACTCCTGAACACTTATATCTGACTAATTATATCTTTTAGGAAGAAGTTAGTCTGCATTTGAGAAGCTCAGAGTCTAATGCCCACCACTTTTTCTTGGCAACTTGTTCAAGTACATTTTGTAGACTGTATTTTACTTACATTTACTTATCAAAAAGAAGACGGAGACATGCATCTTAGTGAGAAACTGATTCACAAAAAAACAGTAATAGTAGAATGTTTTTCTCTTCAGCAGATACATTTTATTTTCTATCCCGTAATTTCCAGTTCAAACTGTTTCCTGTTTGTGCTGCTTTACAATAGAATACATCCACAGAACTCACAGATGTACACACACATGTACACATCAGTCCCACATAGCTGTGGCAGTAAACAAATCTACCCAAGCCAGTCTTATCTTCTCCAGAGACTAACTAATCTGAATGTGTGCCCAGTAATACATCATAATGCTTGACTACTATATTGCATTCTGCTATGTAATGCATCATTATCTGGTAAAAATATTTCAATTTATGCTTGCAAAGTCATTTATATACTCAATAAAAATAATTTGTATATTTGTTGTTGTTGCTGAAAGAAAAATAAAAGAGTGAGAAGGTTGAAAGATTGAAATTTTGAAGTCTCTGACAGTAAGAAGTGTTTCCACCTCTCAGAAAATTTGTGTGACTGTACTCCATGCAGTCACTCATCATCACCATTTTTTGAGGCACATGGAGAGCGCAACGGAACACAGCTTTTTCAGACTGATCCTAGTGAAGAGGCAAAGAGGGGTAACATCACATCTTGTGCAAAATCATACAACTTAATCTATAACATACACAAGTCTTTCATGGTTTACTTAGTTAATCAAGCTGCAGCCAACTGCATTAGTTAGCATGGGCACATTTTCTCCCATGATCTGTTATGGTTCTTGCTTCCTTTGCAATCCTATGGCCCTATCTGACAAGGAATGGGGTAATGCTGCCTACTGGGATTTATTCTGTCTGAAGACACCTCTACTTTTTTACTAATTTATAGTCTTTTTCCAGCCACATCACATGCTCTGTTGATTTACGTTATGCTAATTGACATTTTCTCATCTTTTGCAGTAAATATACCTTAAAACTGTCGGAGCAATGTCTTAATGCTCAGGACTATTTGAAACATTAATTCAGCATAAAAGGCAACTCATTTTTTCATATTAATATTTGAGTGAAGTGGAAAATCTGATTAATGAGAAGAAGAAAGGCTATGGGCTAACCTGAGATCTGAGGTCATGCAGAGAGTCAGTAGTAGTTTCCATCCTGTACTCTCTGACAAGTACTGTTTTTCAGAAAAAAATGAGAACTGGTTTCAGAAAAAAAAGACAAGCAGCAGCTTAGAACAGATAATTTTTTTTACCACAGCAATAATTCAGTTTTGGCTAGTTCTCTTCACTTATACAAGTACTTCTGTAATTTTGTCCTGCAGTTGTACACTTAACTTCTAGCTGTCTGTCCCCTTCAGTCTTTTTCAAAACTTTCACTGGGGTGTTGCAAAAAAACCAATATACTCCACTGAGGGAAAAATATATCTATAGGCAGTCTGACCACAGAGATACAAAGAAGCTGTTTAAAAACCCATCTCTTCAGAGCTCAGATGCCCTCCTTGGGCAGTATAATGCTATTATCCCCCACATGGTGTCCACACAAGAATCTTCTATCATGAAATATGTTTATAGCTGGAAAGAGGTAATTCCTCTTTTTGCTGAATAGGTTTCCTGATATTCTATTCCTCTCTCCAGAAAGTGCTATCAGGCAACTGTCTTTGCATCCTCTCCTGTTGAAAAGAATCATTTTTAATAGAGGAATGAAAACAAGATCTGAGACAAAGTGAATGAACATCATCAAATTCCTCCAAAGATAAGAGGTAAAAGTATAACAGTTTTGAAGATCAAATTTTTAGCTCAGGTGCCAGTATTTCTTCTAAATCATATATGCTATTTTTTAATCAGTAAATCAGGGATAATGATACCGCTAGCCTCGCAGAGGAACTATGTGATAAAATCATTAAACATTATGAAATGCTCAAATATAATGAAAAGCCATAAAGGTACCTAAGGTATTTAGGTTAAAGGCTGGAGTTTTGAGTTTTCATTTTATTGCTAAGAATATTTCATATTTCCTCTGGAATTTCAGGTCTGTCAATTAAACTATTCAGGGCTTAAGCATTTGTATTTCAAAAAGGAAATAATTGTCTTTTATTCAGAGAAGTAGTAATTTTTTTTACATTTTGAAAGTTGTGTTGGAATACTTACATGGAAAATAACACTAAAAAACAGTACTTATCTAATTATCTCTTCAAAGTAGATATGTATATACTGGGTGTTTTAATGGAATGAAACCATTGGATGAATGTGGATTGAATATCCAGTACTATAGATGACAGGATGGACCAAAGCACCCATTGTGAAAGCAAAGTTCCTTGCAGTTCAAGACACATAAACCTGAAACTGCAGGTTTGGAGTATTGTTAAGTCTATGTTTTGATTCAAATAAGGATTTGATTTAAATCCTTTAATTTCACTTCCTAGATTGTGACCCTAGACAATTCCCTGCCCTTACTGCCATTTTTTTAAAAAAATATCTTTCTGAAAGAAAAATTGCAGAACACGAGGGGAAATGACAGGAAAAAATATAAGTGCTCATATTCCACAACATTTACAAAGAAGAAGAAAAATCTTGTCATAAAGAAGTCTTCAAAACACTGTGGGTGGAAATTATATATAAAAACAGTAATCCTACAGCATTTTACATATTTTATAAAGAAATATAATTTGTATTCTGGCACATAAAGTTATATCATCAGAGCAAAAGCTACACACCATATGAATGTTTATAAAAAAAATCATATCAGAAAACTGTGTGATTATTCATAACAGGATGCAATGTAACTAGTTATCTCACCTTCTAGGAAAAGTTTCCACATTTTCATCAATAGAAAACCTTTCTTAGAATGAAACAATAAAAAGCTCTCACTTTATCATCATCCTAATAATAAAGTCCTTAAATAACCTTAATTTTGCAGTAAACAAGAAAAAGAAGTTTGAAGGCATGATAAGCATAGCTTAGGATGATATAATATTCTTTCTTCAAAGCATTCCACTCTTTACAGGACCTAGATCATAGTAAACTGATGGGGAAAATGGCACTTCTGTGGATTACAAGTTTGCAGTGGACAGGTAGTTAAATGGCTCCCCTCCTTCAAAGCAATTGAAGGGCTTGTCTGTTTGTTTGTTTTTCCCATTACTACTTGGGATCAAGCTGTGGATCTGGATAGAGTGGACTTCTAGCTCTCAGGAGAAGGGACAACAAATGAACTTCTAACAGTCTCCTAGACTAGGAGTAACAGTGGGAGTTCTAGTTAGTGCAGACTGATAATATGCACCCTTGATACAAACTCTGCCTCACTTTACCAAGGCAGCTTTGGCATCAGTGGTAATGAAGATTTGGGTCTGCATGTTTAAATCTCTATGCTTGTCATTGTCCAAGGGTGTATCACTCAACATTTTGTCAATAAATTTATTTTTGACTTTGAAATAGTCTATCACTGTAATTACCTCTGTGTTTGTATAAGACCCAGCATAACTAGAGCCCAATTCTCAGCAAGATGTGGGAGTTAACAAAATATAAATAATAAATGCATATCAGAAAGATCATGCTGTTCAAACCAAAAAAGAGCTCCTCTTTCCTATGAATAGTTTTCCATTTCCTGTTTGTTCAGAGAAGATTCTAAGCTTATATTTTAGTCTGACTGAAGGATTCAAATTGATTTAGAAGAGATTTGCTTTAAAGCAAGCAGACAGTGTCTATATTATGAGTTCTGTATTTTTCTCCAGCTCCTTTCCTGCACTGCACATACTCATCAATCATATTCAGAAGCTGACTTATATTCTCCGCACTTTACCACTAACTGAATTACAGAGCTGAAAATCTTACTCAAAGTTTAAAATGTGATAAAAGTAATCAAATTGTTCTAGTCAAATTCTAACTGTGGTGAATAGATGGCACTAATTACCTTTTCTTATTATGCTACAAATGTAGTTTACTCCATCTTTATTCATGAAGTAGTATCATATAGCCCACCAAGGGGACTGCAGCAGTATGTAATATCGGCATATTTGTTTTCTCGTTATTATTTTTTCTCTTCATCAGTATTCTGGAGGTGTGGTTTTAGACTGAAATGTATTGCTATGCGGGACTTTCTCATGTCTTGGAGTAATTACTGCACACTGCAGGTTTCTGAAGTTAAATTTACAAAGAAGAAATCAAAGAACTCAAATAATAAAAATGAGTGGCAGATTTACCAGGGGCAACTAGTTGTCTTTTTTTCCTTTAAGTCTCATTTTTAGAAAAGTGCAAGTGTACGCAAGTAACATTTATAATGTGGGGGCAACTGATCTGAATTTGGGCCCAGAATGTTGCAGTCATTGTGAAATGCTACTAATCTTAACAAGGTCAAGTTTGCTTTATGTGGGAGTTATCAAGCTAGTAACAATGAAACCTTCTAGTTCACAGCTAACAGTATATCGCTGTCTCAGATGCCATTCTGTGAAGAAATTCTGTCAACAGTCTGTTTTTTGCATAGCCTGTGGCTGAAATGTTTGCTTTGTTGTTGTTTTTTGTTGTTGTTGTTGTTTTTTTGGGTTTTTTTTGGGTTTTTTTTGGGGGGGGTATTGTTTGGGGTTTTTTTACTACAAAACAGAAAAGAAAAAAGCATTCCAGCTGTTTCGTTTCTTCTGTTTGGAGAGCCTTGCTTTCTTAGGAACAAGCTTGCAGATGAAAATGTCTTGAAAAATCATGGTCTTTCTGCAGCTGAAATATTTGTTAAATAAAGCTGACAAAAGATGAGGCTTCTGTGCAATTTCAGTAACAGGTTTGTTTCCAGACATGCATTTTACCTGATCATTATGCAGTATTCAGAGACATCAAGTGTCTATATTTTGAAGTTACTACTGCAACAGTTTTTTCTAGATTTAGGGAGAAAATGGGAGAGGATGACAGAAAGGATTGTGACAACTCTCCTCTCTGCAGAAAAGCAGACGGAATTCCTGCTTACGACCCCTGAGTGTATTGCCCTTACTGTTAGAATAATCCCTCGGGTAAAAAGATTAGGAAACACAACTTTGTGTAAAGGAGGTTCCATCTAATCATGTTACCCATATAAATTCACTAGCATTGGGGCACAGAAGATGAGTGATTCAGAGAACTTGCACTATGGCCTTTCTCTTATGCTCATACGGAAAGCAGACAGCAGTAGCAGGGAAAAAAAATTTGAAAGATCAGACTATCAGATTTATTCAGAGCTTGATTTTCAGATAATAAATGACTACTGGCAAGAGGATAATAAAGCCCACTGTGCTCCCTTTTTATCTTTAAAAATAAAACTACTAAACTTCAGTATTGTATCCATAAATTCAGAAATTGCTATACTAAAGGCTTCCAGCTAGATACCAATAGCCATTTTAAGGTGACTTCTTATCTCCTGTTTCACATGACTGTTGCTTATCCTTGCTCTGCCTAATGAACAAGGGATAAAAGAAACAAATTCAGCTTTCAAACAAAATCTCACCATTGTATCTAAGCAATTGAGCCAGCAATCAGATTAACAATCTTAAATAATTAACTTCAACATTCAAAAAGAAAAGCAAAACTTTGACCACTACTATAAGATTTGTGCCAACTATTGAATATTATCCACCATGCTCTTTTTGTGTTTGTAAATTTTGTAAGGAAATGGCACTCAAAGAAGAAAACATATCTGAGAGTCAGTTCCTGTCTGAGTAACAATTACCCACTTGTTACATATGAGCTTTGGGACTATAGCAGGAACAAGGCACAGACCTCACCACTTTCTCTTAAGACTTGGTTGCTTACATATGGAAAAGTACAACCATTAGCAGAATTTGCTGTGGTACTGGTGTGTTTTCAAGATCTCAGAGCCTGGTGACAATGCTGAAAACAGAAAAAAATTCCTTGCAACTTGGAGAAGATGTGAATGAGAGTTTTAGGGCAAAACTACGATGGAAAACATTTTCATTAAATCTGATGTCTCAATTCCCTCTGATACTACCTTATTCCACCTGAAGACAAGAATCTGATCAGGTTGACACAGCTGGACTGGAAAGCACTTTCTCATTCCCCCAAAGGCTTCTGAGTGTTGGATCTTGAGCAACTTTTGCTGATAATTGCTCCATGACAATAAAGAATATTTTAAAGAAAATTATCTTAAGTTTCTTCACAAACTCAGTGTAGAAACTGTCTCAGCCACTGCTGAAATGCAAAATAGTACATTTTAAATGTATTTCCAGAATAGCTGAAAATGAAATCTAATAATCCTATGCAGTAATTTTTTTTTAATTTCTAATAAGAACTCTCTTCCATGTGTTTTTCAGGGATTACATACTTGCTGCATGAGGGACAATATCTAGGTTTTATTGGTTTAATACTAAGCAACACAGAACATGCAGAATGTTCACCATCTAAAGGTAAATCTACCAATTACTAATATTAATGTAATGTTAAAAATGTTTGGAAAGTGGATACTGACTCTGACAGTGATAGAAATATTTCATCAAGGAATGAAGGCTGTGCACTAAAAGAAAAGACTTTACAAATGACAAGATGAATGGAAATGCAGTTTTGCCTGGAATGGTAAAGATAGCATTAATTGAAATCAAACTTGCTGTTGTACGTGCAGAAGTAGTTTTTAATTGCTTAAAAAATATTTGCAATTTTAAATCTGTATAACAGCAGATTATTATTTGAAATAATTCTAGTATAACTTCTCAGCTTGAAGAATTTTTTGAAATTGTTGTTGTTGCTAATGTCTGGGAAAATGTAAAAAATGACAGAGATAGAACCACTGAAACAATAAATGGCTTGAAGAGTGTTAGCCCTATTTCAAAGATATTTTCTGAGTACTACAGCAAGGCAATGTTGTTTTCTAAGACTGAGTAATCATTAAATATATAGTTCTTCAGTTGAAAAAATGTCCAGAAGTCTCATAACTTTGTATTAGATTATAGAGTATTGTTCATTTTAAATCATACATCTATCAATTTCTTAAAACATTTAATATTCATACTGTTTGTGATTAACTAAATGCAGCAGGAAAATTTATATTTTTCCTATGGTAAATGGAGTTGCAGAAATTGTAAATATACTGTTAATATCTTGACAGAGCTTAAAATGAAAAATAATTTCACTGTAAGGTACCTCATAAATGACCGTATTACACACAATGTACTATATTAATTATACTATCTGTTATTCTTATGTACAATATTTTAATATTCATAAAATAAGCACCACTTCAATGATGCAAATGCAGCTTATGATAATATAATTAGGTGTATGTTACATAAACTTATATTTTCCTAAAGGAACCCAACAAATTAAAATGTTTATGTGATTGTCACTTCATTTGATTGAGGGAATGTGGTGTCTCTGCCAGTAACATACACTTCAAATGGAAAAATTTGAACCTCCTGCAAACATTTTGAATTTTGAATAGAAAGTAGCCAGAGTTGAAACTTATAACAAAAATCTGGGTAATGTAGGTAGAAGAAAGGGATCTGTATCTCTCTGACAGGTTGCTGACCACCTGAAAACTCTCCTCTGTCAGAGTGCTCTGCTGGGTGCTACATTTGAACTCCGTACTTCTAAAGTGTCAGGAACCGGTAAGATCAGCTGTGCTGTCTACTAAACTAAGTACTAAGCCTGTGAGTAGCTGTAGTCTGAAATTTTAGGAAGATGCATGTGACAACATAGCTTGTGGCAGATGATGTCATTTAATTACAAGAAAGCAACAGAAATCACAAAATCTCATTAAGAAATTTCCACTCAACTTTAGAACTTTCCTCTGCAAAAATAAGCTAGATAAAAAAATTACAGTGAATACAATTTTTGTCTAATGAGGTGATATGTCAAGACTTAAAACTACATTCAACAGGGTGGCTCTACTTTTCATACTATTTTCAGATGTATTCGTTTTTTCATATATTACAGTATCCACAAGGAAAAATCTTTGAAAAACACTTCCTTGAGGATGCCTGCCTCTCTTTCCATAGAAGAAGCCTTCCACCTTTTCTTCTTTCATTAATGATCATGAGAGTTATACCATGCATACCAAAATTAGGATTTCACAGCAGACTCAAGCTTTTAGGAACTCTGTGTTCACAATTTTAATGCAGTTTGCCTCTCCCATTATAAGAAAAACTGGGGTTTTTTGTTTTGTTTTTTTTTTTGTTTGTTTGTTTTGTTTTTGTTTTTGTTTTTTGTTCTGTCAGCTGTGGCTGTCTTCCATTTCCTTGTATCTCCACGCTCCTGTGTGAAGTATTTGTGGTCCTGCTTGAACTACTGGGCTAAAGGGCTGAGCCCTCTTTGGCTTTACTCTGTATAACATGTCTGTATGCAGACCTTTTCAGACCAAATATTGTGACTTCACAATTGGCAGCATTTCCTAGGGCTTTTTGGATTTCTTTCCTAAGATAAAACACTGAAGAAACTCCTCCAGTGCTGAGGAAAGCCTGCAGGAAAACTTAACATACATTTCTCTAAGTGACAATACTTGACAGACCTTGTTACCTACAAGGTGCCTCTTCTTTTGTGTCTTTTGTTCTGCTGCACAGCTGAGATGATACGAAGCAAAAAATGTCTAACTGTTACAATGGAAATGAGAACTCTGCTTTTTGGATGGTTGGAGGCACCCTTTGTTTCGTTCTTCTACTCAGCCTGCACAGACTTCTCAAAAATGTCCTTACTTCTACTGGCAAGTGTAAAGCATTTGCTACCCACTGCTGCTTCTATTGCCCTCAATGAATTTAAAGTTCACCATTTGATCTTCAGCTGCAGTATGAAACATAATTTTTGTCATCTTTTTATAACATTCACTAGTCATTAAGTAGATGGCCTACAGGCTGAAATATGTAAAATAGCTAATTATCTGAGTCTGACATAAAATGTAGTATTAACTCTTGCCTTTGTGGAAGCTGTCTACATTGTTAGCTCCAGACCTTCAGCACCTTCATTTCAGTTGTATTTCTGTGAACGTATATTGTATAGGACCCATATGTATTTTGTCTGTCCTTCCTGTCATTTGTCGCTTTTCTCACCTGAGTCCTTTCAAGCACTGCAGTTTGCAGTAGACGTAAGTTATTTATGATGTTTTTAATGCCCTCTAGTGGTACTTCTAACTTTTATTATGGTGGCATTCAACTATGCTATGCTGAGACCTTAATGTCAGGATGGATACCCATAGGGGAATTCAGAGGATGCAGAGCTGCCTGTGTCATCACTGCTAGTCACTATACTGACTGTGGCAGGGCTGCCACAGCCACCTACTAAGTTTGTTCCTAAGTATGTTCCTGCAAACTTCCCAGTCAGAAGCCCACTCCCCAACCCCCATCTCCCATCAGGTTCCTTCTATGTAAAGTTTCCAGACTGGTATGTACACTCTTCCAGGGAGTCCTGTCCACTTGTCTGTGTGGTGTCTATATTGTGCCATGTCCTCTGGCAGGTTCTCTTCACCCCACCTCACCTCTCTCTCTCTGCCATGAACAGAAGACAAAGTTTGCCACAAATTTCATATGGCATGTGTGTTCACTTCAGGTTGCAGTACCCAAATCTACCTGTCTCTTAGAGAAGCCAGGCATCATGTAAGAGACAGGACCACTTTACCTTTGCTCCAGGGTTGTTCTGTTTGAACCAGAGTATATGCCATTAATTGTATGTATTCTACTGTCTAGCACACTGGGTGTCTCCAGGTACACCTCAGGAACTCAGTGTTTGCATTTCTTGTGGTAGCAGCTGCTTCTGTTACAGATATGGTGTCTGTACTGAAGTGCAAAAATGTTAATCCAGAGTAGAGTTCCTATATATGAACAGAAGTACTCTGAGAAATACTAAAATAACTACATATAGAGGAATAAAAGAAGTAGACAGGAAGAAAGAAAAGGTTATGAACTCAGAATGACTGGAGCTTTATTCCTCACCCTTCTGGTGTGCATGTGCTAAAGTATAATTATCAGTTTGTCATTATATTCTGTTTCTGGGCTTCAGTGATTTGTGGATTATGGAAGTTCAGTCCTGGAGGTAGGGTTTATGTATACACATTTCCTTTATATTTTGACTTACTTTAAAAATCTGAAATATTTAGAAACTTATTTTTTTCATTTTTTTAGTTTTTAAAATAAATTCTGATCTATCTGAGAAGAAAGAGTAAACATAAAGTTTTAACTATTTTTTCCTAAAAGGGAGAGATAAAGCTTCAATCTTTAAAATTTTCCTCTGATTTATCAAAGGTTTAATAGTGAGCGAAACAAATAATTCCTGTTTAAATTCAAAACTCTTGCATAATGCTAAGGTCTTCAAGATGATGACCCGCGATATTAGGAAGAAAGAGACAGAAGGAGGATGGACATGAAAAAATATTAGCATGTAAGAGGGACAGATACTCACATAAAATGAAGAGTCAGATAATTTTGTATGAAATATAGAGACATTAAGTGCTGCTTAAAAGAGAGATCAAAGGAAAATTCTGCTGCTAAAATTGATTAAGCAAATGATGAAATTTCTTTTTTATTAAGATGTGAATTGAAGCTTAAGCAGGGCCAAGAGGGGAGATCCTGGAGTGAAAGGAGGTCATTTGCAATTTAAATAATCTATCAATAAATTAAATCATGAAAGGGATACCAGGGTGTGAAATTCAACAGTTGAAGCTAAGAAAAGTATTAAGTTACTGTTGTGATTTTAAGATGTAATAAAACACATTGGTGAGCTTTGGCTGATGAATAGTTGTTAGAGCAAATCATATGTTAAATATTCAAGTAACTATTAAAATGTCAGTTTATGGAGGAATGAAATCCATCTCTGACAATATAGATATTTTTTCTTTTATTCTAAAAGTTATTTCAGACTGAAAAGTGAATTATCAATGAATTATAACATTGTCAACAGTAAAATATTTTTAAAGTAATTTCTGTTAAAACTATCTCTTTCATTAAAAGTATTGAGGTGTTAATCACATTGTTTTATAACAATATTAATAGTTATAACTTTTAAACCATTACTATAATGTTACTTTCTAATTTGCAAATACTTGTTTAGTGTTCATTGCTTTCTTTAATGTCTGTAGTGTTTGCTATGTAACGTTGTTAGTTTCTCTTATAGCTTCTTTATATAGAAATCTAATCATAGACTGACAGCATAATTGCCAAGTATATGGATGATCTACATTTCATAACTTTATTAGCTTTTTAATCTCACTAGTAAATTTTGACTGTGGCTTTTGGATAAATTTCACCTAGATAACTTCATCTTTCCAGAGCATAATTACAAAATGCTAGATGAAAGACTATATAAAGATAGTAAACTGCTAAACACCATTTTATCTGCAGGTGAGTAAATGTAGCTAAGGAAAAATAACAGAAGGCTTTCTCATATTAAAACCAGATAAAATAATGGATACAGGAAATAAAGGCTACCTTTTAAGGATCAAGACTTCAGCGTAACATGACAAATTAATACTTCAGCTTTATACTTTCTGTAAGTTTGAAATTTTCATATGAAGAACAAATCTGAAGTATGAACTGAGTGTAGCTAGTAATATTTTATTTTATTACATTTGTAAATTAACAAAATCAGCAATTTTCAGTTTGAATAAACAATCCTATGCATTGTTATAGATGTTCAATCTGCTTATGTGAAAGTCATGCCAACAGTAACTTAGAAGAAATTTGTGTGTTTAAAGAAAAAATAAGGTTTTCATAACATGTAAATAGACCTTTACTTCCAGAAGAAATTAGTTGAAAACAGAATGTCGACATCCATGAGCACTAGAAACTGAGCAAAAAGTAAGGAGATATTGTCAAAATACTCCTCTAACAGATAGGCTCCAAAGTTAATGTACATCTCATCAATATGTTGGACTCATCCTCGGGACTGTTCCACCTGGAGAAAAGGAGACTCTGAGAAGACCTTAAGGTAGCATTCCAGTACCTGAAGGGGGCCTACAGAAAAGCTTGAGAGGGACTTTTTATAAGGGCCTGTATTGATAGGAGGAGGTGGAATTATTTTAAACTGAAAGAGGGTAGATTTGGATTAGATACTAGGAAGAAACACTAGGGTGTTAGAGAGACTGAAGAAGAGAAGACTGAGAGGAGACCTTATTGCCCTCTACAACTACTTAAAGGGAGGTTGTAGTGAGGCTGGTGCTGATCTCTTCTCCCAAATTGCTAATGACAGGACGAGAGGAAATGGCCTCAAGTTACGTCAGGGGAAGTTTAGGTTGGATATTAGGAAGAAGTTCTTTACTGAGAGGGTGGTTGGGCACTGGAATAGGCTGCCCAGGGAGGTGGTGGAGTCACCATCCCTGGGGGCGTTTAAAAAACTTGTTGATGAGGCACTTGAGGCCATGGTCTAATGGTCTAATGGTTAGGAATATGGTGGGACAAAGGTTGGACTTGATGCCCCTGGAGGTCCCTTCCAACCATAATGACTCTATGATTCTATGATTCTAAGCTGCCATGAGATTACTGGGAAGATATCTTCATGAAATTACTGCTGTCCAAAAGAACAAAAAGAAAAGACTGGTGTAACAAAAAATACAGTCAGAGTATTGTGAGGTCCCTGGTGTTGCACATATTGTTTATTGTGCATTGTTCCAGTATAAAATTACAGAAGAGTAAGTTCTACTGAGCTACAATAATCAGAATTAAAAATGGTACTGCCTAGGGTAACTTTGATAATGAACTGTAGAGAATTACTTCTATACAAAGAGAGATTTTTATAAGCAAATTTATTCAAATTTGGAAAAGGGGTGACTAAGGACAGTATAATTGAAATATATGAAGTTACGACTGGCAGGGAGAAAGTGATTTAGGAGCTGTTTTTCACCATTCATAATACGAAAGCCAGCAAGCACCCAAGTAAATTATCAGGCAGAAGTGTAAATTGCCTTTCACATAATACATAATTAAATTGTGTAACTCATTTCTGCAGAACGTTTTCGATGCCAAAGTATAAATCAGTTCAAAAAGCAATTATCTGAATGAATGGGAGAAGGTCCCATTAAGGGCTAACAAATACAACAATGTGGATACAACCTTAAAACCATATTTCCAAAAGGAGTCTTCATTGAGAGAAGTGTTTAACTATGTTTTTTCCTTACCTATACATCCCTGCAAAAATCCAATCCTGACCATGGGAGAATGGGAGATGAGATACTGGGTACTATGGACCTTTGTTCTGACCTAGCATGGATAGTCTTGTCATAATCCCTCCTGTTTAACCCTGAGGCGGATTCAGGGTTGTGAATGCAAAACAGGTATATGCAAACCAGTCCCATGAGAGGACAAAGAGATTGCCTTTTGCATGGGAAAATAAATAACAAAGGCAGTACAAGGTAAGGGTATTTTATCTGGATCTATCTATTTCCCTATCTTGTTCACAATATAAATATAATTAACTTGACACTTAGATTGAATTTCAAATTCTATAACATTCAATTAAAATTTGCAATAAAGTTTAAGGACAATGAAATAAATTAGTTGTCATAACTCTTTTTATGGTATCACATCTTTACATGCTTCATTCCAATTGAGAAATCCAGCACATTGCAGAAATACTCCAAGGAGGGCTATTATTCTACTTCTCATATGAGGTTGCTCTACTCCAATGTGAGACCTCAACACCAGAACCAGTGACTCTGATTAGAATTATAGAATAATAGAATCCAACCATTAATCTAGCACTGACAAGTCCACCACTCAACCATGTCCCTAAGCACCACATCTACATGTCTTTTAATACCTTCAGGGATGGTGACTCAACCACTTCCCTAGGCAGCCTGTTGCAGCATCTGACAACCCTTTCAGTAAAGAAATTTGTCCTAATATCCAATCTAAACCTCCCCTGATGCAACTTCAGGCCATTTCCTCTTGTGCTATTACTTACTGCTTGGGAGAAAAGGCCGACACCCATCTCACTATAACCTGCTTTCAGGTAGTTGTAGAGAGTGATAAGGTCTCCCCTCAGCCTCCTTTTCTCCAGACTAAACAACCCCAGTTGCCTCAGATGCTCCTTGTAAGACTCATGCTCTAGACCCTTCACCAGCTCTGTTGCCTTTCTTTGAACACGTTCCAGCACCTCAATGTCTTTATTATAGTGAGGCGCCAAAAACTGAACACAGTATTTGAGGTGCAGCCTCGCCAGTGCTGAGTACAGAGGGACAATCACTTCCCTAGTCCTGCTGGCCACACTATTCCTGATACAAGCCGGGATGCTGTTGGCCTTATTGGTCACCTGGGCACACTGCTGGCTCATATTCAGTCAGCTATTGAACAACATCCCCAGGTCCTTTTCCACTGGGCAGCTTTCCAGTCACTTTTCCCCAAGTCTGTAGCATTACATGGGGTTGTTGTGACTCAAGTGCAGGACACCTGGCCTTCTTGAAACTCATACAATTGGCCTTGGCCCCTCAATCCAGTCTGTTCAGATCCCTCTGCAAAGCCTTCCTACACTCAGACAGATCAACACTCTTGCCCAACTTGCTGCCATCCACAAACTTACCGAGAGTGTACTTGATCACCTCATCAGGTTCACTGGTAAAGATATTAAACAGAACTGGCCTCAGTCCTGAGCCCTGGGGAACACCACTTGTGACCAGTCACCAACTGGATTTAACTGCATTCACCACAACTCTTTGGGCCCAGCTATCCAACCAGTTTTTTTACCCAATGAAGAATATACCTGCCCTACTCATGAGCAGCCAGTTTCTCCAGGAGAATGCTGTGGGAAACAGTGTAAAAAGCTTTACTAAAATCTAGGTAGACAATATCCACAGCCTTTCCTTCAATCGCTAAGTGAGTCACCTTGTCATTGAAGGAGATCAGGTTAGTCAAACAGGACTTTCCTTTCATAAACCCATGCTGACTGGGTCTGATCACCTGTTTGTCCTGTATGTGCCACATGATGGCACTCAAGATGATTTCCATAATCTTTCTTGGCATCAAGGTCAGACTGGCAGGCCTGTAATTCCCCAGATCCTCCTTCTGGCCCTTTATTCCAGAGTTCAGGGATTCCAATTTGAGAACAAGCAGGTGAAGCATGTACTAAGCGAGGGTTTTATTGATTATAACACTCAAGATTACAAATGATACAAGGTTAAAATTTATCTTACCAACCCCAACAAATGTCCAACGATGACCAAGAGGCCAGCTCTAGCAGTCATTGAGAGAAGCAGGGAGGCAGGCTCTACCGTAGTGGGCTTCCCCGCGGAGGCAACGTTGCCATCGGTGGTATGTCTTGCCTTTCCCGCATCTCTCGATGTGCGAGCCTTTATACGCTAAAAAGTGCACACTCATTCTGGCTCAGGGGGACAGCCTGTCCAGGAGAAGTGGCTAGAGTGGCATTATGCCACACATGCACATTTGTTCACACATCTGTGCGGGATTTCCACAGTTTTTCAAGTATGTTTTTGGTCCCTTGTTTTCCCTCTAAGTGTCCTTGAGTTCTATATGAAGGAATATTTGCAAGGTTGCAGCTGTGTTCGTCCTCACCTCGGATGCCAAAAAGGAACTTTCTGTAAACGTTTCGGAGTGAGGCCATCACAGATCATTTTCCCATGCATCAGGCTCGTCTGACACACCCTTCTTGTAGATAGGCATAATATTCGCCAATCTTCAGTCAACTGGGATCTCCCTAATCAGTCAAGAGTGTTAAAAGACGATGGAAAGTGTCTTGGTGAGCACTTTCACCAGATCCGTCAGTAACCTTAGGTGGATTACATCTGGTCCCATAGACTTGTATTTGTCTCTAAGTGGTGCAGCAGGTTGCTAACCATTTCCCCTTGAATTATGGGGTCTTCATTCTGCTCCATATCTCTATATTCCAGCTCAGTGGTCTAGGTACCCAGAGAACAACTGGTCTTACTATTAAAGACTGAGGCAAAGAAAGCTTTAAGTACCTCAACCTTTCCTCATCCTTTGTCACTGTGTTTTCCCTGGCATCCAAAAAGGATGGAGATTCTTCTTAGCCCTCCTTCTGTTGCTAATGTATTTATAGAAACATTTTTATTGTCTTTAAAGTAGTAGCCAGATTAACTTCTAGTTGGTCCCTGGCCCTTCCAATTTTCTCCCTGCCTAACTTAACAACATCTCTGCAGTGTTCCTGAGTTGCCTGCCACTTTTTCCAAAGCCCATAAACTCTGTTTTTTGTGGTTTTTTGTGTATTTTTTTTCCTGAACCAAAGCTTTCTGTTCAGCCAGGCTGATCTTCTTCCCTGTCAGTTCATCTTTTGCCACATGGCGATGGCCTCTTCCTGTGCCTTTAAGATTTACTTCTTAAAGAACCTCCAGCCTTCCTGGACTCCTTTCCCTTCAGGACTGCCTCCTGAGGGACTCTGTCAAACAGTCTCCTAAACAGGCCAAAGTCTGCCCTCGGGAAGTCCAGGGTTGCAGTTCTGCTGACCCCCCTCCTTACTTCTTCAATAGTTGATCGTCGTGCCCAAGACAGCCTCCAGCCATCACATCACGCACAAGTCCTTCTCTGTTCACTAGCAACAAGTCCAGTGAGACACCTTTCCCTAGTTGCCTCCCTCACCAGCTCTGTCAAGTTTTCTTTTACACACTCCAGGAAACTCCTCTCTGTTGTATTGTGTTTCCAGCAAACATCTGGTAAGTTGAAGTAGGGTTAAATATATCCTTTTTTTTTTTTTTTGGGGGGGGGGAAGCCCTTTCTTTTTCTATATTATTTGTATTTAAAGGAAAGATCTTTGAATAGATTCCTTGTAATCATGTATTTTTAAAGGCTATACCTAACACTAAGAAGTAAAGCTTTGGAGTAGTTTTCTTGTTATGTTTTCTTTCCCTTTTCAACACTATGTAGAAAGAAACCCTTTTCTTTCAGTCATTTCTTTAATGACCTTCATCATTACTGAGCTGAAGACTTCATGTGAGGGTTTCTGCCATTCTTGCACAGAAGTCTCTGATGTAAACACTAAGGAGAAGCTTTAATTGATATGCTTAAAATAATTAGAAAGCAACAGAGCTCAGCAGGGCTGTTTAGGACTGAAGGCTAAAAAGGAATCAAATCCCCAGACAATGATGTGATCATTAGGAAAACTCAGAGATAAAACATGACATTTTTGAGAGATGGGATGTGTAATTCAAAGTATTCCAAAGAAAATAAAGAAAAAAACACAACTTGTAGAAATAATGCTGTGGAAATGAAGTAGAATTTTTGTCTCTGTAGGCACATATGTCCTTTATTTAAAGTATAATATTTTAGTATTGCTTATGGCTGTCTTTGTAGATACAGTTATGTGAGATGTTCTTAAACACTTAAAGAACAATACTCTGTTTTTCTAATACCTGATTTATTTTTTTTTAAATGCAGAGATATATTTTTATTTATCCACCATGATAGAATAATAGTAATTTATTCAGCTGGTAACATCAGAGTAGGGGCAAGTTTGCTAGCTCTTTGGAATAGCTGAAAATTCATTTAGGTTAAAGACTGTGTGTAAGTTGCCCATGAGTAATCTCCTTAGAATAAGAATATTACTATAGAATGTCCAGTTTATGTCACTCACACTGTCAAAGAGGATCAGGACTTCTCTCCCTTCAACTTTCCAAATTGTACCTAAAATATGTTGTCTGCTCCAGAGTTTAGAATAAGTAGAATTCAACTTGCAAATAAATTATTATAAATTTTAAGGAAGAGCATGTGTGTATTAAACAGTGATCTGACTATCTGCAGCTATAGCTGATTTGTCCTGCTTGCATCTAATAGTTTTCATTATTTCCTAGGTGGAAGCAAAATAATTCTGCAGACAGTTTGTCTTTCTTGACATTTTACTACATATTCTCTGTAATAGGTCACAAATAGCTTTATATTCAGTATCCCACTGTCATTAGTTAAAGAGCAGTGTATTTCCAGTGTAGCAAACTACTAATGAGTCTCACTAAAGTCTTAAGATAAAAATGATTACCTGTTCATGACTAGAAGATATGCTTCATTGGCTTTTGAGCTTTTCTTAGGTACACGGATTATACCAATACACTGTACATACTCTTGCTAAGGAGACTAGCTGGACTGTGCCTCATGACTCTCAGTCCATGCGTGTAGATGACAATGCTGTTTCTGTGGCACAATTGTGATGAACAAGATTCATACAGTACCTGAATTAATAAACAACAGCTGTGGAGCCAGGGCAGAAGTAAAGCAGAACTTGCAGGTAAGGGTGTGAAGAGACATGTAACTAGGACATAGGAAAAGGAGCTGACTGATTTCCACATAACAATGTTTCCTTAGCAGATGCTGGAACTCATGTTCCTGTAATAAATAATGATGTATCTTCCTTAGTAATATTTTCCTTTGTTTAGTGAAAGACAGTACAGGCATTTTCTTCTCTCATCTGCCCTTTGAAGCAGTAACAGTCTTGAATAACCCATATTTTTAAGGATGTGCTTTCTGACTTTCTAAAACTCCTTGAGAAATTTTAAATCAATAACCCAGTACTGTAAAAAATGGGTGAAATAAGACTTAATGTGATTTTCACTAATATTGATATTATTGTGTTCCTCTATAGAATAGGAAATAAAATAAAACTTATTTTATACAAACCTGGGTATCATCCAAATGGTAAGAAAAAAATAATTATTAATTATTTATTTGCTAAATAGAAAGATATTATTATTATTACTACTACAATTAGTATTTGTGTGGATCAGCTATTCATAAGAAGAAAGAGATGACAGAGATACACAAAAATTTGGAGATGAAAAAAGCAAAATTCAAGTCTGAAATATACAAAAAACCCAGACTGAGTGAAGTATGTGGATGAGGATGTAGGGAACTGTAGAAATATGTACACCTTAAATCTAGACCAGATGAAGTAGAAATAGAACATAAGAAGTGAAAAAGCCCTGCAAAGATAAAAACTGCTCATAGAATTTATTTAGAAAAAACAAATACAAGTGTCCTTGTAAAATGTGTGAGTTCTCATTTGGTTGGAAATACTTTTCTACAGTTTAAGAGTGTTAATGAGAGAATAGTTGAAGAACAGAATCTCAAAAAATAATACATAAAACAGAGAAAAACAAACAAATTAGTAGTACCTGACAGGGTGTATTATCTGACATTAGAAGTATCTGACTTGTCAACAAATAGTGTCCAACAATGGAAATTTTTTTCTACAAAAATGTGACAGGCTTTATAAATAAGAGAAGCACTAAATGTCATACCATCTTAATATTAAGTCTAACAATATTATCTTTCATGATCTCTTTTTAAATAAATAAGATGAAACTATGTATGTGTTTGAGGAGCAAAATTCTGATATGAGTATTCATGTTTATCAGTAGTTCACAGATAGAAAGGAAGGAAGTACTGGCCAGGATATCAGAGGGATCTGTCCTACCTTCAGTCTTGCTCAGTGTTTTATCATCCAGGGTGATGGAGTGGAAAACCTGTTATTAAATTGGTAGAATGGATTGTAAGGATGCTAAGAAGACAGAACCAGTATTCAAAATGGGCTTAAATCAGAGGAATTAATCTTAAATAGTTGGATGAAATTGAACAAAGTTAATATTCAATAATACAAATTAAGTGCACAAATACAGACTTGTGAACAGCTGGTCAGTTTTGTAGAAAAGATTAAAGGATCATGATGAATGTAATCAATCATATAGTTGCAAAACACAGAGGTAACTCTTCAAGGCATGTGTGGCAATCCTCCTGTCTTCCATTCTCTTAAGATTTCAGAGCAGTTTTGTATCCAGTTTTTGTCACTGCACTTTGAGAGAGGTGTGATTTAACTGGAGTTAGTCCAGAGTAGGATACTTAAAAATATAAGTAGTTGAAAAATCAAGTCCTGTTAAGAACTGAGCATTTTATGTCAAAAAGGCAAAGCTCTAAGAAAAAGCAGGAAGGGAGAGTAAGTCTTCAGTTACATAAAGATACATGAAGGTACCTAAAGGGTTACTTCAAACAGAAGAGAACTTGTCTATTTTCTATGTCCATAATGCTATAAGAATATTGAAATTCTGGAATACAGTGGTGGGAAAGTTACTGTGTCTTCACTAAGGGATGCAGCCAGGGTAGGGCAGACAAAACTTCATAATTAATAATATCTGTAGATATTACAGAATCTGCTTTTGAACTTGGATGTGGACTTTTCAAGATCTTCAAGATCTTCAAACCTGTATCGCAGTAATCCTGCAATTTAGGCTGCTGAATTTTACTCATTAATTGCACCTATTCTGTAGTCACTTCCTGGGGTAAGTTATGTGTATGTTTTGAGGAAATACATGGAAAAAAGGGGTTATTTATATGAAGACAGGATTATAGGAAGGAGTTTTTACAGTGTGATGAAAAATACCAACTGTAGGAGTGGCATCAGCAATGAATGTTTCATGCACATTGAAGGCTATGGCCTTATCACAGCGTTTTAAAAGTCTTTGAACTGTGTTGAATGGAAAAATAAAGGGAAAATAACCAAAATCAGTATGTTGACACCTACAGTCTATATTCACAAAGACAACAGTTGTATCTTTCTATCTAGCAGTGTCTTCTGAATCTTAGTGTATTGTTTTATTTGTCTCAGTTGTCTAATAAAGAAGTAGGTTGTAACAAATAGGAGGTGATATGAAAGGCTTTTGTGTAAATGACTTAGAAAAGAAACAGTGTTTTCTGAGTTTCTTATTCTTTTTTGGGGTTTTTATCTGCCTATTTTCACTATCTTTAACTTTTTATTCAATACTCATAAAATTTTGTAAGTGTTCTTTCTTTTTATTAGGAGTTAATAGCATCCTTCTATGTATAAACTAGTCTCATATATATGTATGCTATTTTCTTATCACCCTAATTTAGTTGAATATGACAGTAGAAATCTGTTGGCATTGTTAATGAGTCATTTTCTTCTAAGAAAGGAGATGTTTGAAATTGACTTAAATAATTTCAACATTAAATGTTATGAGCAGCACTGAACATAATATTTTAGAGTGTCCTGAAGAGGCTCCCACTGTAATATTTATCACTTTTTTTTTTCAATTAGCTTGTTCTTTGAAAGTACTTTTCATTTCCTTCCTGCCTTCCTGCCTGCCTTCCTTCCTTTGTATTGGGTTACAAAATGATTTCTTGAAAATATTCCTATAATCCTCTATGATACAAAAAAATATATTATCATAATTTTTACTTGATAAAATGTGTTGCATCATCACCAATAAGTGTCATATATACATTAATTTATATTACAATAGTTTTAAACAGTAGTCTGGAATTGTTAAAGTTAGAACACAATCCTATTTGGGCAGGAACATGGCATATAGTTTAGCCTTCAAACATGGAGGTATTTCCTTCTCTTTGGCTACAGAAGAATCCTAAAGTGACTAAACTCTGATTGAAGCGCTTCCTTCAAGAATTTAAATTAAATTAAATTAATCCAAATCCGAATAAGACTATGGTAATCTCTGAAATGTTCACACTATAAACAGATAAAATAAAGAAGGGTATCTTGCAGTAAAATAGTCTGCGAAAATAGTTACAAAGGTGTGCTCCATGTAATTGAGATAACAATTAGAACCCAGACCCACTTTAAAAATAGGGACATCTAACAAATAACAGGTGAACCATTTTTATGATTTAATGTATCTTCCTTTTTGCTATCCAAATCAAACATGTAATTTTTTTTTAATTAAATAATGATAAAAAATGAAGACAGGGTTTTAGAGGACAACTGTATACCTTTCACATGATCTGACTTATCATAGTGCACCACTTTAAGCCTGTCAGACTTTTTTGACTACTGTCAGGAGATATAATGCATATAATAAGAAAAAAAAATATAAAAATCACTGCTCCCTTCCCCTAGCCCTTCCCCTTCTCCTAACCCTCACCTAACCCTCCTCTCTCCTAACCCTCCCCTCCCTTTTTTTTTAATGTTAAAAAACAAAACTTAATGAAAATAAAGCTGAAAGTAACAAGAAGTTTCTCTGTATGTGTCTAAAAGAGAACATACTTTCAGTTTAATTGCTGTTGATGACACCTACACTTTATGTTCTCTTTTACTCACATGCAGAGAATCTAACATTTTTCTGCAACAAGATACAATAGTAAGTAAAAAGGTTGCAATGAAAAACATCTGGCTGATGGAGTTTGCTGGATCTAGACTAATTTTTCTTCTGATAGTGCAACTGTCATTTATTTTGCAAGTTGTTTTCTTCTTTCTTCTCTCCTTCTTTTCTGTCTACTCTTTGTACCTAATGTTTAGGTTTGCATCAGCTTTTCTTGGTATCCGAAAAGAAATATCCAGAAGAAAGGATCTCCTTTGCTCTAATAAGAGCTCTTAAAACATAGCCCATGAACACAAACAAGAAAACAAATGAGTCTTTAATTGCACTCTGACATCCCACATAGCCTAAATTAGAAGCAGACAGTTTTGATGGATCTTGTAGAAATATTCTTTCACTGGTTTTCATAGATGTAATCAACATGTTAAGATTGTTGTTTTAAGACCTCCAGTTGACAACATCTTTTATGGCAAATAGATGAAAGTGATAGGTGTTTTCTAACTTTAAAATATTTGTGCTTTGGTTTTCAATGTCAGTATACTGGATTCTGTGTGTTGGTTCTAAATTCCCACAAGAATTTTAAAGAAAATGAGCAAGTAAAAGACAGAACATGATGAAACACTGCTGTGATCAGACTTAAAGAGAAAGGAAGATGTATACCAGCTGGAAAACAAGATCTGTAGATGGTTTGTGTTTTACTGACAATTGGACTGATTTATTTGAAGAGAGATGACTGACTTCCCACTTAACTCATAGTTATTTATACAGGCACGGTGTCAACTTCCTAGATCCAGAAAGGCAATGTTTGTTACAATACAGGTGAGTTGAAGAAAAGTATTGTTTTTTGTAATGTTTTTTAGCTTCCAGGTCCAAGATATAGTGAAATTTAGTTATGCAGTTGAATATTAAATGTATTATATTAATACTAAGTTTCTTAAAGTGATTATACACAAATGCCTGAATTATAAGAACATTAACTTAAATGTTGCTAAATGATGGTGACTATGACCTAATGATTATAACAGAAAGTTTATGGGATAATATTCATAACTGCAATGTCAATATAGATGGGTCCATTTGCATAGGGGAAGGAAGAAAAAGGAAACAAGAGGTTAATATTCTTGAGATTAAAATTTGACAGTAAAATGAATATTGTTTAAATGTTTTGGTTATATGTTATGGAAAATGAGCAACTGCTGTGGTTTGTGCCTCAAGTTTTCTAGGGTAGGAAAGCATCACAATTGTAGATCACCTTCAGAAGTTCCAATGAAGTCAGATTATTGTGGAAAATCTAAAATTTTTAAGCGTATGTGGGTAACAGCCATGCACAACAATCCCAGTCTTCTGATGAGACAGCTAGCTTCCTTAATTCTATCTATGAAGACTTGGTAGTAAAAGAAAGTAAGAATCACATCTAAAGGCAAAACTGAACTAATAATGAGAAGTAATAAGTTTAAGTAAGGAGGAAAGAGTTGCTGTGTCTGTCTTCGTACTCAATGATAGGTGATAATCTCAGTCCACCTGGTTGCATAGAATTTTGAAGTTACAAAATTAATGTGATAGGAAGTTGACATATCCTGCCTGTGAGGGGTGTTTTTATTTTTTACATGCTGGAAGCTAATGATAGTAGTATGACAGTATGTCAGACGCTAATACTACAACAGCAGCACACTGTCCAGCTGCATGTTTCTTCCTGTAGGAAGTGGCAGCTCTGCTGTTGATATGTTCCTTTCTTAACTTGAGTTTGCTTTATAGGCAAACTCTTTTTCATTTCCACATTTAAGCCTAGTAACTCAGGAGATAACACATTTTCTATCTTGTTTTCACTGAGAAAATATTTTTAATATATGTTTGAGAAACTGAGAGCTGGAAATGTCTATACTATTTACACATTCATTGGCATAGATACTGTATTTTACAAGTACTTTAAGGATAAATGCAAACACCATCATTGATGAACTAGAAAAATTAACATAGTTCTGGTGAAATTTGCCTTGCTATCCCCAGTGGAGAAATGCTGAGACCACCAGTTCGGATGGTGGCAGAAAACAGCAATACAAGATTCTTCTTGAAGAAACGTGGGCCAGGGTATCTGGGGACTGGTAATAAAAAATTCAGTTACTCAGTGAA
This sequence comes from Aegotheles bennettii, assembly GCA_013398125.1. Classification (NCBI taxonomy): domain Eukaryota; kingdom Metazoa; phylum Chordata; class Aves; order Caprimulgiformes; family Aegothelidae; genus Aegotheles; species Aegotheles bennettii. The sequence goes on along the minus strand of VZRW01003886.1, from coordinate 19,614 downwards.
AATAATATGATGTCAATATCACTCAGAGAAACATAGGGGTATACTGGCCAACAAATGAAATGTTTGCATTCATCTTTACTTCCATCCAATCTATGTTTTAGACTTCGCATTCATCAGGACAAAAACTGGGAATGTATCTCCCCCTCAGCTAGGAGGAATGGAAAAGAATATTGCATTGAATTATGGATGTTCAATATGCCAATTTATGACCCAATTTACTATGACCATTTACTAAGCTCCTACATACTACCAAAATCAAATTAGGAGAATATTGCAGCTAACAGAAATGTGTACATTTAGGTATTCTAAAATGTATTCTGGACTATCTGTATACAAACATACACACACATATTTCAGAATATATATACACACATATATATGCTCTGACATGGTCTTCGCAGTATTTCTGGGTAGAATCTTAGAACATGACTATAATTTCTTAAATATTTTTAAGTCACCAAAGAGTTGATTTGATGGGTTGACCTTCACAGGCTACCAGGTGCCCACCAACCTGCTCTATCACACCCCCTCATCAATAGGACAGGAAAAGGAAGTACTACAAAATGCTTCTGGTTCAAGATTAGGACAAGAATATCTCTTACCGGTTACTGTCATGGGCAAAACAGATTCAGCTTTGAGAAACTAAGTTCACTTCTTGCCTATCAAACAGAGCAGGATAATGAGAAATAAGAATGAATTTAAAACCACCTTCCCCTCATCCCTCCCTTCTTCCTAGGCTGAACTTTACTCCCAACTCTTCTACTTCCTCCCCTCAAGTAGCCCAAGGGGATGGGGAATGGGGGCTGCTATCAATTCATTACACATCTCTTCCACTCTTTTCTCCTCACACTCTTCCCCTGCTCCAGTGTGGGATCCTGCCTATGTGACAGTCACTGAAGAATTTCTCCAACATGGATCCTTCCTGCAGGCTGCATTTCTTCATGAAGAAGAATACTTCTGCACAGGTTCATTTCACAGGGTGTAGTCCTTTAGGAATGGACTGCTCCAGCATGGGTACCCCACAAGATCACAGGTCCTGCCAGCAAACCTGCCCTGGCACAGGGCCCTCTCCACAGACCAGAGCTCCTGCCAGGAGCCTGCTCCAGCACAGGCTCTCCACAGGGTCACAGTTTCCTTTAGGGCACATCCACCTGCTCTGACATAGGATCCTCCATGGGCTGCAGGGGAACAATCTGCATCATCCCATGGTTTTCTTCATGGCCAGCTGAGGAATCTCTGCTCTGGTGCCTGGAGCACCTCCTCCCACTCCTTCACTGACCTTAGTGTCTGCAGAGTTGTTTCATTCACATATTCTCACTTCTCTCTTCCAGCTGCTGTTGCAGAGTATTTCTACCCCTTCTTAAATATCTTAAGTCCCAACATTGCTGATGCACTTAACCTTGGCCAATGACAGGACTGTCTTGAAGCTGGCTGGAAATGGCTCTATCAGACAGGCTTCTGGAGTCTTCTCACAGAGGCTACTCCTGCAGCACCTCCACTACCAAAAACTTACCATGTAAACCCAATAAAGTGGGTAAGGCAAGAAGAACCATTATTTAGGCTATAAAATGTAATCAACTCTGTCATGGTGATACTAGCAGACAGTGTGTTTTCATACCATATAAGAAATGTATGTTCCAAGTCTTCTCTCAAGCGTCTGACTGCCATAATATTAGGAGATTTGTTTACATCTGTTACACCTGTGTTAATAAAGATTCTTTCAGCATACTGAATAGATTAAGCTAAACCAGAATTTATAAATATATGGGAAGGTAATTTAGTACACTGACTGCTAAAATTATGCAAAGGAGACTCTGTGAATCTACTAAATGAAACAAATAAATAAATATTCATGTGAACAATTCAATACTTTAAGAGTGCAAAAGATACCAAATCACTTTTATAAAGAAGAGAAAGTTACCTTGACCACATATAAAACACTGAAAGATTGAAGGATTCTGGGGAAAAATAAGAAAAATATCTTACCAGGTGATGTGATTAAGTTTTAATATCAGCACCCGAACTCCAATTATAGTAATAAATTGCTATAATAGGGAAGAAAAAATGTTGAAGTAAACTCTCTCAAAATTTTTTAGTCATAATTCTTCCAACTCATTCTACAGATTGAATAATACAGTTTGAAATTTACTGATTAATAGAGATTATGTATTAATGGAAGTGGCTCTTACAGAGTATCAGCCTAAGTAATGTGGTTACCAGCTTCATCTAAATATAGCTATAATTAGAACACTAAGGTGAATGTGATTTAAAAATGATACATGGGAAAAATAGAAAGATATTTTTTTTTTAACTGAATTTATTGGCTTTACAATCCTAGAATGACTAGTGGATCCTGAATGTGCATGTACGTTTTCAGTGTTTTAACAAGAAATCATTAAAAATTATAAGTTTGCTACGTCTTCTTGAAAAACACCTCATTACTGTACTAACTATTCCATGCAAAAGAAGTATCTCTGTGTAGAGAGATGTTTTTCCTTCTATTTTTAAACAAGTCTGTGGAAAGAACTACAGTATTTTAAACATTCAGTTTCCTAATTGCTGATATATAATGGCACTTAGTACATGATTTAGAGAAAACATGGTATTGATTAAAAGCATGTATTTCTGTATAAGAAGAAAACCAGAATATTTTGGAAAAAACAATACTTAGAAAATTACAGCTGGCAAATTATGAGCCTATTCTGACTCTCATTAAACTAAATGGCTATGGATTGAGCCCAGAATGAAGCTAATCAAAATGAAAGCAAAGTTGATTACAAAGGACTATAATGATATTTTGGTATTAATTTGGGGGGACATTATAGACAATTAGACAATAACACACTGGGCAAAATTAAAAATGTTACAGATTTTGAATATATGATTTTGAGACTCAAAGCTCTAGAAACCTAATTTATATTCCTTGCAGACTAGACTGCACTGAAATACATTCTCCTTTATTGTCTGTACAACCCCTTGCATATTTGCTATAGTAGAAAATGACTTTTTCATAAAAATAAAATATAAGGGCTTTCTGTTATTATTGTGGGGTTTGTTTTCTTTTGACTAAACCACCTAAGAGTCTCAAGTTAGCAATACTTGACATTTTCAACCAATATTTATTTACCTTTAATAGAGCAGTTCTTTCTCTTGGTCAGATCCTGGGTTTTGTTGGAAGGGCATGGTGTACACATCTAGCATGAAGCTGATGTATCAATTTCTCTGTCCCTGTGGTTGCTCTGCACAGGCTTGTCCCCCTCTTAAGGCAAATGGAGTCTCCCATATGGCTGATGATCTAACAACAGCCAGAAACGTACTTGAAGGTCAGCCTTACAGCTAGATTTTCTAGTTATGCCTCTTTTTGACTGTTTCTTTTACAGCAGAAAAAAAGAAGAGACTTTAAATCCATTTGCATGCTCTCAGTTCCTTCTTCCACTGGTTTGACTGGTGAACTAATAACTGCACTAATTTATGCTCACATGCTATGTGGCAAAGCGGCCATGTGTCAAAGGAAAAACTAGCCTACAATTAGTTGTAAACTTTATCAAGGTATTAAAAACTACATCTCATTGCCTGAAGCTGTATTAATTAGAGGATTAAATGTATAGGTAATACATGCCCGGTGCACAAAATAGTTAAGGAATTTAGGAGAATGTGAATTCTGTATGATAAGACAATAGAAACAAGTTTTGGGATTTGTTTTTCTTGATGTAAAACACCGCATTCTCATTTGTCTTTTTTATTTAGCCCATCCAGGCAAGAATGAAGTTGGTCATTGCTACAACATAAAAATAAAAGTCAGCTGATAAAATTAAATTCAAACTTAAAAAGATTAAATATAAATCTGAAAAGTTTCATTATTTCTTACTTCTTTACATTTTCTTCATTACATCATTACATTTTCTTACTTCTGAAAAGTAAGAAGTAAGAGTCTGAACTTCCACCTGAGTAGAAGTTCCACCTCTTCAAAGACATCTACATCTGTCCATTTTAGCCCTTTAGTTTTCTTACATGTCAGAAGAGACTTAATAGTTTTGGAAGGCATTAGGACACTCTGTGCCATAAACAATCAGTCTTCTGGACAAGATAGATAAAGTTCAGGCTTCATGATGAAAAGAAGTTGAAACTGTGGTTATTTCTATCAGTCACAGATGGTTTTGAGGAAGGCTAATTAAAAGAGAACAATTTAAAACTGTGAACGTACGGGAACATACTTTGTCACTGCCAACTAAACATGAAATAAAAGGGTGACAGGGTAAATGTTTTCTCAGAATACTTTGAGTTCAAGACTGTTGTTATTAAACTAATTGGGAGCAGGTAAGACAGATTCCAAGGGTAACTGTTTACACCTTGATTCAGCAAAACAAGTTAAACACATATTTAAGGGAAAGCAGAGATGTAATTCCAACTCCATTCAATAAAACAGGCAAACTCTCACTGCTTTATGTGTTTTCTCCATGCTGAATGTATATCTTAAGTCATAGTTGGGCACTGCTCCAGGAAACAAGTTTTTGTTTAACACAGAAAAGCTTCTTTAAGCTAGAAATTTATTTTTTTTAATCTGTAATATTTCTTCTTGATACTTCTACAAAGAACAACATAGACTATTTATACTCATACCAGATTTTAGGTGATTTTTTTTTTTTTTTGTGGGAGGGCATTGCATCTTACAACATAAACAAATTGAAATCCCATCCAGACTTCCCATAAAGTCTACGGAAGAAGTACAATTCAATAAATTTCCGGTAGTTAGAGTTCAGTAAGAAAATTGAAATTATTTTTATGGCTCTTTCAAAAAGGAATTTTTAAAATTTTGATAAGAATATTTGATCCTATAAAGCTTTTCTTAATTAATCCAATAAAATTTATAATCTACATTTTTTATTATTTACTGAACTAACATACTTATTACCATTTTTATTAAAGTGTTTATTGATTTTTTCATAAAAGCAGCTTACTGAAAATTTCTTGCAAATTAATTGATTGTATTAAATCCACCTAGAAATTACAGTTGTTCATTTCACACTTTCAGTTTCATGTAGTCACTTGTGCTTCCGATATTAATGAACATATAAGTATAAGCAGTTGTTAAGTGGTTCCTATGAATAAATCACCTGAGATCACATGAACTGAGACCATGATGAGAGATAAAGCAAGTAAATTATGAATAATGCATAGCAAGACTTAATGTGCTTTAACCACATAGTAAATGTACTTACTACAGCTTTCTGATTCTGTATACTTTCCCATACATTGTATTCATACAGCATTATTTTGAAGCAGTAGGATTTATCTATTTTGTATAGCATCCTACATGTGAAAAAAACATATTGTATAGACCACAGTGCTAAGTGTATCATATTACCATCTGTGAATAACTCTCTATGGTTCTGAAATACATAAATATAAACAGGCAATTTTGATAACCAACTTGTCCTACTGAACATTGATTGTCATTGATTTATCTCAAAGTCACCCTTCAGAATATTCTGGTAAAGTGAGTAAATGCATACAGAATAACATTCACCCTTGTGAAGGAGTTTTATCTTTGTGTAAAATTCTGTCCTGACTATAGACAGATTGCTCTTTAAAACAGTATGGAACAGACAGAGCATCCTCTTAATATGAAAATTGTAATAAAGAGGAAAATGTTTGGATAGGATGAAGCATTTTGATTAGATGTGGTAATAAAGTTGAAAGTAATATTTGACCACTGCAAGTCCTTAGTATTATTGTTTGAACTCTCTTTATGAGTTACAATACTCTGTTTTCTTGATGATTAAAAAAGTATGTTTCCTGGAACAACTAATCCAGCTATGTCAGCTTTCCCGGTTTGACTATTTGTAATAGTAATATCCTGTGAGAGGAAAATAGAAGTGTCCAAAGCAAAATCTTCTTTGTAAACCCAAGTTTTAAAAATTTGCAAAAGGTGTCTGATTTACAGTGAACAGCAGATCAATAACACAAAATGAAAAAAGGTTTCATATAAAATTCTGAGATTTATAAAGGTCGGGGGATGGAAAATGTAGATTTTTTTGTTGCCATTTTTAAGATTTTGTTGTGGCTTCTCTTTTTATTTGGGGTAGAAATTAGAATCTTTTGAATTTTCCATGAAATAAAATATGTTTTCCTTGTCCAAGTCTTCTGTTTACTTGTCACAAATAAAGTCTACCCAGTAAATTGTTCTTTTGCTGGACACCTGGGAGCACAGGTATTACCACTTATGCAGTGTTCCCTGGATGTTCTGGGGCCCATGGAAGACCAAAGAGGCATATTTATGTGGGTTAATTGATGTTTTTAAATTCTAAAGATTTAGAAGAATATTTTTAACCTCACCTCCCAAGGCTTAAAGAGCAGTGTCCAGAAATTCAAGGTTGAAGATTGTTCAAACTGAACATTCAGTTTTCAGATGCTTACAATTATCTTCTCTGGTAAATAATTGATTAACAAGTCATTTTATAAATTAAAACTTCCTTTCTTCCTTTAAGGTCAATTGACATAAATACAATTATGTGTTTATTGATAGATGCTCTTGAGCCAAGGGCTGACCATTCCCAAATGTTAATTTCTCTACTGGCACTGCTGGTGTGTGAGAAAAGCCACTCTAAATGTAAAGATGTAGGCAGATCTTATAGTTCTCTGTTGGAACAACTCATTCTGGACATCATATCTGAGCATGTGGAGGAAAAGAAAGCTATCGGGAGTAGTCAGCATGAATTCACCAGGGGGAAATCATACTTCACCAATTTGGTAGCCTTCTATGATGGCATGACTGGCTGGATAGATGAGGGAGGATGAGTGGATGTTGTCTACCTTGACTTCAGCAAGGTTTTTGACACAGTCTCCAACAGCATCCTCACAGGTAAGTTTAGGAAATGTGTATTAGATGAGTAGACAGTGAGGTGGATTGAGAACTGGCTGGATGGCAGAGCTCATAGGGTTGTGATTTGTGGTGTGGAATCCAGTTGGAGACTGCAGCTAGTGGTGTCTCTCAGGGGTCAGTACTGGGTCATGTCTTGTTCAACATATTCATCAAGTACCTGAATGAAAGGACAGAGTGTACCACCAAGTTTGCTGATGATAACAAAGTGGGAGGAGTGGCTGGCACATCAGAAGGCTCTGCTGCCATTCAGGGGGACCTGGACTGTCTGGAGTGTTAGGCAGAGAAAAGCCTCATGAAATTCAAGAAGGGCAAGTGTAGGGTCCTGCACCTGGGCAGGAATAACCCCATGCACCAGTACAGACTAGGGGTTGACCTGCTGGAAAGCAGCTCTCCGGAGAAGACACTTGGGAGTCCTGGTGGACAAGAAGTAAACCATAAGCCAGCAGTGTCTCCTTGTGGCCAAGAGGGCCAATGGTATCCTGGGGTGTATTAAGAAGAGTGTGGCCAGCAGGTCGAGGGAGGTTGTCCTCCCCCTCTACTCTGCCCTGGTGAGGCCATATCTGGAGTACTGTGTCCAGTTCTGGGCCTCCCAGTTCAAGAAAGACAAGGAACTACTGGAGAGAGTAAACCAAAGGGCTACAAAGATGATTAGGGGACTCGAGCATCTCTCGTATGGGGAAAGGCTGAGAGACCTGGGTCTGTTTAGCCTAAAGAATAGAAGACTGAGAGGGGATCTTATCAGTGCTTGTAAATATCTCCAGGGTGGGTGTCAAGAAGATGGGGCCAGACTCTGTGGTGCCCAGTGACAGGAGAAGGGACAATGGGCACAAACTGCAACACAGGAAGTTCCATCTAATCATGAGAAAAAACTTTACTTTGAGGGTGACAGAGCACTGGAACAGGCTGCCCAGAGAGGTTGTGGAGTCTCCTTCTCTGGAGACATTCAAAACCCACCTGGATGCAATCCTGTGCCACCTGCTCTAGGTGAACCTGATTTAGCAGGGGATTTGGACTAGATGATCCCCAGGCATCCCTTACAACCCCTGCTATTATGTGATTCTGTTATTTGAGTTTGTCTACTTAAAATGTGCTCTATGTTTCCTTTTCACCTAACTGTTGTTACTACACAAACATTTGGTTTCACTACAGAAATACTTTTTTTTTTACTTCAAGTGCTGCTGCCATTGGCCTACACGAATAAATTGTTCTTCCATTCTGGGTATTTTTTGTTAACATTTTCTTAGAAGGTGCTAATATGTAATGCTTATAGACACACTTTTTAGAGGACTGATTTGGATTTCAACCCAAGTTCTTTTATTTCTAAAGTTTTCCTGCATTGTGGCCTTTATTAACCCAGATAAGGCTGGTTTTTGAAAATGCTGCCCAAATGTAAACTCAGTTCTTTGAAAAATCTCTACCAAGTTTCTATCGGTATGAAAAATGTGGAAGACAATGCCTTTAAGAAGTAATAATTTGAGGATTAAATACTGCATACAAATGCTTTGATTATTAAGTATCATGTAAGTACAAAATATTATGTTATTTTATAGCATTAATTTCAACTGTTTATTTGTTAAACTGTGACAGTGTATGTTATTTTCAATGCTCAGTGTAAGAAAATATGCTTGCTGATATAAACGGAGACTTGAACTCCAGCTGGGTTGTTTCTAGATTTTAGCTGTTCAGACAGTTTCCCTCCACAATCGTTCTTTGTGAGCCTGTGGCAGTGAGGCGAGGGACTGTAGAGCAAGCAGAATTTTAATGGCTATTCAGAATTAAAGCTTAGTAACATCAAGCAGGCAGGAGGTGCCAGGTCAGCCACATTTCTAAAACAGAACTTGAAAAAGATAAATACAAAGCAGTGGAATTTAAGCACAGATGTATGTGCTGCAATTTGGAAATAACTCAGGAACTGCCATACAGCCCAGGAACTAAGGTGTCCAATTAACTACCACTGCAAAATTTATTTTGGATTCAGTGTAAGCACTCAAAAATGTTGGTTTTTTTTTCTTGGATGCATATCTGAAGTATCTCTGAAGCATCTAGGTCTTTGTACTTTGCTCAATTGTAATGTGAGCTTTTTATAATGCTTTCTCACTAACTTTGTTAAATTTTTCCCTATTCATGTATAGGCATGTTTTTATGAAAGTATGATTATACTTATGGTTCAACAGCAGTTTATTTGTCACCTTTATGTTCAGGTCAGAACTGTGCATATAATCACACTCCACTCTAGGGAAGGTATACATGCTTTGCTGCCTGACATTCATTCCTTGTACTTTTGTAAACTTCTGTTTCAGCTATATGTTATTTTCAAGAACTTTATTAATCATATTTATTTTTAACTTATTGGGAACTCTTTCATAGTCCTTACATAGAGCAACCCAAGAGTTACACTCTGACTTAACACTTTCAAGGATTTCAGGAAATTTTAGGGTATGCTAGAGAATGTCCTTGCAAGAGAACAGAAGCATTAGAGACATAATTCTTCAGAGTGTATGTGATAAAAGATGCTACAATCACAAAGGCACTGAAAATACCACGAAGCAGTACTGCCTTCTTGTTTGTGGTTTGTTCAGAATTCTCTAGGGCAGTGCTATTGGCTATTTTGTTCTCTCTTCTTTAGTGACAGCCCCTCTAGTCTTCTCTTTCTAATCAAAATCTAATTGAAATTTAATGCATCCAAGAAGGTATCATTAAAATAGATTAGATTAATATCTTTGAATGTCAGGATATTAAAATAAATTACAATATTTTTCTTTTTATTAATAAAAATTATTTCATCCAGAGTAAGTTTGTATGATGCAACTGCAGTCAAAACCAGATATGAAATGCATACATATATATGTGTATATATATTCACACAATATAAGAGCACATACACATTCAGATACATACACTCAGAACTGGAAAAAATAGAGTGAATTTTCCTGCAAAAAGCAAGAAATGTCTGTCTAACATATGGACAGGGAAAGGCAACAGCTGAGAAATATTATTTGTTTGCTTGTTTCTATACATTTTTTTTCTGAGTTATATCCATTGGTCTTAAGAATGTCGGAATAATGTATGATGGAAAAGGTCCATTCAGCTCAGTGTCCCACATCTGACATTGACAGAAAGCAGATTCTTAGGAAAGAGCTTACATTAGGGGAGTCATCTGATCATAGTTTCTCCAAGTGTCCCAGCAACAATTTCTGACTCAAGGACTTCCTAGGCCAGAATTTCTTTAGTTGTTTCTTATGCAAAGGCTGTTGTAGGCATTTATTATCATTGTCTGCTTTCTCTGAACTTTTTCTGTTTCTGTGATTTCCTTCTGTTTTGAGACTTTGTTCTGAACAAAGACGCACCATGAAATATTAATGTCTGATTACCTTTTCCTTTCAATGTTCATTTGAGCTCTGTGTGTTAGGTAAATAATTAACAGTATTGTGTGGCTTTAATGTTGTTTAAACATTTTTTAAAAACTGATTAGAATGGCTCTTTACCAACATAATAAATGGTCCTATAAAATAGAATGGTTCTATAAAATAGAAGAAGATAGTCAGAGCTGTTCAAGTCCTTTATACTCCTTAAATAGTGTCATAACCTCAGCAGGGTTTTGTTACAACCTGTCATACGCCACACCAGCTCTTGACTATCCAAAGCCAGACATGCACAAGGCTCAAAAGTGGGTTTAAAGTTAAACAGAAAAGTCTGTCACATTAGATCTGTTTTTATATTAACTCAGTTATTCCATGAAACAGTGCTTCTTCATTGACAACCCTAGCTGACCATGTTGGTGGTAATTTGTTCTTGTCTCAAATTTAGGACCTAAATCTAGGTAGTCTCATAAACAATCATCATATTTCCTATATCTCTTATTTAAAGTCAGCCATAATAGTATGGGCTCAGCTCCTCCCAGGTTGATTTTTAGGAAACTGAATTAAAAATAGTGCATATGTCATATTTTATTCATTTCTACATTTCTATTTTTCCATAACTTAAGTATTTTAAAACAGTACTTTGAAGGATGGGGGGAATAAATTGGTAAAAATGTTTCCTTCTTATACCTCTATACCTATCATTAAAACTAACCAAAACTCACATGTGAAAATCTAGGATCCACTTAATTTTAAGTAAATTTAAAGTTAAGAGCTGAGGAAAAAATGTTGTCTAGGAAAAATATTTTTAAAGGCTCTAATAACTGGGAAAGTTTATAGAAGAAACCATAGCAAGCTAATACTCTCATTAATGTATACGTATTTCCAACATGATAGGCACAAATCTCAGCTGTTAAAGCTAGAATTTTTGAAATACAATTTTGTAGTATTTCATGAGCCAAGGAAAGGTAAATCATATTTCAGCTTTTTGGACTACATTATCACATTTTTTTTTCTGCAGATAAAAATTATATTACGTTTATTAGTAATTTCTGATTATTTTATATTAAACACTGGCATAAGAAGATGAATCTGAAAGATCTGGATTGCAATAGCAAACTTTATTAATTTTGACAGGGTTAATCTATTTTGAGTGTTGAAATAAAGTAGGGCATTTGGGTCTGCATTTCATGAGAAAATTGTTAAGTGAAAGTTATACCTATAAATATAGTTCAAGGAAGCATTTCTATTCAGAGAAGCATTTAAGTATCCTCTTTTGTCTTAAATCACAAGGCAGTGGAGATAATATTTCTACTTTTTTCATGATAGGTATGGGAATGTCAAATTGGAATCAATCACAAACTGTGATTGAGTCAAGAGCAGAAGCATGAAAGGCTTACTTTTTTGATTGTATGTCCATGATTCATGAACTTAAATTTTACACTGAAGTCAGTGTACAATACCTAATTTTAAATTCTGTAAAGCGTAGATAATAGTAAATTCTGGAAAGTGTAGAAAGATTCCATTAGTGGACTTTGCAGTAGAAACAGGTTTGATTTTTTTGCAGAACAGTCAAATATAATACATCAGATATATGAGTTCAGATTTTATAGTCAATTCCTCAGCCTCATTGCTGCCTGGTAAATGTTTTTTCTGCATTCCAAATCTAAATGCTTCTTTTGAGTTGTTTGAATTCTAACCTTTTTAAAAAAATAAAAATAAAAATAAAAACGAAAATAGTCATAATGGTTGGCTTTGGCTGTGAGACACCGGCTTTGCCTGCCAAAAAATAAAAACATCATCTTGTTGCACTCATTCTTGCACAACACCTTTATATTTGCATATATAAGGAATGGTGTTGGAAGTGAACTGAGGAATGTTGGAAGTTCATTGTTGTAGAGTAGGCTGGTGATATAGACAGCTACTGTTTGATTTTTTTAAAAAAACTATTGCCCTCTAATTTGAAGCTTGTGTTAATGGGTAAACATAGTGAATGGATGTGAAAGATGGTTGCTAGTGGATTGTCTACTGCCATCTTAAATCCCGTGTTATTAAACAAATGTCCTCTTGTCAGGTTATGTGTTTCAATCTGATTATTAAATAGGAATTATTTGCGTAATAAATAGAAATTTAGGTTAAATTCAGTACTAAGATTGCTTCAAAAATCAGAGTCAAAATGGACAGAAATATTAACCATTGTACATGCGGATGGGCCCAAGACCAGGACTTGTAACATCAAACTGAAACAGCGATATTACATATCTTTGTCAAAAATTTTAAACCTTTCCTAATGAATTTATAATAAAAAGTTGTTGTTGAAAAAATGTTTTCATATTGAAAATGCTAAATTATTAGGAGGAATATAAGAACATAAAAAAAGGTCAAATTAGGTAAGCTTTTTTTTAAAAGTCAGCATTTAAGATGTCATGCTTATTTCCTCAGAGAGTGTATTAGAACCCTGACCTGGAATGGTTTTGACAGAAATTAGAAAAGCCATCTTTCATCTGTTAGTAATTAGGTTAAAGTGATTGGATGAACTTAGTTTGGGTTCTAGATGAAACGGATAAGATTTTAAATGTTTCCTAATGAAAAATGTCTGATAATATGCTGTAGGTCAATTTGATTAAAACATTCCAGTGAGTGAAGGGGATAAGCACAAATGTTTAAGGAGTTATACTGTGTGCAAATCTACTTTATTTATGTCCATGTATTCTATTAAATATAGAATAGCCAAGTCTGTGTAATCCCTAGTTTGTCATTCATTGCTAAGAAAGGTGCGTTAATGCAAATTGCATTACATTTGCCCCAGATTAGAAGGAGAAAGTTATGAAGGAGACATACACAAATTATTTTTTCTGTACTATTTCCTTTTGGCAACAATCTCATTTGTTTGGTTGATTTGCTATTTATGACTCTTCATCTCCATAGCTAGGCCTCATCCTCCAATATCTTTGTCCAGATGGAAGTAAGTTCACAAAGGAGGAAGAAAGAAGGTATCAAATAAAGAAATAACAAACATATAGCACTAATTTTACATGTAAATTCCTACTGAGAAATTTCTTAAGCAGTTATCTTTTATTCTGTACTTGCTGAAAGGCCAATGAGGCCATAAAACTAGGATATTTGCCAGCATTTCATCTTAGCCTTGGAAACAATGTGAACCATAAACTTTCTATTTAAAATCTACTTTGTTATTCTCTGTCCTGAAATAATCTTTCTGCTTCTATGCAGCTGTATGCTTTAACATATACTGGTTTAGTCATGTTGCACAAATTATTTCCCTGCACAGAAGGAATTTTTCAGCCTGTTGTATACAAGCCTGTTTCATGTTATTCACATTCTTTAGTAGCAGTTAGTTGTACAACCATTAAATCCAAGAAAGTTTGTTATCACCTCTTTTTTTGGGAGGACGGGGATTTTGGGGATCAAGGTGGTATAATCTTGATTATTTTCAAGTTCCTTTCATGAACTCAGTTCTGTTAATTTCTCACTTGTCCTTAAATCGAGTCAATAATCCACTGCAGCTCATCCATGTTCAAAAACAGAAGCTGTTCTTGCCTCAGGGGCCCTTATGGGGTATTGGCTACTGCTTCCTATTGTTGTTAAATGACAAAATGGTTCACCAAGTATCTCTAGTTGTGTGGGTAGTTTGGAATAGGTTTCATTTCAATTTGAAACTTCACTGTATGCAAATATCAGATAAATTTTTTTAAAAAAAGGGGAAAAAAATTGAAACAAAGTAGGGGGCAGAAATTTTCCGTTGAGAGAGAGAGAACAAGCTGCTGCTGCTAAAGGAAACTGCTTTTTGAAAAATTGTATGTTTGTGTATTCTCACATCTTTCGTCAAACATCTTTATTATATTAGACTGTTTGCATGCATACCATGTATGGAGCATGACTGACTGCTACAATTCTGTTTTAATATCTCCACAACGTTTTACCTTACGTTTGTCTCCTTGTATTCTGACTGCTTGGGTTGTGCTACATTGTCTCTTGGGCTGGTAAGAAGTCCCTTGCCTGGATTGATTTAAAAGTATAAATGGTAATTTTCCAGGGAGATTCTCCTAACCCCACCCTTGAAGAGCACAAATAGTTTTTCAATGTGATATTTAGATATTTGTTGTTATCACTATAGTGACTTGATGAGTTTTCTCACTTGACACTGTAAGTCTCAACATAAGATTAAAAAAACCATCTCTTCTCCCTCAATTAACTTTACTGTTCAGTTTTTGGAAGTCATAAATTTATGTCCATAATATCTTAGTCTGTTTCAGTTAAAAAATACCACTATGTAAGAATTTCTGTATTATGAACATAGCTGACTATAAATGTAATAACTCTATTCAATCATCTTATCATGGTCTTTACTAATACAACATTATTTCCTGCTATGTATTTTTTACTATTTTTTCAGACCGTTTTTAAAAGTTTGTTTTAGTTGTCCTGTCCATACCATATATGGTTGGGTTTTTTGCTGCATAATAGAATCTATTTTACTTCTGTTGTAGTAATTTTCTATCATATTATAAGAAGAGTGACGATTTTCTTCCACTGCTTTAGAAAACTGCTCTATAGCTGAATGTTTCAAGGCTAGGAAATTAAATGTTGTATTTTAGTCCTACTTTTATAGTATTTATGCCTCCTAGGATCAGTTTAAATAGTTTTTCTTGTTGTTTTATGCTCATACTTTTCAACGATTTCCCTCATTAGCATATATTAGCCAAGATATATACAATTTATGTCTGTCTTTGGTTTCTTCCTCAAAGGTCAGATTGTTCAGCATCTTATTTTGAGTTTTTATTTTCTAAATTCTCCACATTTTGTAAACTCTAAGGTGCCCAGAGCTCAGCATTATGGGGATAAGCCACAGCTCTGCCATTTAGGTAGGTCTTAATACGTGTCTGATCTATGATGGATGCACCTCTGCTTGCACCTAAAATCATATCAAAGTTATTATTTTTGTTTTCCTTCTTGCTGGTATAGTGTTTGAAATATCATAGCTGACTTGCTATTCACTGTTACCTCAAGACTTTTTCAGCAGTGCTGCTTTTCATATATTTCTGTGTGTTCAGAACCATTTTTTTTTCCTTACAGACATAGATTTGAACTTTTCCTGGTGGCCTCTTCCCTTTCTCATTTTCTTCTCTTTTCCCCCCCTTTTTCTTCATCCCATCTGGCCTCTCACTGCTGAAAACTCTCCAAAAGAGGAAAACCAGCAGTTTTTCAGCAAAGTAACATCAGTTACTGTGGAGTTGAGATAGGCTGCAAGATTTTAACCTAGCCTACTTCAAAATACCTGGTTTGCCTGTATTTGTATGTAACCTCCTAAGGCAAGCAAACACAAAAATATAGCATTAAGTTTTCCAGTCCCAGATCCGTAAAATAAAAACCCCAAAGCCCTAGGACTTGTTGACAGACTTATGTGCCTGTTGCTTTCCTCTGAGAAGCAAAGTAGTTCACCTGATTTTATCACCACATCTATATGAGTATGAAGCATCAGGAGCACAAGGGACTCACAGTGCAGGGCTGGACTTCAAGGGAGTCTAACCAACTCTTCTTTGACCCTAGTCACCAGAAGACCCTGAGGTTGGTTCAATAAGCACTTACAAGTGCCAGCATGAAATCTGCCTCAGGCATCCTTATAGAAATCTATGTAACTTCCTTATGCACAAACTCTGGTGGGGAGGAAGGAGAAGAGGTAGGAGCTTCCTTCTTTCACTACAAACACATTGCATCATCTTTTTCCTTACTTTCATTATGGGTTTTGATTTTCTGTTTCAGGAGCTGAATGACAAAAACCTACTCACTGTGGTGCCAATTTGTAGATTCATATATCTAACCTTAAGTGTTCAAGTTACTTTTTAATTAGGCAGTCGTCTTTCAAAAAATTTACCTGTGTTGTTCAAGCACAATCTAGGGATCATCAGAGGAAGTCTGACATGACATCAGGTTTACTGCTGCCTGTTGTGGCTTATTGAATTCTTTGTCATTTGTCATTTCTTGTTGTTTATGTTCATGCTCAATGAGGACACATATGTCCTTCCCCCTACATTCTTTAGGAAGGTTGAATAGCCAACCTATATTTTCCAAATAACCAACTAGCCTCTTTTCTATCTACCCAAGTCTGTATTTTCAACATTATAGAATGACACCTGAGTAGGTACTATCCAGTTTATGACTGCAATAGAAATTATAATACTACTTTGAAGTCATTTGTTCTTGTGGACATTCACAAGTTGGGACAATGGTGGCATAAACATATCACACACCTCAAGCAAAAGACACAAAGAAGAGTTCGACCCCACTTACAACTCATGTGTTAGTAAAGAGGATGGAAGTACAACTCCTCAGCATTACAACTGTGCTTGAGGTTAGTAATTTTCCTGTTCATTTAAGAGGAGAGATGAGGGATTAAAAATATACCCACAATGTGTTCATGAATCTTGTTCTTATTCCACTTGTTATTTCCAACCAGCCAATCTTGAAAATAAGAGATGTTAGTATCTCAAAAATGGTAAACATTTCATAATGTAGAAGAAGACATTAATTTCTTATATTTCTTGAAGGAATACCAAATAAACTGACTTCTGCAGGAAGTCCCTTATTGGAGCTCAAGACCAGTAACTCTTTCAGAATACAAGATGAGATGCAAAAAAATCCTGAATTCAGGAAGCTGTTGGAGGTTGAGGAAGAATAGGAGCAAAGAAGCACAGATGATGAGAGGATCTGGAAAACAAGAGAAGGCCAGAAAGGATTCCTGCAATGCCTGCCCAGATCAGGGCCACCTGCAGCTCCATGAATGACCCTACACCAGCGACCACCTCCCTTCAAGGATGGGCTTTGTCAGGTCTGTTGCTTATGCCTTTCTTGCAAAACTCTTCTGAGGCCTTTTCCAAATTATCTATCAGGCCCACGGCAGTGGAGTTGAACTAGATGATCTTTAAAAGGCCCCTTCCAACCCACACCATTTGATGATTATGATTCTGTGAACTAGCCACTTCTTTCCTCCAGCACTTTAATGACATGTTCACAAGTGTCTTGAGTTTTCTGGAGCTCTGACAATTGTGGTAGCAAAAAATTCCCTCTCACTCAGTAGATATGCAACAAACACAAGCTAAAATATGGAGAGATCAATAATTTCCTCGGATTTTATTTTAACCTTTGATTTCACAGTTTGCTCTTTTTCCAGATTAAATCTATCAGATTGTTAGATAACAAAAAAAAGCTCATTTTCTTCCTCCCTGTAGTTGGAAGGTCTTAGCTTTCTGTCCTCAGATTTCCCTATATATATACTTACGAGCTTAGTAAGGCTTTGTTTTGTTTGTCTTTTTTGCTATCCACTGTATTTTAAGGAAATGAGAAATCATGCCTACACAAAAATATTTTACAAGCAGAAGAAGACAGCAAGAAATGGACACAGTACAATAAAGTGGTATGCCATTGTCTCAAATGAGCAAGCAGGGACAGTTACATTTAAATAGATACTCACTTGAGCAAATAAATCATCTCTTGCATAACACAATCCATATAACCAACCAGGCAAAAAAATACACCTTACCATAACTAGCAGTACTATATCTAACTAAATAAAATAAAACAAAACCAAAAAACCTTACGTGAATCAGTGTCATGGGTCTGGCCAATAACCAGCTGACAGATGCTATCTGTTATCCCACCACCACCCTCCCACAGGAAGATAACAGGGGAATAAGGGAGAGAGACTTTGAGGCTGGAAAATTCTAGAAGAGTTTCAATGAAAGAGAAAATAATATCAATAATAAAGATGGTGAACTAAATGTAAAGATGTAAATATATTCATATATATAAACTAATATGTAACTATGGAGCCCACACTTCCCAGATCGTAATTAGGTCCAAGCCAGAAAATTCCCAAACTGGAATAAGCAGTGGATGGGGATACCTGGGCCCATCATCTCAGCAACAGTCCACAAAAACCTTGGAGCAGTCACACTGGTCTTACTCAAGGAGGCAGGAAAATGTGACCTGTCTCAGTGCATGATGCAGCATGCAAAAGTGCCAGCAGCATAGGGAGGGATGACAAAGAGGCGATCCCAATCCTACCAGCACATCAGCTACAGGAGCCAGAAGAGGGCTCTCTTAGGAGCCATTTTATACTGAACACCATGGGAAGGAACATTGTGATTAGTCCATTTGGGTGGCCTGACCCATCCTCTCCTCCCCGTAGGCACAGCTGCTTCCCCAACCATTGTATTTCCCACATGAACAGGCTGCAGTAGCTGGGGCTGTCCTCCGCGGTCTCAGGTTAGTGTAGAAAATTTTTATCCTGGTACTATGAAACCAGGACAGTCAGCTCCTTCAGTGTATAGAACAATCAGTATTTTAAAACAGATGTGATGTGTCACATTTGAAAACATATGTAGCATTTCTTAGTGATCTTGCATTCTTGGATCCAAGGACTCTCCAGCAATGGAAACACATCCCATCAGTGCTTCTTCAGAGTATAAGCTAGGAGCTGTATGTAGCTCCCAGCCTGGTTTCAGCAGCAGTCAAAGACACCGCAAACTTTCTAGTTAGAGAGATGAGTGCTCATTCATGTGTAACTCCCAAATGGAAAACTGACTGATTCTTCAGCCAGTTGGACATTTCTTTTTGTTGGCTGGCTGTTTGCTGGGGTTGTGTCATTTTCCTACTACTCCTCACACCTGCTAACTCTTTGCTAACTTCCTCACCTTGTCTTTGCCATACCCTAAGCCCAGTAAAAACAAGTGATGGCATCACTTGTGTAGTCGTGCTCACTACCTCTTTTAAGGAGCACTTTTGTTCCAGTAACAGTCTCAGCACATCCCAGAAAGTTTATATTCTAGATGTTAGTTATTACAGCAGTTACATTTCTGAAGACAACAGATAGTTAAAAGTTCTCCACTACATGAAGGCAATTCTCTTTTTCAAGGGCTAGTATATGAGATACAGAGCTACAATTCCTCATATCTTATATAATTCTGTCATGTTTATCCAGGAAAACTACAGAAATACCTAAAAGGTGTTTGAGCATCTATCTGAATGACTGCTCCGTGCACAGATACTTGAATCAAAGGACCCAGTTCTAGGAGATCTTTATGCTCATCAGATAGGCAGATCCTTGGTAAAAAGCTACCTGAGAAAGTCAGAATTCTTAAAGTCACACAGCAATATATGCAAGAAAAATGTGAATTTAGATAACCTGAGCTAGACAATTGAAAGATAACACGTGGATACAGGAATGCTAGGTGCATTTGTCCATATGTCATGGGCACATAGCAGTGCTGACACTTTCTTGGTCTGTAATCCCTTGTAAAAACTTCTTCTAGGTCTATGTCTAGAAAACAATGCAAGTCAGAATCACAGAATCAC
>VZRW01003884.1:426793-610527 GCA_013398125.1 Aegotheles bennettii | reverse complement strand
CAGTTCTTTATTCATCATGCATAATGAGATAGCTGATTTCCTGTTTTAAGAAAAGCAAGAGAATAATTTGGCAATACTTTTACCTGCTCACTCTGGGTGTGGGTGTGTTTAAAAAAAATAATTGAGAATGGTAGGTAATTGCTTAAAATGTCTCTTGAGCCTCTCCTACTTACTGCACATTGTGCACTGTGTGGATCTCCCATGCTGTGAGCAATTCCAAGCAAAAGAGTGCTCTTGCACTCTGCTCCTTAACTTCATTTCTGTCAGATATGTCTTGCTCTGATCACAAGTGGCAAAAGCTCATTTGCTGAGGACACTAGATAATGCATTAAAAAAAACTGTTATGGAACTAGAGTTCACAGGCTTTTGAGAGTGAAATGCCTTCTGGAGAAAAATAGTTTTCTTTTGCCCAGGTTTAGTACATTAGCTATAAGAATGATGAGAGTGGGCACAGCTGAAGAACAAACTCAGAAAAAGTTGGATGCAGATGCCTTTAGCTAAGGAAGAGAAGGAACAGGCTTGTCTGAGACCATCCAGCTGAGTTTTCCTTCTCCAAAAGGAAGATACTGGTTTCCAGGACAACTTCTTCAGCATTCTAGTTCTTAACCCGCATAACACACAGCACATTGGAAATCCTCTCAGCGACTAAATCCATCACCACTAAGCCTTGTTCCCAATGACCGGCAAACTCTCTACAGAGAGCATGAAGAGGGAGTTCATCATGCATAAAGCCACTGATCTCTTACTAGAACTAAAACATTAAGGTATATAGGACCTACCTGTTGGGGATCCAGGCAAGGCGATATGTCTGGGATCCAGGCAAAGCTAGGCAATGTAATCCCAAGCTGGCAGCAAGCTGCCCCGGAGCGCTGGGTGTGCAGAGCCAGCCTCCCTTCCCAGCACTCGATGTTCTTGCTGGTATCGAAGGTTGAGTAGTAGCTCAATGTCCAACTCACAGAGCACATCCTGCTCCTTCCCCCAGTGCTCAGGCACTGAAGGTACCCTAGTGCCTCCAGCCCTGCCTTTTATGGTCCAACCCCTTGTTAGGCCATTAGCTTTATTATTTCCAAACAATTAGCACCTGAGTGTGATGACCAGGAGGGCTGCTCTGTCAATCAACAATCAGGTAGCCCTCTGGTCATCCTCTACACTACCAATACTAATTTCAAACCTCAGCCTTCTCAAACTGTGCTAAGACTAGATTCGTACAGTGTCATGCAATTAAGATCTCTGTCTCTGATCATCATGATCTTCTGGGAAGAGAGCTAATGAAATGTTCAGGGAAAATGCTTAAGAGGCTTAAGAGCCACCTAGGCAATAGCTGAACAGGTGACATATTTTCAAATACAAATATACTTATGTAAAGGCTCAAGACTAAAATTTGCTCTAAGGACATAAGTATAAAATGAAGTACAAGTATTTTATATATCTTACTGGACATCAAGAGTTTTAAGAAGCAGATTAAAAGAAAAAATACTGTTGGCCATTTCATTTTATAGATCTAATTGTAACTTGCTTTTGTTTTTGATTATGTCAATGTTGTATTGTTAAAGTGAATGAGCTCTGATTTGATATAATGAAACATATTAAGCATGGGTTTAGAAATTGATATAGTGTTCCAAACTGACAGTCTAAATGGACCATATAGAAAGCTATTTTAAGAAGAACAAGTATAGCAAACAATATTCGTAATACTACAGGAGAAAAAACCCATGCCTCTGTCCTGATATAAGCTATTGCCATGAACTGAAGAATCTAGGAAATTCTGGAAAATCATCTCTGGTATGAAAACATTCCTCCTTGAAGAAAAACACTACTGTATTCCTGGATACATTAGTGTCCAGACCAAAACAATGCCCACCATGTACCTAAAATAACATTTTAATGTTGTCTTTAGAATTAGAAAATTTTGAAAAAGGTTTGTTTCTCCTCATAGCACAGTCAAATAGAGAACTGTGTAACACAACAGGATGTGATATGGGTGCCAAGTAGTGAGGAACAGAAACTGAAATTAGTATGCCTTGTGTTGTTTATTGAATTATTTCATTAAAAATGTTACTACTACTAGGAGCAGATTGGATGAGAACTGTAGTTCCATTTTATTGTAAAAAGCTGTTCTGGCCCTTAAATGACTCAAAAAATTCCCTTCGATACCACTTCAATACAAAGTGTGGATACAACATAGTGTGGCATATGGGCTTTTGAAAATGTGGTTGTAAGACAGCTGAGTAGTTTGGCTGAATTCCCCTAAAAGCCCAGTCTTTGAGGAGATGTAGTGGTCAGGATATTAGGACTGATTCCATAACTGGTATAATACACTGAATAGTGTTAGAATTAGAAGCATGTCATTAGCTGTCAGTCTTCCACTGAGTACAGGTGGGGATCTACCTGCAAATACTGTCTAGTTTTGTGGAGGCTGTTATGCCATGAACTGCAGCCATGGACTGTCCAGCCCTCTTTCTTCTATTCACACCAGAGCAGGGATCACCCCAAAAAATAAACAAGAAGCAATACTGCATGGCTCATCAACTGATGATCAGTTCTCCAACGCATTCCTTTGGCCCCCAGTAATGAACTTTCTTGCACCATTGTTTGCATATATGCAATATTTTGTAACATTTGATTCTAGTTCTCCTGACATCTTTACTTCTTTATTTTCTTTCACTTGTCTCTAACTAATACTGCAATATGACCTCTTTGTCCTTTTCCCATCACTGATGCTGATATGATGTAATGTAGGCAAGCTTTGGTGGAGCAACGTACACTGCTATACCAGTTAGAGCTCAGATTGAGACAAGTGACTTTTTATTTCTCAGTCTTGTTTTGCAGCTTATCGATTCCAACTTCATTTCTCCCTTTGAGATCATCTGATGTATTGCTTAGTAGTGGAATTTTAGTAGGAAAAATTGAGAGTCAGAAAGAAAGAATAAAATAGAGATTTAGAAAAGGTGATCATCATCACAGAGAGCTGGGAAGTGCTCCCATGATGGGTCAAGGCAATAACATGATCTTTGTCTAGACAAATCTCAGAGATAATTCATTCTGCCTTTCATTTCTGAAGGAGAAATTTTGAAGACCCTGATCTTTTCTACTAGAAGAAGTCATGATCTGCCATAATTTGATAATATTTAAGACAAGTTTTTGTCTGTATAATGGCAACACAGAAGTTACTTTTCCTAGAGTAAAGCAGGATGTGAGGCAGCAGGGTGTCAGCTGCTCTGTGGACACTGCCCACTCTGATGTTACTTCCCTGAAGTCCTCCAGAAAGCAGTGAAAGAGAGATGAGCTTTGCCACAGGACAACATGCTCCCAGGTGATTCTTGCAAAGCAGCTGGCACATCAGAAGTTCATCTATCAGCTTGCCCCAGAGTAACTTTCTCATTTGCCCAAACCATATGAAAGCAGTTACTCCGGTAACTGGGGCCACACACTGAGCAGGGAAAGGCAAGAGAGCAAGGGCATGGACTTCTGCAGTGGGGCTGCACCCTCCAAAAGCTTCCAGAGCCAATGTGAGCCCTCAGGGGACCCTTATGGCCACCTCCAGGTATAAGCAGCTCAGAGCCTGGGAACTCTGTCCAAACCTGGTCATGATCTGTACTAGAGCCGGATTCCAAAGGAGACTGGGACTCCACTGTTTTGGACAACACAGGAATGTGGGGTACAAGCTTGCCAGTACTAAAAGTCAAAGAGCCAACACACTAACACTTGGGTGGCCATACTGCACAGCCAGCACTGCAAAACAAACTTTGATCCCTGACTTTGTGATAGTTGAGGGGACCCTGTTCAGGGGTGGCTGGCTGGCTACAGTCCCCCCATCTGGATCCAGCCCTTCAGCTTCCCCAGGCATCAGTGCTTCTGGGATCTGACATAACAACAATTCCTGGGGCAGTTGTTTTCAGCCACAACACTTCCTTTGCTGCAAAAAACCAAAGAAACCACCCTGAATTTGCTTTCTGAATATGCTGCACCAGAATGATAAGAAAGCTGGCCGAGGCCCAAGGCTGACCTACTTCCCTGCCACCTCCACCCAGGCTCCCTTCAGACACTGTCATTCTGATCCCAAAGGCAGCAGCAGAGTCAACAGCAGCTGTGGGACTCTGGCATATTTGCCCCCCATGGGTACCCCACTCATGTCCTGTCTTTTTAGGGATCTGTATTTGACATGGTGACGTCGCAGAGGCCAAAAGTACCATTAAACCTGCTAGTATGACTCCTGTAAGCCACCAGAGTCAAATGGCCCTGAGCCTTCCAGCAAATACTTGGCTAGAACATTGACTCCAGAAAGATCTCCGGGTTTAACCTACAACCCTTAAAAGAAGCAGATCCATATGGCATTTTATGTTAGTGGGTGGTTAATTCCCAGAGCTCATTCTTCTACTCTTAACAACTTCTTCCTCACTCTCCCTTGGCAGTGGCCTGGATTTGCTTCCAGTTTTTGGTTCCTCTTCTCATTTCTGTGTTGGAGTGAAGAGCCTTGTTAGACTGGCTACATCCTCTCCCTCAGCCAGCCAATTGTGCCACAGCATTGCTCTGAAGTACGTTTCTGTAGCTTGTGAACACTGACCTTTCATTATGTTTCTTGCTGTTTCACATTTTGATGAATTGATGACATGACCTACCGTTCTTTACATGTACAGCATTGCAATTAAAGGTGGAATAGAAACCAAATTCAAAGTCAGTAAAATGAGCAAAAATACTGATGGGCTTTAAAGGTGGGTGCAGAATCAGGTCCTTTAACTCTGCTCCATCAGAAGAGCTACATATCAGATGAATTTTAAGCCTATGAACACTCTGGTCTCTTCTTAGCAGGACGTTGGAAATGTTTTCTTCATTGCACTAATGTTGTCAGACTGGATCTTGCTAAAATGTAAAGTGGAAAATGTATAAAGAAGAGGCAGGCAGGCACTCAGGCATACAAAACCCTGGTAAACCCATTTTTAAGACCAGATGACCTGAATAAATAAACCAAAATTTAGCTCCAAGTTAAACTTTGCAGGAACTGATCTTGTGCGAAGAAAAGAAAGATGGGCTACGCACCTTTTGCCATCATCTTTACATTGTACTGTACTATGCCTCAGAAAGAAATCCTGCTACAATTGTGTTTGTGGTGGTTCCCGGTTTTATTATTAAAAAAATGCAAATAATTTCCTCTCTTGACCAGTAGATCATTTTAAGAAGTGTCTTAAGTACACACATTTGAAATGTTCTTTGCTATACAGGAAGGGTTTTTCAAGTGTACTTGTTCGTAACAGTTAATGTCAGCTCTAAGTGGAAACAAGGAAATACTGCCTTTGTAAAGACAAATATTTATTTCATTATTGAAAATGCTATTCAGTCACTCCACCTTTGAGGTCTGGGATTGCTGAGAAACAACTTGCACCACATGATTTAAGATCCTATTCTGAATATTTGAGAGCTTACAGGCTTAGATTTCTGTAGCACTTGTTAAGAGCTGTTTCCTCCTAGTGCGAATGAGGAGTTGTGATCCCTTTCACTCTAAGGATCACTTTAAGGATGTTTATATTAGCAGGATCTAAGTCTGCTATTCTGTAAATGCTGCAACAAATAGGATTAGCATACTGACTGCTTCTGCTATACCTCAGCTGGTGTGCAGAAATGTGCTTTCCCCTTTGTCCACGTGTGCCTGTGTTTGTATGTGCACATGTGTTTGTCATGCAGTGAGACTGCAAGTAAAGGACTGCTCATGTGTGTGTAGTTATGTCCCTTGTCCGTCCTCCCTCTCAAAACCCTGGGACTTTTGTTAGGACAGAAAAAGCTGCTCAGTGATGTTTCAGCCTTCTCTGATTGACTTTTTAGGGACTGACACATCTCCTCTCAGCAGTGGTCACTTCCCTTACTCCAGTCAGTTCTACTTCATTTCCAAAAGTAGGACAGCTAGGGGTTTGTGCTGTTGCACATCTCCCTGAAGTCTCCTTGTGCTTGTTTAAGGCCTGTTGCTAGAATTTAGCATTTTTTTTGGCTGTGGGAGAGAAGACAACAGATGGTTGAGGAGTTCCTGGGAGAAGTTTGTAGTGCAACTTTTCTATAAATGAAGGGAAAGGTTGGGGTGAATTTCCTCACACTGGTGGCTTTTACTCCCATTCAGAGTATAACATATCAAAAGGAGCATTACCCTTACAGTATAACATGTCAAAAGGAGCATTGCCCTTACAGATCGTAAGACTGCTCTAGAGAAAGTGTTGCATTTTTTAAAAGTTTTATTTATTTTTGTTTTTACATTGTTGTGCGTTGATTATATCTCAGGGTAGAAAAGGAATCCCAGTTCTCTTGCATGTTGCTCATATATCTATGTAGCAGATGTAATCCACATCATTGTGCTCTGCTTTCAGGATACCAGGAATACGGCAAGGGAAATGCACATGTGTATGCATGCATGCATGAGGCCAGTGTAAATCCACAAGAAAGATAGAATGGTATTTTGTTAAAATGCTGTAATTTTCCCTTGACTGTTCTTTTTATGAGAACTTCCACTCATGAGCATAGAAGGTTAGAAAAGAAGGCAGTGGGAATGAAAACCACACAAATACTTTGGCAACAAAACACACATCATTGAGGCAACTCAAAATTCAGTAGACGTTTATCTGTTACTTTGTTCTCTGCATGCCACACAGAGATTTTCTGTCAGATTTTAATTTGCTGGAATAAGAAGTATGGGAGCATACACAGTAAGAGTGTCCAGTTTCCCTATTTGCGCTAATTTTACTGTCCAAACACCTGTTTTTCTACCTGTGGCCATGCAAGGTATTCCTGGAATCACAGTTGGAAGGGTCTCATTCAAGCATGCATGCATAGCGACTTCCTCTGACTGTGCTCAGGCACATACGGGTTCCTTGCTGCAACTTGCATCTACTGCCCATGCCTGACCACCCACACAACCACAAAAGCAGAAGAGACTGTGAAAACACAGACAAAAATGGTGTAGTAGCTACTCTGTGACACAATGGAAAATGTTGTGCAGAATATTGCATGTTTCTAAATAAGTACAGCTGTTAGTTGCAAGAGTCCATGGAAGAGTCTGAGTGCTCAAGTCATTCACTGTAAGACTGATGGACAGCATCTGTTCTTAGTGGGAATATTGCTACTGGAAATAGTTGAAGAGTATTTCAGATATTTCTGTCCCTGGAAGTTCTGGTATTTAGACCACAGTGTAAGATATGTATCTGGTCTATATTGCAAGTCTTTGTTACTTTACTACCTTCTTGGGATTAATCAAGGCATTAGTGTCTTCATTTCTAAATAAGACTGTGTGCTAGTAAGTTTTTTTCCAGCCAACTACAAACTTCAGTAAATTGTCTGGACTGTTGATATCCACATAGTTCCTAGTTGTGTTTGTTCCTGTATTACCCCCTAATAGTGTGCTTTAATTTTCACTGAGAATCTTATCTTTGGTTTGTGTCTCTGACTGTGGTTTGGTGTGGAGCCATTCCAGACTTGCCCAAGCAGCAGATATCCATCTGGCATTCTTCTCATTCCCACTGGAGGGAAAAAATCTTTGGAAAGTCATTATAAGGAAAGAGAGTCCTGCAAGGGAGAATATCAGCCACTCTGGTACCATGGCCCTGAGCGCTTTCTGCCTGGAGTCATATTTTCTAGGAAAAATTAGCTTTCTGTTGACCCTTGGCAGACTAAGAAAGTGTCTAAAAAGTTTGTTATGAGAGCGTTATCGAAATTTGTGTTGTCTCACTGGGTTTGTGCAGTGTGATGGGGTCTAGCTATTGAATACACGGTAGGCTATCTGGCTGGGCTGCCTTTGAAGCTGCAGTCACAGACAGGCAGGGTTATTACTCTGCTGACAGGATGAAGCATGCTGAAAACAGTGAGATCTGGTGAGGCTGGTCACTGTCTGCACTCATCCCTCAGCAGTAGGCTTTGCCAAGAAGGTGAGGGACTTAAGGCCAGGGCTACAAGGTGAATAAGTCTGTGGCCAACACCTAGAAGGTGCCAGCAGAACCTGGTCTCCTCTCGGCTGGCAATGGTGCTGTCTCAGTTTATTTGTCAGGGTGAGCCACAACACAGAGAACAGAATTGCTCTTTGTTACTCCCCTCCACCCTCTTGGGGGAAGATAAAAGGTGAATAAAGAAGAGAGACGTAAAGGTTGGAAGTTAAAACTAGAACAGATTTAACAGAACAGGGAAAGGCTAGTAACATGTGGGAGAAGGAGCAAAGTGTAAAAGTATATACAAAACCCGATATCGATGATCACTGATATGAGTGCTTGAAAGTCCCTTGTGTCAGAGCTGAGACAGGAAAGGGTCCCAGGCTCTTTCCAGCACCCCATGGAGTTGGGTCCTGCATAGCACATGGCGAACTGATGACAAAGGAGCGGAATTCTTTCTCTGAGACGTCCAACCGCAGTGAAGTGGCAAGGAAGAAGGGAGCAGGAAAGAAGGGATGGACTTCCTGTCCTCCTAGCTTTTATATATTATGTCAGGAAATGGAAGGGAATACGGACCCCTCTCTGTTCTGTGTCCCCCCCCATCCATCACCGTTCCCTCAGGGTCCTAAACACCACCATCTCTCTAGGTCCTCATATTGATACCATAAATTTTGCCTGTGCCCCCTCAAACCATAACAGATACTTGCCTGACAGTGGTTTGTATGTCCTTTCCTCAAGTGCTGAATGCAGTTATCTCTAACAATCTTGTAAAACAATAGCATGGCTATAACTTAATGTGGTTGTTCTGGTCCTATATCTGCCTCTCATCTGTTGTCAGACCGGGTGTGAATTGAGGTTGCCCAGAACAAGAGAGTAACATGCAGATGGGATTGTGCTGTTTACCTTGACTTTATTTTCTATTTTACTGTCAGCTCTCAGGAGATAACATTTTCTGATTATTATCCTCATCCTATTCAGATATGAAAAACATTTCAAACACACCTTTAGAAACAAGATAAAATTTTTTCAAGTATGTTTACAGTATGGCCTTTCCCTTAATTCATGAAGGCCCAAAATAAAACTTAATTTGTGGACTGAGAAATCATTCTCCTTTCTCAGATTCACTATCCCATATGGTCTTTTCAAAATGAGAAATATTTAGCTATTCTTATTTATAAATAAACATTGCTTAGGTAAGTGTTTGAAAATATTAAAAAGAAACCAATTTTTATATGGTAGAGTTCATTTAAAAGACCTGATGGGTACTGCTGGAGGTTCCCATCCTCCAGGCAAGTAACTCTTGTAACTGAGTACATACAGGGTTCAGTGGGGCTGCCCCAGTGAGGTATTTACAGAATCAAGACCTCAATGGTCTACTACATCACCACAAAGAGTAGCATATACACTCTCCCTGTGTAACTAAGAAAACAGCATAGAACCAGTCTCAGCCTCATAGCAAAGAAAAATGAATAAATACATAGTTGCAGAAGGGAAAAAGGGTGGGGTTTTTTACAGCACCATGGAGGAAACCTGAGTGAGCAATGTTGCTGTTTAGATCTGAGTCAAGGCCATTGAGAATCAACAAGAAGATCTTATTTATTTCAAAGAGCTCTGGACCAGGACTTACTATTGAAATGCCTCAGAAATCTCATAAATTTTGGATAGCCCCTGGTCTGAGAGGCAGTCTTTTTTGGTCAGTGATGGCTACAGTGCTTAGGTATCTACCATACAAGTGTACTTGTAAGTGATAACTGAGCAGTTTTCTAAGTGCTGGGGATTTATTATTCCAAGCAAGGGAAGACTTTGTTAGATCTGTATTTCAAGTGTGCCAGTAGACAGTGTTATCAAACACAACTCTATTGTATTAAGAATGTTTACCATATTCTTAAAAGGTTAAAGGATGTTTTTATAGTGACTGTGGTAGAAATAGATATTGAACCTTAGTCATGATTGCGCCCAAACAAGTGCTATCTGCTTGTGATTTAGCTAAACAAAAATGTGACCTTATTGTCTTTTGTCAGCTTAGAAGAATTAAAATAAGCATAATTTATTTGTCAAGGGAAGATTTCAAAATGGTTTAACGGGATTTTCACCAAGCTGAGAGCAATGATGACGAACAGCTTCTGCAGTAAGGGACAGAGAGGACTGTGCACTGTGGCTCTGCTGCTGCTCCCACACCTGCCAACCCCAAACCAGATTGTCAGCAGACGAGGCTGTGTGCAGCACTTAAAAACCCCAGTGATGAGTAGTATGCATGCAAGAAGGGTTAATGTGTTTGGCATCATAAAGCCAGTCTCTCCATGTTTTTGTTGATGTGGCCAGGAAAAGCATGGACTGGTAGATGAACTGGCATAAAAAAACTTCCATGGCCTAGAGCCCCAGATTTTTAATTACTGTTGCACAGAACTGAATGCACAGGGTTTACACCACATTTCATTACATCACATTGGCATTGGCATTGGCAGGGAAATGAGCACACATGCAGTCAGACACTGGATTACACAATGTTCACATAGTTTCCATATAGGTAAGGATTTTTCCAGCAGGTATAATTAAAAAATAGTCTAACAAAATCATTTTTGTTGCATTGAACTGTGAGATTGTGCTAATGTGGATACAAATATTCAGCAGTTCCTGGTGGGAAATACCAGCTCCTGTAATGGAGGTAGTTGCAGCAAGACT
Organism: Aegotheles bennettii; assembly: GCA_013398125.1. Classification (NCBI taxonomy): domain Eukaryota; kingdom Metazoa; phylum Chordata; class Aves; order Caprimulgiformes; family Aegothelidae; genus Aegotheles; species Aegotheles bennettii. The sequence continues at coordinate 599,947 of VZRW01003884.1, read as the reverse complement.
TGTATATCATTAAATTATGCATCCACTTAGTAATTCTGTTGTTCAAGCAACTGCTTCACAATGCCAGATTTTGTTTAATTTTATACAAAAATTTTCATTCACAGAATCAGTTTTCTACTCCCTGATGATGTATACTCAGTAAAAAGACTTTTTCTAGTAGGAACCTCCAAAATTCTGGCCCAATGATACTATATACTGCTTGTGTAGTGACATTTCCCACAAGAACCAAAAGGCTGCGCATTATACAAAAAAATAGAAAGGCACAGCAGACAACTAGGGTGCAAAAATTTCTTCACGTCTCTTGTATAATTTTTTTTTTTATATCTTTGCCTTTGCTTGCCTTTGGTCATTTTGAGGAAGGCTTGAAAGTGTCATGTATAAAAAAGTTCAAGGCTAATATCACCAATGACTTGGATGAGGGGATAGAGTGCCTCCTCAGAAAATTTGCTGATGATACAAAGCTGGGAGGAGTGGCCGATACCTCAGAGGGTTGTGCAGCCCTTCAGAGGGATCTCCATAGGTTGGAGAGATGGGCAGAAAAATACCTTCTGAAATTCAACAAGAACAAGTGCAGGATCCTGCACCTGGGAAGAAACAACCCCATGCACCAGTACAGGCTGGGCACCGACCTGCTGGAAAGCAGCACTGCATAGAGGGACCTGGGGGTCCTGGTGGGCAACAAAGTGTCCATGAGCCAGCAGTGTGCCCTTGTGGCCAAGAAGCCCAATGGAATCTTGGGGTGTATTAGGAAAAGCATTGCCAGCAGGTTGAGGGAGTTGATCCTGCCCCTCTACTCAGCCCTAGTGAGGCTGCATTTGGAGTCCTGTGTGCAGTTCTGGGCTCGACAGTACAGGAGAGACATGGAGCTCCTGGAACAGGTCCAACAGAGAGCCACTAAGTTAGTCAAGGGTCTAGAGAATCCCTCCTACGAAGAAAGACTGAAGGAGCTGGGCCTGTTCAGCCTTGAGAAGAGGTGACTGAGAGGGGACTTCATTAACGTGTATAAATGCCTAAAGGGGGGGTGTCAAGAGGATCGAGCCAGGCTTTTTTTGTGGGTGCCAACCGACAGAACAAGAGGCAACAGGCAGAAACTGATGCACAGGAAGTTCCACGCAAACATGAGGTTCTTCCTCTTTACTTCTTTACTGTGCCAGTTCCCACACACTGGAACAGGTTGTCCATAGAGGCTGTGGAGTCTCCCTCACTGCGGATATTCAAGAACGGTCTGCATGCAGTCCTGTGCCATGTGCTCTAGGATGACCCTGCTTGAGCAGGGATCTTGGACCAGATGACCACTGTGGTCCCTTCTAACCTTACCAATTCTGTGATTCTGTGAAAGTAAACTCACTGAAAAGAAAATGAAGTAAACTACTGCAAACACAGAGAAACACCAATAAGCAATTTTTTTGCATCTAACACTGTCAAAAATTACTCTGAATAGAAATAAAACCTATGATTTAATTCTAACTGTCATAGAAATGTTTCTGGAAACTGGCATATGTTTAGACAAAATGTAATTTTGAAATACACGAATTACTGGTGTTCACATTCATTTTATGTTTATTAGAAGAGGATGCTTGTCCTCTTTTTTTAAGGGTGAGAAGGTTTTTTGGTTGTTTTTTTTTTCTTCTATTGAAAATAGAAACAATAGTTTCCTGCTGAGTGTCAATATAAACAGCATGTTTATTTTTTTTTCAAATTGTAAGTTCAAAAAAGATCCAAATGGACAGCTATGCAGAAAGCATGGTATACAATCTTGCTAAAGACCAGATACAGCTTGACAAAAGACTTTGATAAGAATTATATTTAAAATCAATTTTGACTATTTCTTTCCATCGTAATCTTTCAATATGTAAGATATTTGAATGAACATAAGGTACATTTCTATAGAGCTTTCTTGCTTGCACTATTATGTCCCCAGATAGTCATAATCATCTGTTTGTAACATTACAACTGACTGAGCAGTAAATGGCTTTGATGTCACAGCACAAGTTATTACTTCAGTTGATGTACAATAATTGAGAACTGTTAAATAGAAAAAGAAAATATTTTGCTTTCATAAAAACAAGAGAAAATGGCTTCAAGTGCCAGAGTTTAAATCGGATATTAAGAAAAATTTCTTTACTGAAAGGTTTGTCAGGCATTGAAACTGTCTGCTGAGGAAGTGGTTGAGTCACCATCCCCGGACGCACTTAAAAGATGCATAGATGTGGTGCTCAGGGACATGGTTTAGTGCTGGACTTGGCAGTGCTGGGTTAATGGCTGGACTTGATGATCTTAAAGGTCTTTTCCAACCAAAACAATTCTATGATTCTAATATAGGGGGGCTAGGAATTAGAAATACTGTATTGTGGGAGAACCTTAACATCTTGTACTAAATAGTTCTTTATTAAAAAATCTTTTTTGATTCCTAGTCAAGCTTTTTAGGTTAGCTGTAACACATTATAAGAGAGACAGTTTTGTGTGCATAACACAGTGCAGAAGGAGTAAGATGTTGTTCTATTGCATGTGCTGTTTCCTCATTAAAACCAGCGAGGAAGAACTTGATCAGTCAATCCGTGATTTCATACCACATTTGTTTGCTGACTATAAGGCTTGTCAGGCATTCTTTCCTTTTGCAGTATTATCAAAAGGGAAAGGACACTGGTTCTTGTCCTCAGGCAGATGAAGGGATTTGTCTCAAGATAATTCTGCTTTGAAATAAAAAAATTGCTTTGCATAATTGTCTGAGTGCTTAAAGTCATCCGCTGAGAATCATATGTACTTAGATTTATTTGGCATGAGCTTTTCATTCTGATTCCCCAGGAGGACAGGTCTGAAGTGGTACTTGCCATGGAGGTTGTGTCACTGCTTGGCAGCAGGGCTGTCTCCTCTGTGTGGGGGAATTGCTCCCTGTCTGCAGGCAGCCTCCTCTTCCTTAATTAAATGATCCACCCAACACATGTTGTCCTTTGTTACTTGGAACTCCTCAAGGCTTGAGAAGCTCATAAAACAGTTACAAGGGCTTTATACACTTAGGGTGGCTGAAACGCTAGGTAGTGACTTCAGAAGTAATGGTTTTATGTGCTGGAGATAAACACACAGCCACCACTTCATTGCGGTTACTGTACTTCATGAAAACATTTCATTTTCTAAGCCAAATCCCATGCTGCAGTCTGCACACTGTGAGCTTCTTACACCTTACACCTGCCCCAGACCAGACCCTGTTATGTGGAGTAGAGAGGCGGCAAACACACATCCCAGTCCACCAGGCCACCAGAGAGGATTTGGCTGCCTGAAGGTGGGCAGCCGTCCCTGGGTCTCTGAGACAGGGCTGGAGGATATGACATGAACCTGCCAGGAGACCAGGGTGTCTCCAATGGCACCAGTGTGTTCAGACCACTTCATCATTCCCTTGTTTTCAATAGATAAAATGGCCTTGTCTAAAAGTAGCCCGATCCTCCTCTGTGTGCAGAAGAACCACTCCAGACAAGCTGTTGGCCCCACGTAACAGGAACAGTTGCATTTTATGTTAAACTGACACTTGGCCTTGGGACTCCTGATTAAAGCTCGGAGCACAGCATTTGTGGGAGCGGGAGGAGAGCCAGAAAGACAGTGTGGTTCATGTCAGCTTGATCCTCCTGTTGCTCAAGAGGAAAATTGCTTAGAACAAAAAAATCCTCTCTGACCCTGAACTAGAGCATTGTCAGCAAGCTTAGGAAGATGCTTTCCTATGGTGGAGGTGTCTGGGAGAAATTGCTAGCAACACTTCAGTGCTGTGCATGAGAGTAAGCATAAGAATAATTGGTGTTAAGGAAAAAAAAATCCTGCAGCACTCACAGTACACTTTAATTCACTGAAACTTCAATTCTGCAACTGGCAGAGCTCGGCTTCCCCCTCCTGGGGACAGGGTGAATGGGCAGCAGCAGGCAGAGGCTTTTCCTCCTCCCTCTGCTCTGACACTTTGGAATCGGATTTTAACTGCTGGCTGTGGACACCTCTGGCTTTGTATTCCTAAGGTGCTTGTAAAGGACAGGATGATTTGGAAAAGCAAGCCTGTTCCAGAAGGATGAAATCTGCTATACTAATAGTTTATCTCTGATTAAAAAAATAAGTAGGGTCTATTCAACAAAAACTACAATTCATGTTTTGAAATGATTGCTGGGGATAACCTTTGTTCTTCTGATGCTGTAAATAGAAGCCCTGTGTACACCTAATACAGAAGTTATATTCTGAGTCACAAGAAAATATCTCTTTCTTCTTTAACTTGAAAACTTTCTTTAAAGGATTGCAAAACAGGTGATTGAAAATTCCAGGCTAATCAATCTTGATTCCCTTTTTAGAAAAAAGAGTGCAAGATCTGTTTTGAAAAGGTATGCCTTATTATAAAGATACAGACAAAGGAATACAGTGTAGGATTGATCAGGTACAGCAATAACAACACCGTTTTTGGTTATGTATCACAAGGCAGAGGAGCTTTGTTACAGATGCCTGAGCATAGCAGCATTTCAGCTGTGCATACTATTTCATACTTCCCTTTAGCAACCTGTGTGTGCTCAAGCACAGATACATAAAACATAGCCAGTTACTCATAGCTTTAACTCTCACAGAACTGTCAAGGGCATCTGACCACTTGAAGCAATAGCACCTGCTCCTACGAAGCAGCATAGTTTCAGTGTGGTACAGGTCCATTTCCATTAATTGCTCAACTAAATTTTATCTCCTCTTCCATTTAAAATCAAACCCAAGAGAATGACATTTTCCTTTCAGTTTTTTGGTTTTATTTTAACTGAAAGTGCTGTTATATATCTTACCTTTGATAAAGGGTGTAACTTTAAATGAAGATTAAATGAAGATTAAAAAAAAAGTATTATCTGTTTATGCAAAACTCTGTGTATTGAAGGTACTTTCATTAATGGCCGCAATGCTATGTATGTCCATAAATCCACTTGTCCACTTGTGTGTTTTATCTTATTTCCTAAGAGACCTTCCAGAAAATTAAGAAAAGAGCTCTAATTGATTCAAATCAATGTTGGTCTAGTGCCTAAATGTAAGGAATCACAGTTTTGCCACTGATTTCAGCATGCCCAAGAGTTGCCCCAGGCAGAGTTGTCAGATTTCCTGAGGCCCAGAAGTCTTCTTTATTCTTGCCTTTTAACCATCTTCAAATAATTTCTGTTATTTTAATAACTAACTGAAAATTAATGTTCCCAGTAGTGAATGAGACAGCATCTACAATATCAGTGCTGTAAATATTGGCCTAACACTTATTTGTAGAATTCCTTTTTTTACTGAGAAACAGAACTGGGGTTTTGAAGTCATGCGTTCTTCCCTAGTTCCTACCTAACTGCTGTCCCACAGGTAATTTGTGGTAGTACATTTGGTGAATACCAGACACTTAAAAATACGTATGTGCACAAAACTTTAACAAAGTTTAATAAAAAAAGTGGAAAATTGACCATGTATTTGGCAGGTCATTGCAGTATGTTTACACACAAAGTTATTTGTCTCTCATCTTGATCTGTGTAACATTCTCTTTCTGAGCCATGCATTTGGATGTGCTTTTCTTAGGTCAGCCAAAAGATATGANTGTAACATTCTCTTTCTGAGCCATACATTTGGTCAGCCAAAAGATATGGAGAGTCAGAAATATCTCTCTTGTATGTTCTAGCGGAGTTACCTCATGACAATTTTTTTCAAGGCTTTTTAATGTAAAATAGCTGGTACTTAATAATTTTCTCAGTGCCCTGCTGAGTGCTAGCAAAATGCAGTCTGGTTGCTCTCTCAAGCTATCCCAGCCACTCATGATACACGGGGAACACATAGAAAGTCTCTAATTAATGAAGGATGAAGCATGTGAACCTGCAAATTTCCAGACTAGATGCAGATTTCAATGAAAAAGAAGTTGATTGTGCCTTTTCTCTATACCTAGTCCAAATGTAAAAATTTCTGTATCACATATTTTTTCCTGTGGTTCCTTCCGATTTAGATATCAATTTTTTGTACACGTAGAGCAAAACCTGAGAAACTCACAGTTCCCCCATTAGTAGCTCCTATTGGTGCATGCTCATCGTGTTTGCTAGAAATACAAATGCAAGGCAGGGATGTACTTTACTGTCTTAGAAGATATATTTCTAAAACTGTGGACTTTGCTGGAACATTAGAAATGCTCTAACACTAGAAATGCTCAGTGTTATACAAAGATATCTGGTGAAAAGTGCTTGTAATTGTTAAGGAGTACAAACTGCTGACTGTCTAATACAAATGATCCTAAAGAGTTATGGAAGTATCTACTTTTAGATGTGTCAACTTTAACATTGTTCCCAATACCTTTGTTTTCTAATGCTACCTGTTAACTGCCCAATCTGACATCCAAATCTGTGTGATTTAATAGTGGGATCTTCAACTTGCAGCTTTGATTTGAAAAAAAAAACCCACACATTTGATGTTTTAACCAGGCAAGTTTTCCCTTCACTTCAGATCCTTTCTGTATCACACCACCATGTATTTTGAGGACCAGGCATAGCATGCTCATGAACAAAAGGAGCCACAGACAGTAGTGACACTTCACCTTGATCTCCATCCTTCTCCAGAGAGCCTGTTCTGAAGATGCTGGTTTTCACAGTGTTGCATTTCTTCATTAGCTGCTGACAATGGCATCTGGTTATTATCTTGAAAAAGGAATTTCCAGATTGTATTAGCTTTGAAGAACTGACAGCATGGATCAGGTTTAAAATCAATGAATCAGGCATGAAAGTATCAGTGAGCCTAACCATCATGACAGCTACTTTTTCTTACTGTACTTTTTCTTCTCTTTAATAATCCCCTATTTTTAGTTCTTTTTTCAAGTGATGGAACTGAAATAAAGAGTAACACTAGTGGGAGCTCTCAGCTGACTTGACTGCACTATCACATTCCTTTCTGCTCCACAACATTTAACCTTCCCTCTTTGATTTACACCAGTCGTTAACCCCCGCTGTAGTCTACTGAGAATATGGGTCCTTCTTCTGGAGCAAACGTGAAACTCCCGATTTCCTCCACCATGCAACCTTAGCCAAAGAGTTTCAATCCATTGGCAGGACAACTCACTGGGCCCACGCTTTTGTGTTAAGGTGGTGTGGCATGACCCTCCCAGGACTATTCAGGCCTCCAAGATGGACATCAGGCAGACCTGCTCTGCCTACCATGCAATAATACCTGACCTCCCTCTCTCACAAAGGCTTTCCACTTTCCAAAAGGCTCTGGAAAGCCACAGTTTCTTTTGCCAACCCGAGTCAGAGAGATGATTCTCTGCCTCCTCCAGCTCCTCTGTACTGTTTGCAGGAGTAGAACAATGCCTTGCGATGCAAAACTGCGGGTTTCCCTTGCCGTAGGCTGTGCTGAAGGGAAAGAGGGGATCCCAGGTGGATTTATAGATTTATTCCTAGTGGACACAGGCTTTCCCCAGGCAGTACCAACAGAGATGTTGAAGAGAGAGGGGAGAGAGTTTTGTTGTTTGTTTACAGGGTAAGTTTTTCCTCTTGGAGATGTTACTAGTTTATATAGCAGGTGTGCAGGGAGGAATACCTTGTAGTATAAATATAGATGAAGATTACACACCTTATCACTATATGAAACGGTTAAAACCATTTTCAAACGTGCCTAAATATTTTTTTAAAAAAATTAGTCAATATCTATTTATCTATTTGTATGCTTACAAACACTAAGAGCAGTATGTATTTTATTAGTCATTTGGTGATATTCTACAGCAATAGAACTACTGAAGTTTGTATATTGCCTGATGTATACAATGCTTAGCTTATCAGTGGTAAATGTAAAGGGACTTCTAGATCAAAAAGGAGGTAGTTGATTATCTGTGGAAAATCATACATTTCTTTCAGCTAATTGAGCTACCTAGAAATGCCTTTGCTAATTTTGTTGTAAATTTTTACCTTATTAGAAGGTCTATATTCACGTTAGGATTAAATGCTGAAGATTTATTTTGATGTCTTTTACCCAGTCAGCAAACAGTTGCAGTTTCAATCATCTAGGCTGCACTTGATTAAAACATCTGTAAACTTCAATGTATTGATTAACTGTTTTCCTAGTTTAAGGAATTTTTTGGCATATATTTTCTGCCTGAATGACAAGTCATCTTCCCATGCAATATCAGATAAAGTTGGCTCAACAATGTTGTTGCTTCTTTTCTACACAATTGCTCTTTTTTGCCTTTGTGGTATGTTTTGCTTCTCAGTCCTTTGATACAAATTTGTGACACCGCTAGTTGGTATGAAATCTATTACAGTTTGACATAATATGGTTGCAGCTTTTTTGACATTGTCTGGTTTGAATAAGCTTATTCCTGGCTGTCTTCACAGTTTATTATAAAACTCAGCTTCAGAAACATCACAAAATTCTTATAATGAATGAAAAATCTAGTTGTTTGTCACTGCCATGGTTTCCTCTCCAAAACACAAACATTATTCTCATTTATCAACTAAGCCTTAATTAAATAAATCTCATATAACCCTACTTCAGCAAGGCTCTTGTGAGACTCATTTTATATGTTATATGTTATATGTTATATGTTATATGTTATATGTTATATGTCATTTTATATTGTGAGACCCTTAGCTGAAATGTGCTCTGCAGCTGCAAAATGCTCCTCTATTTTATTGAACAAACTTTCTTAATCCACTGCCTGCTGCTCGCACTTCAAGGTTTTTCTTTTTTGTGTGGTAAGAAGAGGAATTAAACTCATCACACTCCGCATAATGGTCTAGGAAAAGTATTAGTTTTTGTGCTAGGGGGATCTGTCTTACTAGTAGAAACAATGGTGTCGTGGAGGACTGAAAATAAAATAAGATTAAAGGTAGAATGTTCTAGTGGGATGAGAGAATACTTTCCTGTTATAGATGAAGAGATTAAAGGTTATTCACAAGGGGAAAATGTACATGTTGACACCCTGAGGCTGATCTATGATCCAAACAAACACCCACATCCAAGAAACTGAGGAATAAAGTAAATGTACATTCATTGCATCAATTCCACTTAAGATAATATCTGACACGTACAACGTTACAACATGACCTATTGTCTCTATCCACTATTCCAAAATAAAAAAATGTAGACAATGAACTTCAGTGGAGATGATGGAAACATTAATCCAGGAACACCATCAAAAGATACATCATGTTATTTCCTCATCGAGGTAATGAAAGGCTTGGGATTGACAAAGATGTTTACCAAGGTGAAATTTCAGATTACATGCAGCTTTTAATGAAATTGGTGAGAAATTAGTGCTTCACTAGGAGGAAATAACCTCATTATAATTTTGGACCTTTCAACTTGAAATATATAGAAAAATTTTACAGGCAAGACTGAAAAAAACCTTAATGAAAACAGACCTGACTTAGAGTTTATAGATCTTTATTTAAGCTGCCACTAAAATCAAGCAGGGCATTGGAGAAAAGTTTAATGATGAGGGAGAGATCATAGAAACTAATGAGTGTTAAACCAACAAATGAATTGTTCTATTGATAAAGCAAATAAATACATGTTCTGCTGGAATGAGTGAGGTGTGTGGTTGTTTGGTTGTTCTCTGCTCCAATCATATTGACCATAAATCAATACAGAGAGAAGTTACAAGCATTTAATGTGAATTGAAACTAATTGGAAAGTGGAATAGTGCTAGTAAACTCTTCTGTCAAAACCAGAGATGGTCCCTATATGAAGAAGAAAAAGAAAAAATAAATTAATTCTGACCTGAAATACATCTAGTATCTGAGGCTTGTGCTATGATTTGACCTAGTATGGAGTCAGGGGTAAGCACCAGAGGTCAGACATACATTAGAACTTCCCCCAAAGCTTGGGGAGCTGAAGTGGAGATCTCCAGTTAGAAGGGTTGTCAAGAGAGCATATGACCCACTGTTGAATGAGCACTTTTGCACTGCAACTGGGAGGTCCAATTGCAAAAGGAGAATGCATTTGCACACTAACTTGAATGGACTTGCTTACCATTTCACAATAAGTGGATCTTTCATTTGCCCAGCTGTCTTGCCCATTCAGCCACAACTTCACTCGCAATCCCCTCTGCTTGCATCCCACCTGTCTGCCATGGCCTCTTTCTTGCTCTGCAACCTTGTATGAACTGCAGGTGGTGAGCCTAACCTGGACCTGGAGCCCAGAGGGCATCCATCATGCTGCCATCAAAGGTGTGCCATGTGCTCAAAGCACCTCTACTGAATGGTACCCACCTTGCAGCTACTACCTGGCACTGAAGCCCTTGCAGAAGAAGTTAGGCCTGAATATTCTCATTGTGAAACTAGTTGCTGAAGAAAAACCTGGATGTAAAATAGCTGGCTAGTGACCGATACTAAAATGTGCAGGAGGAAATCCATTCATGCAGGTGAACGACTTTGTAATGTAGGTCCTGGAAGCTGGTCTAACCTGTGTCTCAAAAAGACAGGAAAAGAATGAGCTTTTTGATTAGTGAGGGAAAAATGTTGCCCACTTCCTCACATCCACATACAGACTAGCTTAAAAAGATATAGTGCTGATGAAATCTACCAGGTTGATTGTCGGTGAGACTGAAATCCCATTCCTGTGCATGGCCAGAAATGGTCTGAACTTACACAAACCAACAGAAGAGTGTTAAGCTCATACTCTAATTAAGACTTTGCTGTCCAGGGGTGTTAATTAGGGTTAGTGTTGTGGTGTCATGAGTTACAGGATTCCAGTTGTTCCCAGATTGCACTCATCCAGGATATTGCATTCCCCTTCCCTTTCCCGTCCTTCTCCCCTACCTCCACTCCTCTTCTCAGACTGCCCCACAGCAGCTCTGCCTCGGGTAGTGGCAGCTCAGACCTTCCTCACTCCTCTCCCTCACCACTCCAGCAATGCTGCCTCTGGTCAGTGGGGCCCTGTGCTGCCCTTCCTTCCTCTCTGCTGCTGATACATCTTCCTGCTGACAGCTGGGATCACAGAATCACAGAATTCTAGGGTTGGAAGGGACCTCGAAGGATCATCTAGTCCAACGCCCCTGCCAGAGCAGGGTCACCTACAGTACATCACACAGGAACTCATCCAGGCAGGTTTTGAATGTCTCCAGTGAAGGAGACTCCACAACCTCTCTGGGCAGCCTGTTCCAGTGCTCCGTCACTCGCACAGTGAAAAAGTTTTTCCTGATATTCACATGGAACCTCCTATGCTCCAGTTTGCAACCATTGCCCCTTGTCCTATCATCGGTCATCACTGTAAAAAGCTTGGCTCCATCATCCTGACACTCACCCTTTACATATTTGTAAACATGGATGAGGTCACCCCTCAGTCTCCTTTTCTCCAAGCTAAAGAGACCCAGCTCCCTCAGCCTTTCCTCATAAGGGAGATGTTCCACTCCCTTAATCATCTTAGTGGCTCTGCGCTGGACTCTCTCAAGCAGTTCCATGTCCTTCTTGAACTGTGGGGCCCAGAACTGGACACAATACTCCAGATGTGGCCTCACTAAGGCAGAATAGAGGGGGAGGAGAACCTCTCTCGACCTACTAACCACCCCCCTTCTAATGCACCCCAGGATGCCATTGGCCTTCTTGGCCACAAGGGCACATTGCTGGCTCATGGTCATCCTCCTGTCCACCAGGACCCCCAGGTCCCTTTCTCCTACACTGCTCTCCAGCAGGTCAGCCCCCAGCCTGTACTGGTGCATGGTGTTGTTCTTCCCCAGATGCAAAACTCTGCACTTGCCCTTGTTGAATTTCATTAAGTTTCTCCCCGCCCAACTCTCCAGCCTATCAAGGTCTCTTTGAATGGCAGCACAACCTTCTGGTGTGTCAGCCACTCCTCCTAGTTTAGTGTCATCAGCAAACTTGCCGAGGATACATTCTGTACCCTCATCCAGGTCGTTGATGAAGATATTGAACAACACCGGTCCCAGTACCGACCCCTGAGGGACTCCACTAGTTACTGACCTCCAACTAGATTCTGTCCCATTGACTACAACTTTCTGACTTCTTCCCTTTAACCAGTTCTTGATCCACTTCACTACCTGAACACCAAACCCATACTTTATCAGCTTATGTATGAGGATACTGTGGGAGACAGTGTCAAATGCTTTACTGAAATCAAGATAAACCACATCTACCGCTCTACCATCATCTATCCACCTAGTTATTTCCTCATAGAAGGCTATAACGTCCGTGATGTCTCATCACGGACCAGAAACCTGAACTGGGCCAGGAAACTCGGGTCTTCTAAGTCCTCAGAGAGGCACCTGATGGTTAAATACCTCAGTTAAAGCTGACTTGGTTCCTAAGCCAATGAGAAGAGCTCACACTGCATACTATATTTTATATTGCAGGGAGACTCGGCTCCTGGTTTAGCAAGCAAATTAAGAAATAAACTTCTGTAAATAAATACATGTAGAAATGGACACCAAAAATCTACACTTGAGCTATGTTGTGTTTTTTTTCTGCTTTGGATCAATAAGGCTTGCTCAGGTGAATCAGAGCCATCAGTTGGCCAAGGCACATCCCTGTGTGCATCTTGGTGCAGCTTATGTGTTGGGACCCCTCCCCTACTCTGAAGTAGGAGACAGATCACATTGCCTCTTGGGGGCCTTGAGGACCCAGGGCTGGAAGGTGATAGGTCAGAAGTAGTGTGTTTGGTCCTGGTTCCTTGCTACCTGGTGCCAGAAGGCCAGAGAAAAGCTTTGTGTAGACAAAACCATAGAAAAAACAGAGTCCTGAAGATTTTCAGGCTACTGGAACAGCCCGTGTGCTCTGGGAGAACGACATGGTTAAAAGTTAGTTATCCCTCCTGTGCTAGGTAAGAGTAGAAGTAATGGTAAAAACAATGTAGCAGCTTATGAAGCTTCATAGGTAGAAGTTTGTTAAGACAGAATTTAAAAGGAATGATTTTATCATTGGGTAGGAGCACTTTCATTCAGTGAGCTAGATCCATATTTTACAGTCATTTTTCATAGAAATCCTTATAATATAAAACTCATGCTATACTTATTAGATTAATATACCACAAATTCTTTTACTTGCTATAAGTGAAATTAGTACCTTGATTTGGTTTATTGCCAATTTCTTATGCTAGTGATCCCATTCCTACTTTTCAGTATTGCAATCTCATTTTAGGCTGTGCTCCATGGTTCTGCAGCTGTGTGATTGCACCTGTACATGCAGAAACCCTGATGTGAGGAGGAGTCCTGCTCTCGAAATTATTAAATAGAGAATATAAAAAAAATCAAGTAAGATTTTTTCAGTCAGTACTATTTTATGCTGCCAAGTAAAAGGAAGAGAGGAGCCACTGGAATAACGTATCCAAATTTTTCACAAATTCTGACAACACTGAGAATGTCTTTGGTTTCATAGATGAATACCTTGAACTGTTCTTGCCTTCAAGTCAAACCTGTGAAATATCAAGAAAGAATGCTGCCTTGAAGACATATTGATGGGTAACAAGGACATCACTGGATGATTGCTGGCACTTGTGCTCTGGAAACAAAACAGTACTATTATAATGAAAGCAGCATCACCTGAAAGTAGATGAGTTAGGGAGGAAATTGTCCTTTTATTGTGCTGCATTCTGTGATATCTTTCCTGAAGATATTTTCTAGTTGGTGCTTGTCAAATTTAGATTCATGAAAGCTAATTTTTATTTTAAATCTGCCTGCCTTCATAACACTGTCTGCTGACACTTCATGGGTGCTGTGGGCTGCTGCTGCTGTTCATTGCAAGTACACCTGAATTTTCCAAGTGAGTATAAAGATCTAGTGGTTTTTATTGCATCTTGGCTAAGTTACAGAGCTGTAATAGCATTTCTTTAGCTAAACTTCCATTTAGAATCCATTCATCCTGATAGAGTCTCTTTTCTGAAGGTAATCCTTATTCTTATTTTAAAAGCTGTTAAAAGGAACAGGAATGTTTGCATTATGGAGACTGATGTGGGCTTAGCCCCTTAAGTTTCTTGTAAGCTCATCCATAGCTTTGTGGCTCTGCAGAGGAAAAAGCTGTGCTTTACTAAATCTGAACAAAATGTATTAAATAGGTTTTGTGTTGAACTTGTCAGATTTCCAATTATGGCTTTCATTTAATGTTTTATGATTTATTTATTTCTCAAACATGAATGAATTGGCCAGATTTGAGGTAAATCACTGATAACTGATGAAATTTTAAAATGTATATGTAGAAGATAATTTTAGGTCTGAACTGTGTTGAGGGTGTCAAAGAATATTTTCATGATTTTATTAGTAGGTTCTAGCCTAGGACCTATAAATGGGTTGTGAAGGTCCAGTGACCTTTTCTCAGTAAAGTTTATCTTTAGCTTTTAAACTATAGCACAGTTTTGAATATCATGTCTCTACAAAAAAACCCAAAGAACTTTCATATTCTTATCCACAAACTTATCTAAATGCTTTAAATGATTTAATATTAATATTTTAATCTTGTTGGCAACTTAGCTGTTTCTAGAAAAAAGTCTAACTGAGCTCTATCTAAGATACAAAGACATCAAAATGTCTCTTGAAATTATACACAAAGCAGTTGATGGTTTTTCCAGCCTTTAAATGTGCCTGAAGACTTAACATTGCATTAAGGAAATGAAGTACAATCAGAGTGTAAGTTTATGGGGAGCTAGGAAATAGGGATTTCTGAAATAACCATTATTGTAAGCAAAATGTTAATTCTCTGCCAAAGAAAGTGATGGAGAAAGTTTTGGTTACTGGTGTGTGAACCAGCAGAGTCTCCTAGACAGTGGTACATTGGAGCCCCATGCCCTGACACACTTGCTCCTTTGACTCCCTGCCCAAACACCCCCACACAGGGGGTGAGCTGGGTTGATCTGGGCTTCCAGGAATATCCTATAGGGCTGGATTGTTTTCATCGTTCTCTCTTCACAAAGCTTGCATAGCAAGATGTGAGATCTTGCAAAGCTTTTTCAACTGCAGATATCTAAAGCAAGAAAGAAGAAAAGGGAAATTGTAGGCTGAAACTGTTGGGAGGATGACTATAGAAGGTCAGTTTGTGAATCCATATAAAATACTTTTGTTGACTCTGGTTCCATAGTTTTGGCAGCTGCATGTTGGATTGTGTATATTTGTTTCACAACATTGCTGTGAGATGGTGGTATTATTTTAAGGATGAGATCTCTCTGTTTCAAGGATAGAGGTGCTTGTTCATGATCAGGTAGGATAATTAAGATGTAGGCTAGAAATGAACTGGCATTGTCTACATCCTAGTCACACGCTAAATCCTTTACTGTAACCTCCTTCCCATAGTACAGAAAATTTGGTGTGCCACTTCAGCTGAGTGAAGTACAACTGAGCTTTTTGCATGCTTCAATGTACTGCATGTTTGCAATTAAGTTAGCTCCAATTTAGGCACTAGAATAAGTTTTTTTGAAAATCTGTTCCCAAATGTCACTCCTAACAGTGAACTGGAGGGGGCTTGAGGTTAAACACAAGTACATTACTTCGCTTTCATTCACTGTCAAATTTTGTGTGTGTAAGTGGCAAGCTTGAACAGCACCTGCCAACTACTTATTGGTTATTGACTTAGGATAGAGCTGCTAGACTTGTCCTTCATTTACTTTTAGTTCTGAGGCATCCACTTTGTGTATTATTATGTTTCTACTTTCAGAATTGTATGAAAAATGAAAAAGGACTCCGTTATCTGATAAATACACTTTCCTTGTACTTGCAACTTTCGATATTGCATGCAAAGTCAGTTTATAATTCCCATATAACTTTATTTCTGTGGGTTCTGAGCAATGGGTCCCTCTCCTCAGCCTCTTTTAGTAATCTGTATTTCGCAGTTACTGCAAAGTTGCTGTTTTCCTCAGTTTTGTTTTGAACATTGTGCCTCCTATCAAGTGCTGACAATGACCTGTCTTATTTCTTCTTATTGATGTGTTTGAATAAAAGGTATATGAGCAACAATATGTCTTGGGAGGTTGGTTTCAATATACGTTACACAAGTAATGCAATTCTTCCTTACCTACCTTTGCTGCCAGAAAAGGCATTTGTTTTGTGTGAACAGGTTTGTTTATGGTCAAGGTGGTGGCAAGCTTTGATGAATCTTCCATGTGTGAATGTGTATTTTGAAAACATCTTTGCACAATAATGATCAAAACTGTCACAAACAGAGTTGTTAGGCCAGGGAACATTTTAAGATGTTTTCCTCTCTAAATCAAGTATCAGATTTGAGAGTTATTGGAAAGATCCATTTAAAGTAAGAATGGAGGACTCAAGGAAATCCCATAGGCCACATTAAAGAACTTTTTTCTGGAAAGCCTCTTCCAAAAGAAGAGGCTTGCCACATAAATTGGTTCCCAACTGTGGAAGCTGTGTGAATTGTCCTGAGGCTCAGGTTGACCTTAACTAGCTGAATGGAAAACAAAAGTAATCTTGGTGCCAAACCAGCTGAGAGGCTGGCCTACTGTCATTTAATTTTTCTGTGTTCATGTCCAAATGTAATTAATTTCTTATACTTTGCATATCAATATAAGACAGATACAAAGCTCTATTTCTTATTTAAGACAAAAGGTAATTTTTCAACTGCCCCCTTCACAAAGGATTGGTGAAGTTACCAGGATGGTATATTGGACCACTCGGTACAAGTTGGCCAACTTGAGATGGAGGGGTTGCTAAGACCCTGTAGTGCACTCCTGCCCTGAGCTTCATGGGCTTGTCTGCAGGCTGGGAGCAATGGAGGTGAAGAGTCTCCCTATCAGCATGTTGTAGCTAGGATTTCTCTGTCACTGAGTAGTACAGATGGGAAGAGGTTTGAGATGAGTAGTTCTGCTGGAACCAGACGTCCTTCTTAATTTCTGTGTTTTCATAAGCTCTGCCTGAGTGGTTGGTTTGTCAAAGTGAAGGCTCAGGTTCTGCCAGAAAAACTCTGGATTAGAGAGGGAATGCTGATATCTCCTTGCTGGTGCTTTCTTGCTGACTGGTAATCCATCTTCTAGCAGCTCACTTCTACATTGCCAGATATCTTTCTTTGACAGAGATCTTCTCATTTTTAATTCTGTATGGAAAACAGCCTTGTCTATGGTAGTTTTGAAGGATTGTTGTCAGGTCATAAGGTGCAGTTCTGGTTTTTGAGACAAAGCCTAATGCTTGGAGTATATATGCATACACACCATTTTACGTGTGTAAACAGCATCGTGCTTGTTAAATATGAGTATTTCCAGGACTGTTGCCCAGTTTTTCAGATACAGCATTCTAAGATTATCCATTTGCTGCCTTCCTGTCAAATATATTCATTGCAGGAATATAAAGATTTCTTTTTACTGTCAACCATGGAAACTCTGAAAGTTAACTGTATTCTTTCTGACATATGAGTCACCACCCCTAACCTTGACTCAGCAATCACAGGGGAATGCTTAAGCCATGGTTAACATATACTTTTCTGATTGAAAAGATTCTGTAGTATGGTGTTACATTACTCGTTATTCCTTTAATAATGCTTGTATAAAATCCTACCCATGATCTTTCAGCTACAGTAGTTCAATGGACCTAGGGGAATAAGAATGGAAAGTTATTTTTAGTCCTTTGAGACAGATAGATCTGACATTAAGTGTGTTATGAATGCAGAAGAGGTATCACTTTGATGGCTATAGTTAGCTGAAAGTAAAAATAATATATATTGCTTCAAGGTGGCAGCTCTTATTTATTCTGAGGTATGATGCTCTGGCTAGGGGACAAAACGTATGTGAGTGTGTGCTGGATGTGAGAAGACTGCTCCAAGAGATGGTATTTTTCATTATTAATATAGCTTTTGGATATACTGTGATTATTTATAACTATAAGAAGAAATGTGTGTTTTGCATCAAAGGCAATTATGCCAGTTAACAGCATGTTCAGGCTAAGATAATTGACTGAACAATCTTTTAATACTTTGCCACTTTCAGACTTGTTGCTTGGATACCACTTTCTCTGAACTATTATGTACCTTACTGAAAATTAAATAGTAAAGAAAAGGTTTTAGCAGCTCTTTCCTTTGTCTTTTCCATAAATGCTATATTAAAAATAATTTCAGAAGTGGGGTCAAAGAATTGTGGCTTTCTGGCAGAAGAATGCTGCCAGGAACAGATGAAAAATGCAACTTATGCACAATCTGAATTCAACCCTTTGTTTTCTAGATACGCGTTTTTTCTTGCATTCAAGCTTTTCCTTCCTCTTCAAAGAGAATTTGACTTTGAGATGGAATGAACGTTCTCAAATTGTAGCCATCTTGAAGTAGCTGGATAACACTTTCAGGTAAGTCTCTTACTAGTGAGAATGACTTGTTCCCAGCTCAGTTTTACTTGCTCACTAAAATATGTAGTCTGAAAGTGTGAAGCAGTGTTTGTGATTTGAGGGTTTTGCATAAAGAAATGCTTCTTGGTCTCCACCTAAATGCCAGGTATTCTGTTGAATTGCATCATGCTATGAACTGCTGTGATTTCTTTAAGCTATGAGCTGCTCCTTTATCTGTACACAACAGTCTCTCAGATACTCCAGAGGTGTCTTGATGCAAGGGTTTACACTTGCCTGCAGGGCTCATTTCACATTTCACCGTTGCATCAGGTTTGGGAAACCTCTGGGTTTATTTACCTTGCTTCACTTCACTTTGATACAAGTGAGAGGAAGGGCTGGGGATGGGTAGTCTACTTGGCTCAGCAGATGATGTCTTTAGGATCAACTTTTCCTGGGATCATTTTACGAATTAAACCCAGGGCTTAAGTTATGTGATGTTCCTACCTGAAAACTGAAGGTTTTCCAGTGAAGGTGCAATCTCTGATCAGGGAAGACAGTGACTCCAGCCCAGGTATACTGTTTTGACCTAGATTAGGCAAAGAGGTATTTGTTAGAGATCTGTCCCTATGAAGATGACTTTTGCTGCCTGATGGAAGGCAAGGAAAATCTCCTGCCTGTTCCTTGTGACCCCTGTGCCTGGGGAAATTTGTCCTGTCCCAAGCCATAGAGACCATACTTCTCCCTGTGAGGTGCAGGGATGACTGCCAAGGGCTTTGCTGCACCTTACATGAAGACAATAGAGCCAGTGACAGAAGGAGAGCCTTATTCAAGGAGGCATAAGTTCTCTTCTTACAAGAGCAGAGCGGAAGATCTTGTGCCAGGGTCGGTGGCTGTGGAGGACATCAGCAGCAGTCCTAGCAGGATTCTGCCTGTGGGGTTTAGAGGGAGTGAGCACTGCCCTCTTCAATGCTCTACCCGCCTGGCCATGTGCTGGTGGTGCAAATTTCATCTGTCCCCTTCTATGCTTAGCTGCACATAGGGCCTATGCTATGTACAAGTAAAATTTTTTTTTGGTGAAAATGCAGACAACAGATTTCACAGCATGATACTGACTCAAGCAGACTCTTTGTAAACCACAGGCTCTATCTTGTGGAGCAGCACATACTGCAGTAAGTGAAAAATCAAGACTTTGGTGTAGCTCATTGCTTCAGTGCATGATGGGGCAGAGCTGCAAAGATAGCTGTGGTCCAGTTGTCTCGGCTTTCAGCTGCTCTCTACTTCCTATCGTCACAAAAATGAGCAGAAGCAGAGGGAAAGTTCATATCTGAATACAGAGTTGGACCACAGATAGCTTCTGTTCTAGATTTGGGGATTTGCCCATTATCCCTAATGCAAAGGGAATGTTTTGTCATTTTATGTTCGTAGCCGAGCCAGTCAGCAGCACTGTCAAAGTGACTCACAGCAGTGCTGAGATTGTGACTCACTGCTGTGTCCTTTCTGGAAAGACACTAATCCTCCTTTCCTGCTGCTTGGGCTGTTTTGGGAACCACAATGTTAAGCACTGAAAGGCACATTTATTAACTGACACATGCCAGGACTGGGTTTTTGTAACAGTGAGAAAGTACTTTGTGGCCTCTCTGCTCTTGACTAGACACTGACACATCTGGCACCCAGGCACCAGAGGATGGAGAGATTTGGGCATTTGTTTCACTGGTTAGATCTGGGTGTCAAGCCTATTTCAGTCAGTGGGTATTTGGGCTGGATTCAAGAGTTTTTCTTAACTACCAACATCTGGCAGATGGTAACTCCCTGAATACACCCTTCCTGGTCATGCTATTTTGAGGCACTTATACCTTAAATAATAATGATAACAACCCCCTTCAAGATTTTTCTCCAAGTAACTTGTCCTCAAGGGTCTTGGAAGTCTTCAGGTTTCTTCCTGACTAGTGACAGGATGTGGTGTATTCACCAGGAGTCATCCAACCCATTGCCACACAGACAGTCTGGTCAAAAGCCTTCGGGATTACTTGTGAGGCAGGAGGAGCTGTGCCCTATGAATGTACTAAATGGTTTGGTAGCTTTACTTTGGTTAATTATTGGTGTAGATCTTGCCTTAAAGCATGACATTTTTGTTTTAAACCAACAGTAGGTTTGTTGTGGTTTCTTGGAGCCTTTAGCTAAGGCGGGAATCATCTTACATGTTCTTCATGTCTTCAGACATTTGCAGAGGATATCTTTATCTGAGCTTGTCTCCCTGGGTTCCAGTTACAGTCAGTGGAGAGAAACAGTCATTGTGGGGTGTGATTTATCTGACATGCTTTAGGTCTCTGCCTTAGGAGCAGAGAAGTTGTATCCTAGACGTGCCTGTTTCTCTCAGTGCATCCTAAAGTAGTTTGTGGGGGTTAGCATAAATGGAGAGGTCTATACTGAGTCAGGTGAACACCTACAGCATTTATTTAATGGATGTTCACTTTAAGATAAAATTTATCCATGCAAATTACAGTTAACTCAATTCTGCAAATCCCTCTGGGCTTGACATGTTGGCATGTTTTTTGAACTAATTAGGGGTGTGGTAATTTTCTTTTTTTTTTTTTTTTTTTTAACCAGCAGAGCTATGTATGTGTGGTTTCCTCTTTCCTGAGGCAGGTAGGCATATTTGTACAACTGTCCAGCACTGGTGTGGCTGCCCTTATTCACTTGGATTGTGCCAGTGCTTCAAACTCTGTTAAAAAATCATGAAAGGTTTTCAAACAGCAAATCTGTGAAGCTTTTAAGTAATTTTCCTGTACCAGTAACATAGGGTGAAGCCTTCAAGCAGTTGTGAAAAGACATTCACTTGCACACGTTCAGAAAAAAGGGCCCTTCTCCCTGGCTCTGTATGCAATGTAGTGTTTCCTTTATTACTTTCTGTATCGGGTTTGCATGGTAAGGTTTTGGTAGCTGAGAGGCTACAGGGCTGGCTTCTGTGAGAATCTTCTAGAAGCTTCCCCCATGTTCAACAGAGCCAATGCCAGCTGGCTCCAAGATGGACCTGCCACTGATCAAGGCCTAACCCATCAGTGATGGTGGTAGCACTTCTGGCATAACATGTTTAAGAAGGGGAAAAAGCTGTTGCACTACAGCAATTGCAGCCGGAGAGAGGGGTGAGAATATGTGAGACAAATTACTCTGCAGACACCCAGGTCAGTGAAGAAGGAGAGGGAGGAGGTGCTCCAGGCACTAGAGCTAAGATTACCCCTGCAGCCCATGGTGAAGACCATGGTGAGGCAGGCTGTCCCACTGCAGCCCACGGAGGTTGATGGTAGAGCAGATATCCATCTGCAGCCCATGGAGTACCCCACACCAGAGCAGGTGGGTGTTTGAAGGAGGCTTTAACCCCTATTCTGCACTGGAGCAGGATCCTGACAGGATCTGTGGACTCGTGGAGAGAGGAGGAGTAGGTTTGCTGGCAGGACTTGTAACACTGTGAGGGACCCACACTGGAGCAGTCTGTTCCTGAAGGACTGCACCCTATGGAAGAGATTCACGCTGGAGCAGTTTGTGAAGACCTGCAGCCTGTGGGAAGGACTCGCGTTGGAGAAGTCCATGAAGAACTCTCTCCTGTGGGAAGGACCCCACACTGGAGCAGGGGAGGAGTGTGAGGAGTCCTCCCCTTGAGGAGGAAAGAGCAGCACAGACAATGTGTGATGAACTGACAGCAACCCCCATTCCCCCTCCCCCTGCACCAGTGGGGTGGAGGAGGTAGAAAAATTGTAAGTGAAGTTGAGCCCAGGAAGAATAAAGGGTGGTGGGAAGGTGTTTTAAGATTTGGTTTTTATTTTCTCATTATCCTGCTCTGATTTGATTCATAATAAATTAATTTCCTCATGTCGAGTCTGTTTTGCCTGTGACAGTAATCAGTGAATGATCTCTCCCTGTCTTTACCCATGAGCTTTTCATTACATTTTCCCTTTTCTGTCCATCTGAGGAGCAGAATTATAGAGTGGCTTTGGTGGGCACCTGGCATCCAGCCAGGGTCAATTCATCACATCCTCAGTGCTTTTACAGTCCTGTACGTTTTCCCCCTTTGCCTTTCCTTCCTTGCCTTTCTCTTCCACCTTTAATTTTGCATCCTGTCCCTTCTTCCAGTGCTGAAAGTGCCAGCAAAGCTTCAGAAAGTCTCTTGTCTCTAACTAGACTCATGCTTGGAAGCATAATTGTGTTATTTCACATCCTTCTACTGTAGGTATCTACACACCCTAACCAATACAGCTACCTTAGCTGGAGGTATGACCTCTGTCTTAAGCCTCATTAAGGCATCCGAGTGCACAAGTTTCAACAACTTTTGTTCCTAAAATATGAAGGGACATGAAGCAGAGTTGTTTCTCATGAGGACAATGGGTTTGTAATGCTTTCTTTGTATGTTAGAAAGTGTATCCAGAAAAGTTCCAAGCAGAATCACTTGCATCTTGTAACTGTTATGCTTATACTTGACATTTCCAAGCTATGTTGTATTTCTTACTAAGATTTAGTTTGTTGGAGATATGTAGAAATCTTTAGAAGAAAAAGTTCACAGTGTGTTTCTTCTGTTTCTGCTTGTTGTTCGAGTTTTTCACTACTGTTATCACAGTGAACACTGATGAAATTCAGAACAGGTCATTTTTTCTTAATATCTGTCTCTTATAAAACAGAAGTTCCCAAGTGCTGGTAAAGCAAAATAAGTCTCAGCAAGAGGCTTGTTAGCTAAGCTTTCTACTGTTAAAGGAAAAAATGTAAAATGGAAATCAATAGTGATTTTTTAAAAATATGATCTCATTAAAATAGTAAATAATTAAGCAATCTAAAATCAGGAAAAGTACAAGATTCCATGATGGTGTCATGTTAGTATTTTACTGAGGTACCATGCATTCTACTTGATTTGACAGGTGAAATTGGCAGCTGGGTGTCATACCAGGCAGAGATGGCCAGGTCATCCCATCAGCCTGAACTCATGAGGTCGTGCTTCCTACCGGGGTTTCGTATGGAGTATGCTTACACATGAAAGTCCATAAAAGTGATGTAACAGATGTTGGACTTCTAGTCATTAATGATTTTCACCTTTGATGGCCTGAGGCTGTTCCATCCCACAGAAACACGTGAGCTCACTTGAATTCACATGTTGCCCGTATGCCCACATTTCAAAGTTTGTTACCCTATTAGATGGTGGAATATACTCACTATAATAGTAGCAATGAGAAGCATTTAACTGCATCTTATACAGACAAAGCCCTAAGTTTTAAATCTGCAAAAAGGAACTGACATAAAATATGAAGGTTCAAAGGATTCTTACATTAAGTTTTGTGAGCGCTCACTTTTTGCCACGGGGAAATCGGAGTTTCACTGGATATTACAAGACAAGATGTTCCACTGTCTACTTTTTTTCTTTGGTGTTCAGTTTGACCAGGCATTATGAATTCCTGGCTAATTTTGCTTGAGCTGATCGCTCCATATTCAAAGTACTCCTATAGGTGCTATTTAGGTTCAATTTCTTTCTCTGTCTGAGAATTATTAGTATTGCCTACCCAATCTGCAAGCCCAGTTTGTGAGGAAGGTGTCCATGTTGAATCTGAACTTCAAAAGGAAGAATTTGTATCTGTGATTGCCGAAGGTGGGAGATATTTTCTTGCAGATGAAAATAATGCATCATTCAAAGCACAGGTCTTAACAACTGGACTAATTTGATCTACCTCAGATACGTGTAGGACTACCAATTTAAAAAGTAAGATATTTTTAGGACTGCAGGGAAACCCTTCCTTACCTTTAAGAGACAGCTCCAAATTTACAATTGGCAATGTGTCTTCTAGTGCAAGACATTTTTCTTTGAAACAATAAATACTGCCTGCAATAAATGTCTAGGGTTGGACGATGTCTCTGCTGCTGGAGCTGCCACTTTTGTGAACAGTGTGAACTATGAGTTTTTACATATGCTGAGAATTAAAAAAAAAGCTATGCTGTCACTGTAATCCACTACATCTTCCTCCCTTCAAAAATTTCCCTATTACTAACAAAGGAACAAGAAAATTCTAGCAACAGAATTCATAAATGTTGAGCTTCTTCTCTGATTTGGTTTTCATATTGGACATATCTCTTGTGCTGGTAACTGACCCTTGTGTGCAGAAAGGTGCTGTGATCTGGTGGCTCACGTGTTGGCTTGGAACCAAGAAAACCTGAATGCTCTTCCTGCAGATTTCCCACTTACTGCATTGAAGAAATGACAACAACAAAACCAAAAAGTGATGACTCTTACTTCGTAAAAACTCAGGATAGAAATCAATTTCATCATTTTCGATACCACTGCCTACCTTACTGTGTTATAAAGGGGGTTGTATGTGTCATGCTTGTAGCAAGGGTCTGTCAAGGCAGAGCTTTGGTCTTTTAGAGCAGTTTTAATCTGTTTTGGAAGTCTGTTGCCACACAAAATCTAATCATGCTGTTCTCTAAACAAGTGGTTTAGCTAATTCATCTGTATTTTTTCACATGGAAATGCTTCTTGCATTTATATTGCCTAGCAGTGGTGTAAGTAGCTTGGTGAAAAATGTACCAGGATGAACAGCTTTTGCTTACCTGCCGTCCATGCCTGGTAAACCATAGTATTTTCCCCTTCTCTGTGTTGAAAACTTGTTTTTTTCAGTGGTTTGCAGATGCTTCTCTTGCTTCCCACATAAATTCCAACAGTATGACCAGATGTCTAGTTCATTTCTCTCAACACACTTTACAGCCCTAATCCGAAATGTTAACACCAGCCACAAAAGAATCATATGCTCGTTGTGTAAATTACTACAATCAGGTAGCCAAAACATTATCTCATGCTGGCTTAGATGTTATAATGCTTGCAGCTAAAATGCTCCCTTAGAATTTGAGTCAGAGGTCTCCGGGCTTTCCAGCTGTGCTCTGCAATGGGCAAAGACTCGCTGTGTAAGAGTGTGTGTGTGTGTACACATTCTAGACAGATGGCATACTCAGAACCAGCTACTAAGGACCCATCAAAACTTGTTTCTTTAATGGAAAAGGCAGAAAATCAGGTGAATCTGCTGAGTTTCTAACAATTCAAATCAGTGCCATTTCCCTTTGTAGGAAATCTCTGGTTGGAGAGCAGGCTAATATGAGACCAAATGTATCTATCTTGATTGCATCTTCACCCAGAGGAATGAAGATACCAGCCATATATGATGTTCCTAAAGAGGAACATATAACTGGCGTTTAGGAGGGAGAAGGTGATCATGTTAGTACCAGCCCAGCTGAACAAACTTGCAAATCCTGCTAACTTCAGTGTCTGTTCTGCCTGTTGGCAGTGTGAGAAGAAGAGTTCAGGAGTCACAGGCAGTGATTGAATATGAAGAACAACAAAAGGTTTATGCCCTGAGAATCTGAATGCAAAACTCAGCTGGAGAAACTCTAGAACACTGGGTTCTGGGCTGTGGCTAGGAATCCTGGATTATAGACCTGTCACTGGACTGCTAGTTTTCCTTATTTTTTATGTTTTCATGTGTATTTCTTTATTTGTAAAAGGGGACCTCCTTTGTTAAACTTTCTAAGATTCACAGATGGAAAGTGCTGTGTAAAAGCTGAGTTATTCTTTTTATTACTTGACTTCCCCCCCTTCCCCAAGGCCTGGGTGAGAATAGAAGTTTGAATTTGCGTGCGGAAGTTGTATTTTTGTTTTGTTTTTTTTTTCCTAACCACTTCCACATGCAATCAAATTTTCTTGCCAGCTGCACTCCATGATTGGTCTCCTGGGAACCTAGGCTCCTGTTTGTTGTTAAACTCATAACAGTTGGTTATTTTAGTTTAATTTTTTGCAAATGTTAATTTATCAAGTTTGTATTTTCATCAGTTCTTTTTACCCAGCCAGAAGTGGGCAATGGAGTAAGCACTGATGTGTAAGAAGGGCTCATCAGAACCTCAAATTCCTGCAGTGAGAGAAATGGCCAAGTTTATGGCCACTCTCACA
Source organism: Aegotheles bennettii (assembly GCA_013398125.1). Classification (NCBI taxonomy): domain Eukaryota; kingdom Metazoa; phylum Chordata; class Aves; order Caprimulgiformes; family Aegothelidae; genus Aegotheles; species Aegotheles bennettii. Next base: position 573,776 of record VZRW01003884.1, on the reverse strand, counting down.
TTCTTTCTCTATTGAAATCAAATATCTTGAAATTTTTCGCTTCCCACAGAGCAGGAATATGAAATTTCATTTAATTAACGGAAGAAAGACTTTATTTCAAAATTTTAAATAGGAAAGAACATGGCTCCCCATGATGATCACAGCAGGGAGCCCATGAGCCCAGACACGCTGCTCACCAGGGAGGTTTCCAGGGAGGTCAGTAAGCTAGCAGGAAACCAGGCAGGTTTCCCTAGGAAATGTGTCTGGTCGCTGTTAGAAGATTTGATTCAATCAATCTGTTCCTGTAGAATATATGTGCATATTTTTCGGGAATTGGCATTTTCCTACGGAAAAAATGTTTTACTGAGTTAAAATTGGAGATTAGTGAGCATGCTTTCCAGTTAATCCCAGATGCATTGGTGAGAAAACCACGCGTACTAGATAAACATATGTAAGTATATGACAGTCTAGCATACAGTTAGACAACCATACCAGACCTCTAAAATGGGGCCTGTGGATGACCTAGAATACTCTTTAAAGGCTTTTATGTGGTTATCTGTCAACCTAAAGCTAGCACTGGAATGAGCAGACCATCAGGATTCTTCCCCACTTAGCAGGGGAAGGTTGTGTGGAAGTGGGCCATCAGACGAAGCATAAGTGAAACCCAGCTGTGTTAAGTACATCTGTGCCCTTTTCATTTTTTCATAATTTCAACAAATTAATGTGATAGCTGTAAGTAAGTCTCGTGCATTTCCCTGTGCAATTTATCCTTTTAAAACTACCTTCTGATTGTGTGCTTGATACCATGGTGCCTATAGCTGGAAGGCTTAAAAAAATGGCTATCTGTTTGGTTATTGGTACCAGGTCACAGAGTCCTGAGCACTGACTGCACTTTCTGCAGCCTGCAGGCTATGCTTTTTTGGGGACCACCCAGAGACCTGTGAATGTTTCAGAGGCTAGGGAATAACCTGCTGTGGTACCAGAATGGGCAGCATGTCCTGGTGATGGACTGGTCCCCACCACAGGAGGGACAGAATGGTGGTGAAAAGGAGGGTCTGGGGCTAAGTGGGGCGGTGTGGCCAATGGCCACTCTCACCAGATCTTCCACTGAATGCTCCAGAGGAGTGCACATGGGAGGGTTTAAGTGAAATCAGGGCAGAAGCAGAGTGTCTGACCCCAGGCACAAGAATACAGCTGAAGCAATTTCTCCTGTGGTGTCCTGGCATGTATAATGGACAAAGGCTTGCGCGTCTGGTGTACTATTCAGTGTTTGGGAATCTAAACTCCAACAAAAATATACATTTTTCACACATGCTGTTAAACAGAGATGAACTCTTGCAGGAGTTTGTAGATGGAGACCTCCCTACCCTGTAATCAGAAAACTCCCTGTGAGAACAAAAATGTGCAGTAAGGCAGGAAAGTATTTAACCCTAGAGTGAGCTGTGGAGACACTGCAGCATTTTCTACTGTTACCCTCACATCAGATCATGGCCCATTACTGTAGCCATAGGCTCTTCTTGGGGAAAGCTGGATTGGCATGGTGGTTGCGTTCCTAGGCACCTGAATGCCATCATCTAGTGCCAGGCATCCAATGCTTCCAGCTCTGTTTTGCAGGGAGGGAAGGGGAGCTGTGGTGGAGTGTAAGGCCTATATATGGCTCTGTTTGGTAAGGCACATGTGGATGGAAGGAGTAAGACTAGAGGCCTAATTCTCTGTGTGCAGACATGGTGAGGAGACTGATCCCCTGCGAAGACAGAACAGTGCCACTGCTTGACGTGAAGGTTTCATTTTTCATAATTGGATGAAATCATCTAGTTTCTCTGTCATGCAGGAAAGAAAAGACTCTTTGGCTTTCTGAATTTTTACACCCAGAAAGCTGTTGTGCCATCGTCCTGGCTGGCAAGAACTGTTTAGCCCTCCAATGGATTTTTGTTTTTATTTTAGTAGAAACACAGCTTTTTTTGGAAATGCCATGTCCCATAGCACTGAGCCCCACCAGTGACTTGGTGTTGACTCAGAAGAAAGAGTGCCATTCCCTGAATCAGCCACACAGCTGTGGTACAAGCTCGTGTTTTCCTTGGCTGTCTCCATCAAAACAGTGACCAGGCATGTAGATCTACTCAGTTTGCTGGGTAAGATGAGATCACAGCTAAAGAGGCTGAAGTCACATCAGGACATATTTGTAATGAGGAAAAAAGCCCTATTTTCATAGACGTGCTTGTTTGTGCAGGATCTAGAGGGAGGTATGATGCAGGGCACACAGATCTGGAGTTCTCTGGATGCTTCTTTTAGAATTTTCCAAAGGAAAATCTTCATTGAGCCTTCAGAAATGAGAATACACAGGTACATTTTTGGGTCTTCTAATTGAACTATTATGCTAATATTTTGTCTGACTCTGATTCTGGTGTTTTCCTTGCATGAGTCTCCTTCACAATGGTAGTTTCTGGTTTTTATGGACTAGTTTATTTTTTAAAGTTACCATCATATCAGCTGTAGTGCTTGTCATAGGGAGTAGTGGAAGGTACTAAAAGTTATTTCATGACTATGTGTCAGTATATTACTCACCTTTCTAATATAAAAATCATATACTGAATTATAGAAATATCACACTAAAAGAAAGGAATGATACTGAGAAAGATAATTTTGTGTTGAACTTCACAAATCAGTTTTGTCAGTTTCATTATTCTGCAAAGTATTTTGCTGGAAAGGTGACTGAGAGAAGATCCTTAACACAGCATTTGACTGCATCTATATGAAGTGTGCTCCTTCATGTCTCTCTCACTGCTGGCATCTGTGATCAAAGCAAAGAGAGCTGAATATTTGCTCTCTATTTAATGCCATGATAAATTTACACAGGGACACTGCTGATCCTGTCATACACCTGTTTCTGGTACTGGGCTGCCACATAGTGGCCTCCTTTATCAACCTGGAGAATGGCAGGAGGGAGGGAGAATATCAACTTGATGACAAGAATGAGCAAATACATGCCTTGTGTCTCAATTTACAGTATCTGTTAATTCCTTACTGGCTGAAGAAGAAGAATTTAATTCTGTACAATTCAAAACACAAAAAACCCAAACACGAGAGCACAGTGTGCAGCTTTAAACAAGTATCTTATTTGTACCCCTGCCTTCTTGGCTTCACAGTGACAGCACTGTGGAATCTGGAGAAATAAAGCAACATTCATTTAAAAAAGTATAAAACTCCTCAGTTAACAAACAAGAGGTTCTTTCAATAAATTTATAAAGGTATATGTATGAAAGTAGATGAGTTTTCTCTGACATACTAATACTTGCTTTCTTTTCTTTGATACCTCATTTTCTCCCTCTAGATACAGACAATGAAGATTTGAAGTTTCTTTCTCTTAGATGTGCTCAGGTTAGGAGAAAAGGTTGCAAACAGCTGCATGTGATAGGAATGAATGTTTCCTCAGCTCAGGCTTAAGCTTGATGTTCAGGGTAGTTGTTTGATTTTGCAACAGCGGTTAGCAGAAAGGCAGCCCCACTGTTGCCCTGATCCATGTGCCCATTTGCATGCTGTGTACATGCTTGTCCCAACTCCCTGACCAGCAGTACAAGGCATTGCTCCTGACCCACACCAGGATGGCTGCTGAGGCATTTTCCCAATCTATCCAGGCATGTGGCCCCTTCCTATCTGCTGCCTTGTCCTCTCTACAGCCCAGCTCTTTGTGGTAACTTTCCCAAATAGTCTTGCTTTTCCCCTTCATATTCTTGCTCCTGTAGTGAAAATAAATCACTGTTTTTCCAGCTTAAGGAACCTTTCTAAGATGTGAGGCAGTGGAGAAATCCTGTAGTGGAACCTGTACAGTTTAAAACTTAATCTAATTTATTACCAATTAGCACAAACTTCTGATTACCTGGGTTCTGGGGTTGAGAAAAAGGAGGAGAAAAACACCTTCCCTCCCTCTTCCCTGGGCTCAGCAGAATTGAAACACCTATCATCCCTCCTTTCCAGCCTCACCTCCCTGTATTTTCACCGTGAGTTACACTCAACCCACCTCAGTCCCTGCAGCGAGGCACCGGGCAGTGCGGAAGGTCTGGGGCCATGTGCATAACTGTTTCTTTTGGCTGCTCTTTGTTGCTTCAGGTTGTCCTGCTGCTCTTCTTCTTAGTATCCCTGCACAGCATTGGTCACCCTTAGGCTGCAGTTCCTCAGGGGTGACCCTGCTAAAGTAAGGAGAAAGTAAGGTAAATAGCTCTTACTTATCAGTGTTAATGGAAGCAAATGCCTGGATATAACAAACAAGAGACAGGAAATTGAAAGTGTCATAAAGGGATCTGGTGGAGTACCTACTTTCCTGGCTGTGTATTTTCAATAAAAGCAACCACTGTCTGCAACTTTATACATGCCTCTTAATGGATTATTTCTCTGAGAAATGGAAGACAAGTTAATTTTAAAAGAAGTCTGTTGGGGTAGGACGATGACATGTAATGAACCAACCATTGGATAGCCTTGTGGGTTAAACACACAGCCATATATTAGAGGTCATCTCAAGGAGCAGGGACCAGAAACAACATCGGCTGTTTCCAGTCGGACACCGGAAGGGACATGAAACCGAAAGTCAACTGGGTATACTTCCGGTCACGTGACCAGCACACTATCAGGAAGAGCAAGGACCAATGAGGAGTGCTGACATGTGGACCAATAGCAGTGCGTCTGACACGCATGTCTGCCCCACGTACGGGGGATGCGAGCCAATCAGTGCGTACGTTCTCGGCGTGTTGTATGAATGTATAGAAGAGATAAAAAGTAAATCAACTTGGTCTTTGCTGGCTTCATATTGGAGTAGTGAAGTCCCTACTTTGCCCCGCAGAAGTCCATACTGGAAAAAGTTGTACACTGAATCTACTACAGGGAAGTATCCAGAGGAAGGCAAATGTTATATTCAAGTCAGTGAGGTTTTTAGGGGCCACTCCTCATGAAAATCCCAATGCAGTTAGCCAGAAAAGAGTGTGTGGGGAAGATCTGGTTAATTTTGTATGTGGAAATTTGGTCATGTAATATCTTTTTCAAGAAATTTCACAGAGAGTTTTAAAATTATATTTCCATTTCAGAAAATGTTTAAAAAAATAAAAAGGTGCAAAAAGAAATTGCATATTTTGCTTGAAATTTGATTTAATCTTTCATATGTGTTCTGTTAGTAAAACTTAAATGAAACTTTCAACAGAGAGAGAGAAGTTCTAAGTAAAAAGGAGAGCAAAACCTTCTGTGTGTATTGAATCATTACTGTCATTAAAGATTTTCAAAACTGAATATAAAATTAAATGTTTTATAAATTAATGTGAGCTATAGTCAGTTTCTGGTATATCATGAAAGAATAGAACAGTATATATGAAATAAGGGATATAGAATCTCTAAATGATGCTTGAAAATTCATAGTTATTGTCTTTTTTTAAAAAACAAATTTCAAAGTTTTTATTCCATGGGAAAATTTGGAAATATTTTCCTTTCCCTTTTAGAATAGAACTACATTGAAAAAAAAAATATGGAATCTCCCACGAAATACATGCCAGATTTTGAGAAACTTCAGCTCAAACTTTGAAGGAGAGTCACCGAAGAGTTTGAGTTCCTTCTGGAAAACGGGAATTGAGTTCTGGAATCTCTGGGCACTGACAAGAGAATTCTTGTCTGGCTGAAAAAGAAAGGAGGAAAGTGCCACCATTGAGAATGGGAACATCCCTGAAGGTATCTCTCAATGTGCCTTCTGAAATGCTTATCCCATTTTTTAGGTTTGGAGCCCAGAATTTTTGGTTGGGTGTTTGGGGTAAATAGAGGCTATGATACCCACGTCAAAGTTCCAAAGCTTAAGACAAAGGGTACTTGCAGGGAAGCACTCCTATTTCAAGTGATTTAGATCCCTCTCAACATCTGTTGTGGCATCTCCTTCACAGGAATCTTAAAAGGTTTGGCAAACATCTGCCAGATGTGGTCTGAGTGCATGGGATCCTTCCTCAGTGGAGGGAGAAGACACTAGGTGGCCTGTGGATGTTCACTGTAGCCCTGCCTTTCTACCGTGTTATTACACATGTGTAGTGGCACAGTGAGCAGATGACCTGTAGCCTCTCAATGGCAAGCTGATCTGCAGTGCCTGTTACTGGGGCTGAGTTTGACCAGATGGCCCTGGGGACCGCTGCCAGTCCTGTATTGCTATGTTTTTCTGGGAAACTTGTTCCTTCAGACTGTCTCTTCATCAGTGTTCTGGGATGTTTTGTCTACTCCTGCTCAAGCCTTCTTCCCCCAAGAGTTTTCCCCCAGGTACGCCCTCCCCAGATGCAGAGGTTTCTCATGTATACCTGGTCTCTGGCAGCACCACTGTTAGTGGTTTCTGTTCTTTCCACAAACTGCCTCCTGGAGCTGGGGTATGAGGCTGACTGGAAAACAAACCACAAAACACACAACCTGTGGGTTAAACTAAAGTAGTGGTAGCTGTAAGTTACTGCTGTTAAATGCATATAGTGGGTTAGAACAACAGTGACAGCAGTGCCAGTTAAAATATCGTTAGTCTGCCTGGTGTGGTGGAAGGCAGTTTTCTGCTTGTGTGCTCCTGGGGAAAGAGTGGAGTTACACAGCAGCTCAGATGGCTTCCCTTGTATCTCATGCAATTCAGCTAAATGCTTACTAAAACTATTTTACATTCAGATGAACATTTGTATTCTTGGCTGAAGAGGCTGAGAAACAGCCAGTCAGCTCCACCAAGCTGTGCCAGTTGCAATGTGGGTACAGTCCTGTTCTTCAGTAGATTAAGAGAAACAATTGTATTTGCATTGCAGCAAAGCAGGAACCATCATGCAATCAACTGCTGCCTCTCACCTGAGGCAAGGCAACTTCTAGCTGAGGAAGAGTAGTTTTTGAAACCTCCATAACAATGCCACGACAGATAGCCTGACTGTGCCCTGACTTTTGCAATTCAGCTGTTAGTGAATAGCGTGGTAAACAAATACTACAAATTCTGACTACATGGTGCTGTCCTTCCTCACAACCTGCCCTTCAGGTGCTCCTATGCAGTAATTTGTGCAAGTCTGAGGAGGTTTCTTGCTTTTCTAAGCAATGTATTTTTCTTGCACTTCCAATCATTTGTATAATGGCTTTTTAGGACACCTAACTTTTCAACTGGAAATTGAGCTATTCTAGGTGTAATTTTGAGAAATACAACCTAAAAATAAATACACCACAAAGTAGTATGCATTCAGTGCAGACACTATTTGATGTGTCACAAAATCTTCCTTTGCTGAATTTTAGTCTGTCTAATTAATGTTTGTGGTGTTGTCCCAACTTCTTTTTCATCAGCCACAGTGACTAGAAAGCAGGGGGTGCTGAAGGAGTGTATGTCAAACCAACAAAAGTATAATTGGAGCTCCAAACCAGATACAAGATCTATAAAAATCTCCTACATCATAGATAATGGCTTTTCATGATTCTTGTGAATTCAGAGATATTGGTAGGTGAGTTTTAGTTTGTTCAAATTTAAGAAACAATGTCATCTAATTTATTTAGCTAAAGACATTTCTGAAAGAAGGAATGTAAGTATTAACTAATGATTTTGGACTATTTTGTTTATATAAGGAACATCCTTGCATACTACATAGTCGCTACCCTTTGTAATACTACTTTTTACAATACCAGTGTTTTTCATAGCATGTTGCTATTACTCTCATGTCCCTCTTTTTCACCAAGAAGCCCATATTTGATTTAATATAGAGGATGGCTCTAGAGAAATACATTTCAGGGTATCTCAGCAGTGGGCCTTTTACAGTGGTACAAAATGGAGCGAACGACAATGTTTTACCTAGAGGTAATGCATGAGAGCGAGACTCATTTTAATTTTCTGGATGTCATTATGGATGTGGACATCCAAACCGAGTCACCTCACCACATTTTTTGATTTAAAGCATGAATGATCATCGTTCCTACATTGTTCCCAACCCACCACCTCCTTTAAGGATTGCAGAGCAAAGGCCACCCCTGCCAGCATTGATGGCAATCAACATCTTGTTCTGGGACAGGTCTTCTAACCTCAGGGAATTGTATGCAATTGGGAAAATGGTCCCTAATATGTGTAACTAAAAAGGAGGTTGTAACTTGTCTTTTTTGCTGAAGTGTGTATTTGTTTGAAATTACTCAAATCTCTTCTAGTTTGCTGCAAATTATTATTGCTACTGGTTATGTCCTTTGGAGTGTAATCCAGCAATCTGAGTAGTTTAGGGAATAGAGGGGTGATTTATATTCAATAATGAAAATGAAACTCCCTTTAAAAGCCAGTGTAGGGGGTCTTCAAGTGGGACTTCTGCTGGACTCCCTACAAAGATGGTCCTGCCCCAGAGAGAAAATGTAGATAAATATTAGTATCCAAGTGAGTAAGTGATTTCCATCTTTGATCACCAGCTGACTGCAAAATGCTGAAAAAATTATAAAAAGGAACAGAGAGAGTGCTTTTAGGGCTGAAATTTTAGACTTGGTGAGAGCGACGTTGCTTTGCCATCCTGGCAAAGCACAATGCAACTCTTTTGTTTTTCGTCCTCAAGCAAGGAACTATACTTGTTTGCTAGCTTACTGACTGAATAGTTTTGCCTTGAGTGAGGTAAAAATAAACATATGTGGGGTGGGGGTGTTTCTGTTCAATTTGCGATGAAGAAGAAGTTTAAAAGCAGGTATTTGAATTTGTCTGTCTCACTGTGCTTTTATTGTTTTACAGAGTAAAGTGCGGGTGTCTGAAGTTTAAAAACCTTCCAAATGTGTGTTGATATGCAAGAAAACTTAGGAGAACAGCCAACATAAGTGGGCATTTTAGGAACTCACTGCTGTTATATCATTGAATAAAATAAATTTGATGTCTTTAATGAAATGAGACAGTCTGAAGGCAGAGAACAGCTTGTGTGTTTACACTGCAGGAGCATTGGAGAAACTGTCTGTTCCAAAATTCAGGGTACAAATTGTTTTGCAGCTACAGGTCAAGAAGAAAATACCCTCTTTTCCCCCTTTCCATATCCTGCAGGACGCTATAGAACAATTAAGTTCATTGGAGGGAGGTGTGTGGAATTAATCCTCTCACGGAAACATCTGGAATTGGTAAATATCTGAGACAGGAGACCCTCTCAGAACAGAGTATGAGGGATTTCCACAGTGGAACAAACCATCTTTTATTATTTCCTTTCTCCTGTTCTCAGCTCTTTGTTAAATGAAAGATTTTAAGACCTGAAACAGAAAAAGTGTTTCTGTGCTTAAAGGGAAGATCTGAAGAAAGAACTTCAGCCAAAATGAATATTATAGACCAGAAAAATGATTTTTTTATTCAGGGTGGGATGAAAGAAGAAAATATGTATTAAGGGGCATGAGACCATTTGATTGTGCAGATACTTGGGAGTAATACTAATAATGGCAAAATAGAGTGGAAGTTTCTTCTAGAAAGTAGAAAACCAAGGGAAGGAGGGAAGGAGTTGATGTGTCTCAGATGGACATTAAAACACAAGTTTTAGCAAATACAAGTTAAAAATGAATAAATGATAGATACTATTTCTTACTTGGAACTAACAAGTCTTTTTGTCTTTATTTCTCTGTAATGGGTTTCAAGATGTGTCCAGAAGATATGTATTCAAAAGTGCTAATTTTTATAGATCCTAATTTTTCCTGGCTGAGAGTTTGTTTCAGAGAAGAAAATCTGAAACTTCCCAAGTCTCTACCAAATCAGACTTGTGTATGAGAAACTCCTCCAGTATGATAATTTTACATGGATTATTTGGCTTGTGTTCATTACGATCTCTTCATGCTTTTCTGAAGAGTCCAAACAGAAGAGGTTGATTCTGTGGTAACACTCGCTTCCAGTAGGGAATAATCAGTCTTTGTACAGATATAACAATATGATAATTTTCATGCAGGAAAATGGTTTGCCTTGATGTTTTTTCATCAAGGCTAAATGGGAGGAAGCAAACTGAATCTGCCTCAGCTGACGTTCTCAACTGACTGAAACTTGCATACCAGACTTAAGGAATTTATTAAATGCAACTTGTGTGGTATATCCTATACTTTTAAGCTTCCTGCATATCTCCTGCCAGAAGCAATTTCAGTTGGAGTACTTTATTTCAAAGACTTCCCCCCCACCCTTGTCTTTAATATATCTGTATTTGAGAGTGGTATTGTTTTGTAAATATGTGTATGTGTTTAGCACAAACTAAACCAGAACTGGCTGTGCTAGAGAAGCTAGAGTTCTCTTAATGTATCTATTAAAAGCCTTTTTTTCCTCCAAGAAGATATGAATTTGTTTTCTGCTGAAACTCACTGTATGTGGCTTCAGTGGTAAATTGACTCAATTTACTTTAAATTTGTTAAATAACATTCTGTTTCTATTGAAATTGTGGTGTTGGATGCAATCTGATTCTTTCTGTGAATATCTTGTTCTCAAACTTCTATCGGTATGTTTATTATAAATTACTTTTATCAAATTAAGCTGTTGTGATTTAAAAATGTCAAAAAAGGTTTTTTCTTTCATAAGTAAAGGAAATATTGTGACAGCTGTCTTACCCCAGCCGTTTTTATAATCCTTCTTGTGGGATTTCATCTTAGTGAGATTTTTCTACATACAGGCTTGATTTCATGGACGTAGGGCTGCCTGAGTGTCTGACTGCTGCTGAGTCCCTTGGCTTAGTATTATTAGCTTGAACACAATACCAGTTTATAAATATGCCGGCTCTGTGTGGGAGTTGACTAGGGCCATGGCAAGAAAGTTGATGCCTGTCTTCAAAATACCATGAGGACATAAATGCCACATTCTCACAAACATTCGAAGTGTTAGAGCACCTAATCTGAGAATCTGTATAATGTACATCACACAGCTTCAGTTTAGAGGTCTTTGCACTGGGTCCAGGCAATTCTGTTTGATTATTGACATGGATTTTGTGAGCCACTTCAGCCAAATTTCCAGCTAGGATGTTTGTCTGCTTGAGATATGGATGTAAGACTTGACTAGTATCAAGTCATCTAAGACTACAGTCTGTCTCGTTCTCCTAGAAGCTTTGCTTAAAAACCTTCCAGGAAAGAAAAATAATTCTCTAAAGGATTATCTGATCCTCCAGAGACTGACTGGTGTCATACCCGAAAGAGTGGTTAGCTGTAAATACTCCTTACCTGTTTAGGAGAGGGTGAAGTCAAATCTCTGTTTATTAATAACTTTCAATATTGCAGTGAAGTAGATGTGTTCTTATTTTGATGTCTGTGAGAAATGCTATGGAAATTGAAGAGTACTTTATGTTCTTAGAGATGTTGCAAGTCACCATACATGTGTATAGAAGCAAATTGTCTGTTTCCAGGTATGACCCCATTAGATAAAGCAGAGACTTAGGTACCCACTTGTAAGAAAACTGGTCATTTCAAAACCACTAAAGAAACAGGAAAGGAGCTCAGAATAATGCAAGCAAAACAAATGAAAGAATACAGCAGCTATTTCAAAACTGCAGCTGAAAGCAAATTTCTGTTCTGACAGAAGTATCCAACCTAGTTGGTCTCAATCTGTGGGGTCAAGGAAGCATGCTGAGAACTAAAACCTACAGTGGTTGAAAACCAGAAGAAGCTAATAAAGCACAGTTATTTGCTGTGGTTTGTTACAATGCTACAATACACAAAAAAAGACTGACCTGACAAGCTAGAATTTCTTTAGAAACCATCTATAGTCTCTTTACATTACCACTAATGTTTTGCAGCACTTAGCTAATAATTAGGAATTCCTCTGGTTTTCACTGTCACTGTATTTGGTTTAAATGTGGATACCTTAAGTAGGTCTGCACAATTCTGCTGGAATCAGCAAATTAACTCAACCGTTTAATCTTCTCACCCACGTTTACATAGCTATAGGAACTGTGGTGCAGACATTTTGAACGTTAATTGGAGGCTTGTAAAAACGAAGGTTCGGCTTACTTTTGTAAAGGTCACCGAATGAATGGTACAATTCACACCACTTGGAAAAATGAAAATTGTTTAAAAAAAGTGTCAGAAGTGAAAAAATAGCATTGAAATGAATAAACATGTGAAGGAACTAAGTAAAACTGACACAGAATTTGTTTTGGGACTAGAAATGAGAAACTAGTGGGATTTGTACAAGGAAATCTATTGAATATGGGGAGATAAATCTAGATTGGGAAAGCTAATTCTAAATAGACCACTCCTGTGTAATCCCTCCCCCCTCCTTGTTATTGCATATGTGGTCATTGGTCAACCAGCATTTTTAAGGAATAACAGTATATATTACACACTTTAAAGAATCAGTTGTTAGGCACAAATAAAGTAAACCTTATGACTACCTTTAAGGTAAATTATTTTATGCTCATAAATACAAAGTATTAAAGTGCCACCACTTTTCCATTGGTGATAAATTAGGTGGGCTTGGTAACTACATAAAATAACTAAATGTAGGATGCATTCAATTATTATTTAAGTATCTACTTCTAAGTAGTTACCATTATTTTGTTTAATATGAAAAAAAGAACTTCATTTGCTTATATCCTGACAGGTCACTTTGAATGTTGTATTTCCCATGATTTTTCTGTTTGAATGTGTTTTTAAATTTCTTGTTTGAAATGTTATTTTTTGCTTCCTTCTTTCAGCATTTCTTCCATGCAACTGCTTCAGTGCCACTTTCCTCTTCGTCTTTCCCCCAGATTCATCAGCATCTATAGGTCAGATACACTTTCTGCAGATGACTAAGGACACAGTAGGCAGCAGAGCTGGATGTTTTGTGTGGTGCTTTCTACACACCATGCTGCAACTGGTTTATGGAAGCAGTTGAAATTTCTCACGTGAGGTGCTACCAGTGGTTAAATATGTTCCATCAAGCTGCCTAGGGACTCAGAGTTCTGCATTTAGTCACAGTGCTCTTAACCAGAACCAGCATTTAACTTTCTTGCTTATTTGAAGTCTAAGACTTTGAGGGCATCTGATCTAAATGAATCTTCAGATGTCATTATTAGAAGATCATAGAATTATAGAATTGTTTGGGTTGGAAAAGACCTTCAAGATCATAAAATCCAACTGTTAACCCAGCACTGCCAACTCCATCACTAAACCATATCCCCGAGCACCATATCTACACATCTTTTGAATACCTCCAGGGATGGGGACCTCATCACTTCCCTGGGCAGCCTATTGCAGTGCCTGAGAACCCTTTTGGTGAAGAAATTTTTCCTAATATCTAATCTAAACCTCCCTTGGCACAACTTGAGCCCTTTTCCTCTTGTCCTATCACTTGTTACTTGGGAGAAGAGACCAACACCCACTTCACTACAACCTCCTCTCAGGTAGCTGTAGAGAGCGATAAGGTCTCCCCTCAGCCTCCTTTTCTCCAGATTAAACAGCTCCAGTTCCCTCAACCACTCCTCACAAGACCTGTGCTCTAGACCCTTCACCATCTTCATTGCCCTTCTCTGGACATGCTCCAGCACCTCAATGTTCTTCCTGTAGTGAAGGGCCCAAACTGAACACAGTATTTGAGGTGTGGCCACACCAGTGCTGGGTACAGGGTGACGATCACTTCTCTAGTCCTGCTGACCACGCTATTCCTGATACAGGCCAGGATACTGTTGGCCTTCTTGGCCATACCTGGGCACATTGCTGGCTCATATTCAGCTGACTTTCCAGCCACTCTTCCCCAAGCCTATAGCAAGGGATATCACTCAATACTGCAGTGCCCTTGCTCTAGTTTCTCTGACAACACAGAAAAGGAAATATTCCTTGCCCCAAAGAGTGAAATGGATAAGACAAAATAAACAGAAGTATCTGGAAGGGAAGGAACTTGGTTGCAGTTACAGAGCGATTCAACCTTTGGCAGACATTGAAGTCTCTTGAGTTTTGTGTGGTTGATTTTTAAAAAAATCAATGCAACAGTGATTTGAAATGGTATCCACAATGTCAGAAATCTCCATTTTATTTCTGGATATTGGGCCATAGCTGGAAATACCCTTTCTGTCATACCTAGGGATCTCACTGACCTGCTGCAGTGAATAATTGCTATCATGTACCCCTCTTCTTTCACCTACCCTGTGATTTAGGCTAGGTGTGAAAGAATAGAGCATTTCTTACCTTGCATCAATAGCCATTTATCACAGACAAATGAACTCCAAGGTGGGGAAAAAGTAAGAGAGACTGTAACTCTTTTACAGATCAGGAATTTGGTCTATTTTCTTTACTAATGAACAGATCCAACTATAAATCAGTTTACCTAGTGTCACAGATAGGTAAGAGGAATAGAAACAGTGGAGATCACAAACATACTGTGTTTTTACACTACTTTTTTATCTGGTTTCCAGTTACCTTTTTTTTCATATTTGTTTCCTCACCCATCTTCCTGTCTCCCATGCTGGTATTTTGAAACAAATGCTACTTTACATCTTTGTGTAGAAAGTCTTCACTGGGGCAGGTGAGTGGAGCTGCAGAAGCAGTGCTACTCAATCTGCCTTCTAGTGGAACAGGCAGATCCCACTGCCTCCAGCCCCACTGCGTTCCCTTATCTTTCATACTTGGCACCTTCTCTCCTACAATTATGTGGAAAAATAATAATTAGCACATTAGAATTATTTATTTTTTTTTAAGGTTTGGCCCAAGATTCGCACATGTAAACTTAGGATTTAAAAGCAATTTGCTTTACAGTGTTTAGTTCCCTGTTTAAAAAGGCATTTTGGGGTCTCACTCATGCAGAATGCCATGGGAAAGCCATCACACTATCATCCTGGTGTTGCTCCAGGGCTCTCAGCAGGACCAGTGGGATCAGGGCCATGGCCAGTTCCACAGGGAGACAGATAAGCTGATGCCTGTCCCATGCAATGTGCACACGCTGTCAGGCCCTATGCATATTCCTGCACTGCATGGCAGAGACACGCTGTCAGCCACTTCGGTCCATACAGTCCTGGCTTTGGGCAGAGGGTGGAAAGGGCTTCTTGACATCTCCAGAGGTTCCCTTGGCCCAGCAGGAATGTGGCTTTGTTCACCCTCCTTACAGCTCAGCCATTACCAGCTAAAATCCACAGTTTCCATTCTGCAGTCAAAACAGAATTTGGGGATCACTTTACATAAGTGGAAATCTTCATGTACCATCTACAATATATTATTGCCACGAGCAAGTTAACAATTCTGGAAACAATCGAGTACTAATAACAAACTAACCCTTAATCAAACACATCTTGCATTGTCTGGGCTCATTAGACTCGCGGTGGTTGAAGCAGAATAAGGCATCTGCTTCTAGTTTCTCTCCTAAATCTGAAATAATCATTTTAATGTAAGTAATTATAATAGACCTTATACTGTGGTGTTCTGTCACATCAGCTGACTGGTTCTGTCTGTTTTATCAATAATCTTACTCTGGTAAGATAATCTATTTTTTCTACATTATTATGAGGCTCCATTTGCAGTAGTGGATACATTTAGGAATTGTAAAATATGCAAGTGACCATTTTTTAATTTAGTAGTACTTAGAGGTCTAAGTTAGGGTCAAAGTCCCATTGTGCTAGGCACTATAAAAACTCAAAGCAAGGAAAAGCTTGACTGGAAATTTCTCTTATCTAAGTATGCAAGAATAGCCAAATTTAGGAGGTGAAAAAGCAGTGCAGAGAAGAAAAGCATTTGTCAAAGTCCCATCTCAAGATAGTAGAAAAGATAAGAAATAGAATCATAGTCCTCATTCAGTGTCTTATCCAGAAACTCTGTTGTTTTCTATAATTAAACTATTAAATAGTAAGATGAAGTATTTACATGAAGACAAGGAATAAAATAGAACTGTACACCCCAAATCACCTCTCTGCTTTCCACGGTGCTCTGAGCTTCTCTTTGCCCCTGAAATTTGGGCACAGAATTGACTTGGGGAACATGGACTTTCACTCTGCCCCAGTCACTGGCTTTTAAATCTGTTCTTTCCAGCATGGAGCTTTTTGATTGCCTCTCCTCTTCTTTCTGATGTGGGAACTGACTGCCTTTTTGTTGGAGGACACATTCTGCAGAGATTTCATGTTGTTAAGGTATCTTATTTCTTTTGATGCTTCCAACCCAAAGCAGCTGGGATGCTTTTCCCTGGCCTTGGCACTTCCCACAGAAGTAGACTGCCTGTCTATGTGCTCAAGCTTGGTGGTTTCCACTTCCCAGCTACCCTCAGTTCTAACCCTGTTGCTGTGGCTGCCTGTTGTAACCTGGCACCTTTTCCATTTCATGCTTCCTGATCTGATCAACCCAGGTTTCTCAGTTTTGGGCAGTGTCCTGGGGCTTGGGCTTCTCTGCTGTAGGGGGGTGTCTGTACCTGGGGCTCAGCCATTACTTACACCTGGAGCTGCTGCTGTGAGAAAAAACCTTGCATTGCAGTCACAGGGTTGGGTTGCCTCAGACACCTCAAAGAATGGGCCTCACTCCAGGACTCCTGAGTTAAGAAATCCTTCCAATAAATTAGAATTGGTTCAGGATGACTCTCCTACGACTTTATGCTTGCCTATATCTCTTCTGACCAGAGGAGGTCGTTTAGGCTCCTTCCTCCTGTTGCTCCTAGGCAGGGTGTTATTAACCTTGCTTTGTATCACTTTGTGTGGATGGTGCTTTGGAGTGTGACACCTTCATTCTCAGCCAGCTGCTGATCCTTTACTTTGTTCTGTGCACATGTCTGTGCATAGCATGTTTTTTTCCTGCAACAGTTCAGCTCCACTTGCTGTCTGTATGCCTTTCTCTTGGGTTGGATCTGCCTGCAAACTAGAACCTCTCCCGCTGGATGGAGTAAGTGAACACAAATGTACCTTTCCTTAAGAAACCTGTAACATCTCGAAGTTATGTGTTGGTGTGTGAGTTCTTGGGTCAATAACGTGAGTATGCAATTCATATTTTGCTGCTTAACTTCTAGTTCAAGGCGTCTTCACAGCCCTGTTCCATCACAGGAGCCACAGCAGGTCACAGTTGGCTTTGTGCTAACTCCTGGCAAGAGTATACGTCTTTTATATCCTTTCTTCCCAACAAGACAGCAAAAGCTCCACCTTTCTTTTCCCTGCCATGCTCACTATCAATAGGTTTGTTTAAGGACTTCATTGTTGTTACTCTTGCTCCAGTGCTTGTGCAGATTTGTAAACTCAGAAATGTAAGTGCTGCTTTGTTTACCTGTTTAATCATAAATTCTGTCCTGGTGTGTGTTCTGTCCAGCTTACCATTGGTGTTGTGTTTCTCATACATTTATGAAAGGGCCATAGTTTCTGAAACTATTTTCATTCCTTGTCAGGGAAATTATTTACAGAGATGACACAGGTACTGATAGCTCTCCATTTGTGCACACAGACACACAGACACACACACACACACACACACACACATACTGCTTCCTTGGCCTCTTCCATCAAACTTTCCTTTAAGGTTTTACAGCTTTACAATATAGCAGAAAAAATCCAGGGGTCCTGATGAATAGGGTCCTTAGCTACTGTTTACTGTAACTCCTTCCTCCCTAAAGCAGAAAAAGAGCTGAAATTACACAGGAATCAACTAATGCTGAGGGTGATGATAAATACAGGAGTGGGAATATGAAGCAGAGAACCTCATGCAATGGTGATGTGGGAAGATTTCCAGGGTAACAGCATGCCAGTGCCTGAGCTAGGAACTGAAGGATTTAAGAAGGAAAAAGGTTCCTTGTATTTGTCATGATTTTCCTAAGTTTCCGTTTCTTGTCTTGGACTGAAAGGTGTTTAACATTGGTAACACTCATAGGTAGTCCCTAGCTATGCCCTTCTTCTTCTACAAATAGACATAATATATTTTGCTTACTGGTCAGGTAACTAAAACAAACCCAAAACCCTTATGATTACTCCTCTCTTTGAACAAAGATTTTTTTTGGGTCAGACACAGAGCGGGGTGATACAGACATCTCCATGAGCACTGCCCTTATACATTGAAAATCCTGAGGGCTTCCTTGGAAGAAAGCATCTCTGAAGATAGATTGCTTTTTTTCCAACTCAGGAGACTTAACTATGCTGATCTTTCCTCTGATGGCATTTTAGGTTGGGTTCTTTTCCTCGTGCATATCTTTTGATACTTGCATGACATCTGTTAGTACAGAAAACCAGGTGTGGTGTGACAAAGATAAAGAGTATGTTACTTGGCAAGTTATGTAATCTTAAAATCTGTCATAGGAACATAATGTATTGGAGTTAAAAGAGACTGTCAGTCTGATTAGATATTTGTATTTTATTTAGAAAAAATGTTTGGGTGTTTTCACAAAATGACTGGAATTATAGGCATTCTGTTAAACTCTTTGGCTCTCTCACTTGATTGTTTCATGAAATGCCCCAAAGTTTTTCCAGTGCATAAAATGATAGACTTTTCTGTTGCGGCCATGTTGTGCTACACTGGTCCTCAGGTAAGTGAAATCTTTGGGAAATGACACTCCCAGCAACTTCTTCACTCAGCAGAGGCAAATGTCACAAAGAAAGTTCTCTGCTGTGTGGTTGTTGTTTGTCTTTTAAGAATGACTGAGGCATGAGATGGGCTCTGCTTTGCTGCTTTCCCATTTGAGAACTTCAAATGTATTTCTAGTCATTGTGTTCCTTTATCGAGTCCAACTGCCTGTTCTTGCTGAAAGTAATGAGGAAAGCTCATTTCTGGCAACAAATGGTGACAGGTTAAGGTCCTACAAGACCACTGCATCACAGATCTCCAGTGCAGTCAGTCCTGAGGAAAATGGTCCATATGTCTACCCTGAGCATGCTCTGATGACTCACTGCACTGAGAAGTCCCCAGGGTGGCTGGCCTGAGCTCCAAGATGGCTTCGCTGCAAATACTGCTGGATCCAGGCATGGTACAGGGAGATAGAAGATGCCTATAGCTTTTCTGCCTGGCATAGATTGAAACCTGGGCTGCATTACTGCCCCTTTGTAAGAGCTCTTAAAACACAGCTGATGTCCTGTCAAGCGTGGATGTCATAGTTAAGCTACATGGCAAGACAGGGCTGATCAGAATGAAAGGAAATCTCCTATGGCAAATGGCCTAGGAATAGGTTTGCCTTGTGTCCTCAACAGCTCTCAGCAGAGGAGGGTGTTTGCAGAAAGGAGCATGTGTTGCTGTTACTCACTGTGCTAACACACTGTCAGGGAGTGGGAACACTCACCTGGGGGTTCTCTGAAACACGGCAGTAATGGCTGGAAGAAACGTAAGAGAGGCAGTCACTGACTCTACCAGGCAAACCCAAAGTGTAATGGCTGCAACTCTGACTTTGCCAACAGGGAGGACAAGTGTGTTCCATGACTGGATGTGTACTCTTGCAAGGCTTCAAAAATAAGGAGATAGTGGTTTCACAAACTGAAAGGAAAGTAAGCTCTATAAAAAGCAGACAAGCCAAACATCAGGGTTAAATCCGGGTTTTGAGGGGCTAAGTCAGGTGAGAGGGCAGCTGAGGCTAAGCTTCTCAGCTTGCAGCACAGGCAGCACAGCTTGCACACTAACAAAACGTTTTGGTCTCTGTGTTGTGCTGGTTATGTCAGGCTCTGCATTTCATGCTGGTTCCCCAGAGCAGCAGAGGCACGTCCACGCATTGTCTTGGCACCAGCCAGGCTCCCAGCAGCAACAGGGGGGCAGGAGCAGGGGTTGCCCAGGCGAGGGTCCAGAAGGATGCAGTTATCTTAGTTCAAGGTATGTATGATTTTAGAAATAAATATAAAAGACTGCATTGTTTACTGTCCTTGTTCCTTTCCCTTTTTTTATATTAATGTGCAATTTATATCTCCTTTGAAATCAAGTGTTTATTCATTTCATGTCATACCAACCTGCTATTTTCAGACATTTCAGAAAATGACTGGTTTCACAACAGGATTGCAACATATGTCAGAGAGGGACAGAGACATTAGGAAAAATTGGAGAGAGAGGAAAACATAAATGTATCCAGAGTTGTAATTTCATGTTAATATGTGAATGTTTTTATTACATAAAGACATAGGGACTGGCGCAGGACTTGCTTTCCTCACTCATTTTGTCCTGCTCCTATTCCCCAATTTTGCTTTTTGTCTGATTGTTGCATTTTTTTGTAATCAAGACTGCATATTATCCTTGAGACACCATCTGTTTATTTTGTATCTGTGACATACCACCATGAGACCTGGCACTCACGGCCTCTGAATGATCTGATGACACATATTAATAGACTGATGCAATAGGGTAGTTCTGCAGTTCCTTAATACTCCTGGATGCACGGGGAGACTAAAACAAGCTCCAATTCAGGGAGTTCTTAGTTGCTCTTCAGGCAGCAGGAATTGGTGCCGGTTTGGAAAAAACAGGTGGAGATTGTAATAAGGGATTTGGATTGCTACTAAAGGTTTCTGCTAGGAATATATTTGGAAAGACTATATTTTCTCAAGTAATGCAGTTTGAAAATGAAATTTTTATTGCTTATTTCAACTGAGTTAAAATTTGACCCAACACCTGGGTTAGCTCCTAAATCAGTTATATCTCACCTTTGAAGTGTCACAGGAATCCCATTTCCCCTGATGTTTTTAGCCCATCATCAGTAATTCAACATGATCTCATATAAAGATATGGCAAACTCAAATTTTCCCCGCTACAATTTAGAAATGGTCTCTTTAAGCAAGAACATCTTTCTCAGACATATTGGTTTGTTTTTCATAGCCAAAAACTCAAAGCCACAAAAGAGTAATCAGAAATATTTAGCTTTTGGAACACACATTTTGTGTGGTTGTATGTGTCAGCATCCTTTTCTACAATGCAGTAGAACAGACATGAAACATATACAAAATCAGGCTTATCAAATGTCTCTTTAGTATTTAAAGAGAATATATATATTTAAAAACCCTATGTTTCTTAAATGAAAGCTGAATTCTCTTTGCTCCAAGCTTTCCATTTGGTTTCAAAAAAACCCCTGAACTTAGTCTATAAAGAGGATGGAGCAGCATTGTGAATGTCTGTAGAAAGAAGAAAATAGGACACCACCTGAGGGCAGCAAATACTCAGCTTCTCTCTGACAATCTAACAAAGTATCATAAAAAGACAGGAGACTACTTTTATTTTTGTATCCGTACTTTTTGACTTGTCTTGCAAAGAGTGTTGTTTCCAAATAATTGCACTGATAGAAAGGAAAGAGGTTTTTTTATAGCTACGAAAAGAAAAAGGAGGAATTTGTTCTGGGTTTTTATTTTTGCTTTAGAATTCACAAAAATACGAAGATGATTGGAATTTTTTTAAGGTGAAGGAGTCCAGCAACAGAAGCTCATTTTCACCAAGTACTTCCTCCGAATGTTATATGATAACATTTGTGCAAAATCTCCAAACTAGAAAAAGCAGAAAAAACATATGAAGTTGAAAAAATATATTTTCAGTTAATCTAAATGGTAGTGTGAAATCACGTAACTTTCAGATATATAAAGGGTGTCAAAATACACTTTTGAGGATGTCAGATTAAATCTGTGCAAGAACCTTAAATCCTAGCATAGACTAGTTTCTTATAGCACTTGATTTCACCACCACATCTTTCTCTAAAAAATGTTCATTTCTAGCTAAAACAAAATCTATCATCTGGAACTAAATTTATGCCTTCATGTTCCATTAACAGCTTTAAAATTTAGATGTAAAGCAGAGTTCTTTACCAATTAGGGTAACAGAGTGATCAGCCATGAGGTTATTTGGGAACTTGATGGAGAAGCCCATATTTCATTGTTGTGCTTCAGAGTAAGATGATGACGATGGACAATTTTCAGTCTAGGTTTTTTAATTTCTTCCTAGTCCCATATTTCTTAAGCTGATCTATTTTGCACCACTTCTCGTGCCACTTGTTGCCTTTCTTTTCATCCTTTTGTCCTCATTGAATGTCTCCATTTCTCCATTTTGCAGTTTGGGCTGCTCTGTCTCAGCCCGTTGCTCCCCTCTTGTCAATAAGCCTCTTCCCAGCTCCTTCTCCATGCCAGCAGTGATTGTTGTCCTTCATCTTGCTGAATTATCAGGATGGGGGCAGCCAGAGTGCATTGGGAGGCACTTTTGACCTCAGCTCCTCTGACCAGTGCTTCCGCATCCTCAGCTTGTTGGAAGATGTCAGGAGCAGGGAAGCCCTGCTCAGCCCCATCAGCTGGAGTGTGCGTATGAATACCTTGGGAACTCAGAGCCTTGTACAGAAGAATCTGAGCAGGTTTTCACATGGCTTGTAAATACCAGCGCTGTTTTCACCCACATCTTTGCTGAACTTTAAATCTCTGGTCAAAAGCAGAGTTACTGATGAGTTTTAGTTTTATGGTGGTATTTTTTTTAATGTTGAGGTTAGAGAAAGAATGAAGTTGATTTACCATTTTCAGAAATACATAAGCTAACTAAAAATATATCTACATACAGAAATAAAATTCAAATTCAGCTTAATGCAATGCAGTACCATAATGGGCAATTTCGGTGCATATGGACAATGTTGGTGACATTTAACTGAAGGCAGGCTTATGTAATGGAAAATGTAAAAGTTGTCTTACCTGTAGGTATTGTTATTGGTGTTACTTCTGCTCTGTTTCTCTTGTCTGAGGTAGTGTTGTCCAGTGGACATAAAGGAATATTGAAAGGGGATATACGGAAGAATATCTCTCTTTTACAGATAGGAAAACTACTGCTCAGAAAGGCTGTTGGTCGGAATTGTTGAGATTTGGCACCACTTTTAATTTTTTTAATTTTCAGCTTTTTTTATCCAATCTCAGCAATAGAAGCTGTCTTTTCAGAGTGGCTTTACATTTGTCCCTCCCACTGAAATTAAAATGGGGCTCCCAGCCTGCTTTGCTAAAAATCAGGTCTTAAGTGTTTCAGATGAAGTCTGCAAAAACTGGCCATTATTGAAATGTTGATTTTTGCCCTATCTTGGACAGGAAATCTGTTTCAGAGCCAAAAATACAGATTGAATCTCAGGACTTCTACACCTTGGTTCGGCAGCAAGACCATCTGTCACTTCTAATTCCTGCTATGAAAAAGACAATCCCGTTATCTTTGATGGAATAATTCTGAATTTGCTAGCTGCAGTCTTCTCCCTTTCCCCAATTGGATTTTACTCCCCTCATACATACTGGAATTTCTGTTTGAAGGTTCAGCCTTGGATAAACCTAAACCCAAAAAGAACAATCCATTTTCAATCACTGTCTCCCCACTGGACATGATATAAACTTGCAAAACCTGTTAACTCCTCTCACTAACACAATCTTGACTCAATTTCAAAAGGGAGAGACACCTGAAAACAGGTGAATTCCTTGTAATTTTAGATTTCATTAAGGAAGTGGAACTTTTGTTGTATTTTAAGCTTGATATAAGTTTTGAAAGGTAGAAGATTTATAGGAGGGGTTGGATATTTTTTCAGACATATCTACATCTCAACTGGAATCTGCATACCATTCCAAGACTGCTTTTTAATCCACTGGCTTCTCACTCAGCTTTGTTTACCTCTCTAAGGCAAAGTACTCTTTCTCATAGCATTATTAAGAACATGACTAGATTCTCTGTCATAATGAGGAAACAAATCAAGTCTCTTCTTTGGACACAACCATCTTCATCCTCATCTGGGTAAAGATAAGTTCCCTGAGACAGTTCAGTCTTTCACATATTTTCATGGTGTAAACTACAGACAAAAAGCATCCGATATAATTTCATCATTTGAGTGGCCTTATTTTTTGTGGCTGTAGGGTGAGGGAATGTCTCAGGTAGTTCCTTCCATCCAGCTATTGTTTTTCCCACACATGTATACAAAAATACATTCTTGAAGCACAAATTCAATTGTGTTTGTATAGTTCAGGGCATGACTCCACTGCCAATTTCAATGAAAATATGACTGAAATTTTGGGGTTTAATGACCACTTGGCAAAAATTCAGCTGATATCTGCTTTATCTGGACCAGTTCTTCCAATGTTCTTTCTACAATGAATAACTAAAAAGGACTGAGGAACTTAAAGCTGTTTCTAGGATACAATGTGCAACACTTCCTTCTCTTGGCTCACTCTAACTTCAGCCTCTGAGTTCTGTCATTTTTTTCCGTCTTTGAATTTAAAATAGGTTTTGCCACCAGATAGTGAGGTGAAAGCAATAGCATGTGTCCCAGCTCTGGGTGGGATCACCTTGCTACCATGGTAAAATCAAAGGGGATGATCTTCACAAGGATTTTGTGGTGGAGTAATTTTCACACATTACTTATCCTACTGTTTGGAATAAACCCTTTCCTGCAGTGAGTTCAGAGCCTTTGTGTATGTACAAGAGCATACATATGTCCTTATGCAAAGCACGGCTTTTCTGCATTGGCATTCCAGTCACTGTGACTGGAAAGTCGCTGTGTAGCTCCAAAAGCTACTGCAAAAGGGAAATCCTGAATGACATGGCCTCCTACTGCCATTCGTACCTGTACTGTCTTTCTGTGCTCAAGTGCTTCCTCACAGGCAGAATGAGCAAGAGATCCTTGGGTTTTTTGTAGTCTTTCTTTGATGGGAGAACAAATTTCTTATGGGGCTGCTGTCTGTGGGCAATCCAGCTGAGGGGAAGAAAAGGTCTTTAAACTGTGTTGCTGCAGGTTGATCTGGGTACATTGGGTACATTGATGCATTGTAAACTCCTGGAACAGGAACAGGATGCAGGTATAGCAGACAATTATTATAAAACAATTGCTACTCTATAAACAACCAGTTTACAGCTTTCTGGTGCCCCCGAGATATAGGTGTTGGTTTCATGTTCTTGGCAGCACTCCACTCCATAAGTCAAGATCTCTCTTTTTGACCAGTGGCTAGCAGGAGGCTTTCAGGTCAGTGGAAAAATGCCTCTGGGGGAAAGTTACCCTCAAACTGGAAAACCGGAGAGATTTTTTTGTCAAGTTCAGAAGACAAACCCCCTCACCAGAATTTTGCACTTGCAGTACATGATTACTTTGAGATTTAGAAAGCAAACAAACAGTAATCATTAAGAGCAGTTTATTAAATGAAATAAATTTCTCCTTGTACCATTGACTAAAGAGCAGGCAATTTAGCTGTTCCTAGTTATGGTGTTATGCCTAGATATTTCTAAACTGAAATGACACTTTATATACCTTTTTTTTTTCTTTTGAGCTATGTGTGTACTTTTTGAGGTTTTTACACAAACGAGCTCTTTTACCTCTCCTCTGTGCACAAGTGCTGCCATGTGCAAGGGATTGAAAATGATGGTGTAAATCTTGGTGCTACTTTAAGGCAATTACAGAGCCTTGAACACATGGCACACACCCACAGGCAGTGATCTGCCCTGGTGTTTAGCAGAGGGGTGTTTTTTCTCAGCCAATTCAAGCAGGGCAGATATACACACATTCACTCCAGGCCCATGTTTGGGATGGCAAAATAAAATCGTTCCCATAGTTAATCTGAGAAGTTAATTAGCTGTGACAGTGGGAAAGTGACAGCCTCATGATTCTTGGGTATTTATAACGAGGCTGTCACTTGCTAGGTTAGTCAGGTCATAGAGGAAGACAAGTGTGTGAAGTCAGGTTTCTGGCAGTACACAGAGCTGAACATGCATCGTTGTGCTCCCTTGCAATTGCTTAGATGTTGGCAGAAAGGATCTCCTGGTGCAGCATTTGTAACACTACACTGTCATGTGATGTGTATCTTTGGGAAACGTGGCTTCACTGTGCTGCTGAGCTCTGTAGGTGCGCATGCGTCGCCTTCATCACCTGCCTTTAGAGCTTGATCTGGGATCACTGAAATCAAGGAGTCCTTTCTGCTCCTGCCCTCACGAGCACCAGGTCAGACTTCCAGGGACAAAGCAGAGCTGTGGCATAGGAGGGTCATGAAAGATAGGAAGAAATGCCATGGTGCCATCCCTCATCGAGCACGGTCTGCCTAGGTGGGTGCTACAGTGTTCACTGCCCCATACTGTAATGTCCTTCTGCACTGTGCACTGGTGGCTCCAGGGGTGACACAGCCAACTTGTCTTTTCTCTCCACTGTGTATTTCGCAAGCGACACTGCTACTATTGTGCTTCAGGACTTCCCATAATTATGGAGTTTCCTAACACAGGAGATGTTAGGGTTGGTTTGACTCTCTATTTTCACCATGTAATCAAGACTTAATGTGCTGAATATGTTCACTGTACACTGGTAACAGCAGAACTGAGCATGTCTTTTGCTAATGCCTAGAGAGCTGCCTAGGTCCAGAAGAGCTGCTGGGAATATTTCTGAGAACATTTTTTTGTATTTTTGAGACTTAAAAGAGCAAATGAGTTACATCAGCAGAAAAAAGCTTTCAAATTACACATTTTGTGCAAATCACAGGTATTTTATTTGTAATGATAAACTGGAATAGATTATTTTAAAAATGTCTGCCATTCAGAGTACATTTATTAATGTTGCTACTCCTCAGAAAAAGAGATATTTCATGCTGAGAAATACGAGTTACCTTTGTGATAAGGGGAGAGCACAGAAGTTGGTTCATTTTTATCTGTCTGTCATTCTGGTCCTTCACTTTTAGTAGGAAAAAACTGTCATACAACTTTAGCATGATCTCTAGAGTGTCGTTTCTCTGTGAAAATTTCCTGCCCATAAATAGTGTGTCAAATTTTGTAGTGGGTTTGTCATTTGCCCAGTGTTCTTCAGAGAAAACAGCTGTCTGTTGGCTTCCCTAATTATTTCTTCTAATATAGTTTCTGCAGACCTAGCTTGAAGGGGGAACAAACCCCAACTATATATAAATAATCAACTAAAACCAGACATTTCTGTCAAAAAAATGTAAAGCTTTGGAACAAACAAAAATAGTTTCATTCCAATTTCTCTCTCTTAAAACTGGCAAGATTTCAATAAGCAGTTTCTGAGAAATATTGTATTTCACTGAAAGATGGGTCACTGCTTTTTTGTGTGCTACAAACCCCCACTGGAGAGCAAAGCTGGGAAACTGCCAAACATCTCTTACCTGCTGTGACAATGGGTAGCCATATCAGCACACAAAATCCCATATTTAACTAACTTGTTCAATTGAATTCTAATCTCCAGCTAATTGCTAAGCTTTAAAAAGATATCTCCCTATTCATGTTTTATTCCTAAAAAATACCTTTATGATGTAATACAAGTGAATGAATGAATGAGAGACTCAAGAATAATATGCTATTACAAAACTACAGGGCTCATATTCTATTAAATATGTGACCCATGAAACTCTCAGTTACAAAGAACCTTTAAATGGAGATTAGGAAGTCTCTCAAGATAGAAGGTGATACAGAGATGTGTTTGTGTTTTGTGCTATGACATCCCAGGGAGAAAGCACTTCCAAGCCTCCATAAGCCACACAAGTCCACGCAAAGATTACAATAGAAGTATCAGCAGTCACCAGTTTGTGTGCAGTAGGCATACTTTGTCTTCAAAACAGAACTGCAGACTCCTGAATGAAATGCGTATGTGCATGTTACAGGGGATAGGGAGAGCTTTCATCTTTCCTACCTCAGGACTACATGCAGAAGAAAGCATGCTGTCTCATTCTGTGCATCAGACTTGGCATCTTCTGTGTGACTGGCAGTATCCAAATTAAATTTTTCTTGGTATTTCTTAATGGGGGATATTACAAACATGAAGAGGTGTTCCTTCCTTGACTTCTTTGGGGTCATAATTTGAAGTTAATAATGGAGGGAAATGTGAAGTTAGAACACACAGTCTCTAAGTGAGGACTTGTTACACAGCACCTTATCATCCTTTACAAACATGAATGGGTACCCTGATCCAGTTTTACCCAGGAAGCACTGAAGATCCTGATAAAAGACACTTCTGTGGAGAAGATTCTGGCCTGTTACAGAACCAAAATGTAATTTCATATGAGGATGCTGCGGAGCAAGTGTGAAGAATGAGACATTCGTGTATAGCTTCTTCTCAAGCACAGCCCTTCAGGTCTTTCATACACCAAGGAAGTGTATGAAAACCAGAAAATTTTTCTGTGGACTTCCTCACTGAGTTTCAGGTGCTTAACTTCTACCTAGGTCTCAGTTTCTGTCTTTTTTGCAGACCTGAACATAAGGGCAGTAGGGCAACGGGATCTGTGCTAGTGTTTGGTTGAGGCGTCCGGTAAAACTCTGTGTAAGTATGATGGCTCCTTTTTGTTGATTTTAAGAAATTCCTTGCAGGTGGCTCATTCTTATTCTGTTTTTCCACCCTGCACAGAAAGGCTGGGGGTATCTTTAATTTATCCTGGCAGTGAGAAGTACTGACACATACTTTTAACTGAAATGATTCTGCCTGGCCCAGCTTTTGTGCTTGCATGGAAACCATTAGTGAAAATAATTTTCCAGCATCTTTCCATTTGTTCTGTTATTATACTGTGTCTTCAAATCTCCACCTTTTGAGTGCAAATAGGCCAATGTGACCTTCTTACCGAACAATTATTGAAGACTACAGCTAACAAAGTGTTCTAGGGGGCTATCAAATGTCTCCAAGGTAAGGCATGCATAAAACATGAGCACATAGTCGTAAATAACCGGGCTCCTCTTCATTTATTTAAAAATAATGATGGTTGTTCAACTGGCTTGAAAGGGTTACTCTTTCACCCCTAGCTTGTTCTGAGCACCGTGGGAAAATGACATGAGCACTGTTTGGTTTAAGGGATGTAGTCATGCAAAACCTTTGCTGTACTTGTGGAGGAAGCTGGAGTGTTTCAAGAAATAATGAAGGTGTGAATCATCACAATTCTAAATTGTCTGATAAGAAAATCTTGTAATCTCCTGCAGTAATGTAAGGACTCCAATTGCTGCAATTCTCTTTATAAATTGTGCAATAAAATATAGAATAAATCATTGCAAAAGAATCCAGGATTATCACCAGTCTCTTCCTTTTATACAGGTATTTCTAGACGGTGTTCTTTAAAGGCTTTTTCTTGTTAGTTTAGTTTTAGAAGAGAAGTAAACTTATCAGTTCTTTCTTTTTTTTTTTTTTCTTTTTTCACTTTATGGTCTGTTCCTGTCATGCTTGGAAAACATTTGAGCTCAAACAGTTCATTTTCAGTTGTGCCCATTAGCAGGAAGGATTTCCACTTTTCAAAAACAACTTAAGAAAACAACCAGGATGAGACACTGCTTTCACTAACAGTATGTGCAAAGGATGAGGAGTTTGGTTGCTTACTTCTTTTTTTTTCTAAAGTATTTTAAATGGCATTCAAAATGCACCAAAAAATATGTAGTTTTATATGTGTTTTTTCACTCAAAAAAAAAAATATCAAGATCTTCCTTTTGAAAAATATTCACATTTCTCATTGTTTATGGAGTTTGACTCAATGTTCTCTGTGATTTTTACAGGATGACATCTATGGTCATTTACCAAGATTTTATGGGGTTTTTTGTACAAAAATCATACAATGCCATGTGATGTCAAGAAAGTCAACAGCATGGTAAGATACATGTTTTTGAGGTTCCTTTTATGATCAAGAAAATCATGTAAATCACTCAAATTGGAAACCTCAGAACCTGGCTTTGATATATGACTCTTCTCATAATATGTAATAAGACTTTGATTACAACTTTATAATTTCATTTATCGCTTCCTAGGCAGCAGCTGCCCATTGGCTAGAGAGGAAATCAAACGTTTCTCCACTGCTACCTTTGCCTGCGGTCGGTAAAAAGGTATCTATAATATATGACAAAGTCCTGCCATAAAAGATTAGAATAGTGGAGCTAAACAGGAAGAATGAACTACAGCCATAAAGAGTAAAGTTTAAAGTGTTTGGGTTGGATTCCGTTGTGATTTGTTTGCCAGATCCTTGCTCAGGCTGTGGTATGTCTCAGCAGCTTGTCCTGGGTAAGAGCTACAGAGCAAGATACAACTACTTGTGGGGTACCCATGAACATCCTCTGAGCACACTGTTTTCAAAAGGTTGTGAGAAAGTGACAAAGTAGTTGTCAGAAACAGCACGTGAACTTGCATTTTGGATTTTTTTTTTAATCTCTGGAATACGTTTTATAAATACTTGACGAATGTGAAAAGATGTGAAAAGTCACATTAATGGCGAGATTGCTTATGGTACTTTAATGTAATTGGTCTATTTACTTTCCAGAGAAAGTTGTTAGGTAAAATACCTTTGTGTGTAGATTAAAGATACCTGACACACTCTGGCTAATTGTCTACATGTATAGCTCAGAGAATGGGAGAATCTGCCTGGCCCTTTGTCACCTCCCTCACTTCATATAGCTGTTTACAGCCGATTATTAGCTTAGGAAACAACATATAGTACAGCCACTGTTTGTATGTCACTCGTAAGTGATTCCTTTCCACATATAATTCCCGAACTGGCTTACAAAGATGCCATAATAAAGCTATTCGAGTGCTCATTTAGCCCCGATTGCTTTACCTGCTGGGCTTTGGATGCTGGAGGGAAGAAACTAAGTGACTGCGAGCTGCTGAGGGGTGAGTGGCAAGCCAGTGGGTTGGTAGTGGCATGGAGAGGCCACCTCTGCCCAAGGTCCTGGGCCTGTTTATGTCTCCTGGGAGTCAGAAATATAACCTGTGGCAGTCTGATGGTATAGTGTCCCTGGGAGAATGAG
Organism: Aegotheles bennettii; assembly: GCA_013398125.1. Lineage (NCBI taxonomy): Eukaryota > Metazoa > Chordata > Aves > Caprimulgiformes > Aegothelidae > Aegotheles > Aegotheles bennettii. The sequence goes on along the minus strand of VZRW01003884.1, from coordinate 543,305 downwards.
AGAGGTCCTAAAGGTTAGCCGAGTCTCCTTTGTAGCTGAATAAGGAGATCTTGGTAGCTGGTGGTGAAGGCATACCTTCAGGAAGAGAAAAGAGGACTGAGGGTGTTACAAGGAGTGTGTGAAAGACAGCATCTAGCTGTTTTGTGTGCAGTTCGTAAACTGAATTGGAAGACTTGACAGATCTGAACTCTTGTTACAGCCTCCTGAAGTGTTGAGATGGGGAGCACTGTGATGGAGCTGAGAGGGGAAGGAGGCTGCTCAAAGTTAGCCTCTGTGCATATCTGCTGTGTCGTGGGGCCAGGTGGCGCTGTCCAGAGCTCTGTGACATGGTAGTGAAGTCACCTTGCTGTCCTGCTCTGGATGCATTCATGAGCTCATGGTTCCCATCATGCGGAGAAGTGAAGGAGCTATGTTGCTGGAAAAAGGATACGAATGCCTGTGCATGTGTGTGATCATATTATAGCTATAATGGGCTTTAAATACCATGTGATACAGATATAATATAATACAGCATTTTGGACTGTGTGTGAACTGCTTGATTTCCCCTTAGGTTTCTTTAAATACAAGGCAATTGCACGCAATCTAGAGATAACCTAGTGTAGAAAAATAACAGAGATGCTTCTGTTGTTCCCTTGCCATTTTTACTTCCTTTCTTTTTCTTTGAAGCCATCATTTGTTTCCCTGTAGAGCTATGAAGTAACAGGAAACAACCAGCAAAGCAAAGTCTCTTCTGCACAACTACAGGAGATCCCGTCTAGTAGAAAGGTTAATGAGGAACTGAGACTTTTGTGTGTCAGCATAAAGAGAGTTGCTTACTTCCTAGTGCACTAGAGGTATTTGTGAGATCTTTTAGGAAATCACATAATGCAGTTTTAGTGTAAAATGAAGCTAGAATTAAGTTACAAAAAGCTGTACCAACAGTCCTGGATTTCATAACACCAGACACTCAGCAACTGCATATATCCCTCTTCCTTATTTCATTGAAAATCATAAGATCACAAAATCACAGAATCATAGAGTGGTTTGGGTTGGAAGGGACCTTAAAGATCATCTAGTTCAAATGCCCCTGCCGTGGGCAGGGACACCTTCCACTAGACCAGGTTGCTCAAAGCCCCATCCAACCTGGCCTTGAACTCTGCCAGGGAGGGGACATCTACAGTTCTTCCAGGCAACCTGTGCCAGTGTCTTACCATCCTCACAGAAAAGAATTTCTTCCTAATATCTAAATCTTCCTTCTTTTAGTTTGAACCCATTCCCCCTTGTCCTATCACTACATGCCCTCCTAAATAGTCCTTCTCCAGCTTTCCTGCAGGCCACTCCAGGTACTGGAAGGCTGCTATGGAGTCTCCCAGGAGCCTTCTCTTCTCCAGGCTGAACAATCCAAACTCTCTCAGCCTGTCTTCATAGCAGAGGTGCTCCAGCCCTCTGATCATCTTTGTGGCCTCCTCTGGACTCACTCCAACAGTTCCATGTCCTTCTTACGTTGGGTACTCCTAAACTGGACACAGTGCTCCAAGTGGGATCTGATGAGAGCATAGTAGAGGGGGAGAATCACCTCCCTCAACCTGCTGGTCACACTTCTTTTGATGCAGCCCAGAATATCGTTGGTTTTCTGGGCTGCAAGCACGTATTGCTGGCTCATGTTTAGCTTTTCATCAGCCAACACCTCCAAGTCCTCAACCTCAGGGCTGTTCTCAATCCATTCTCCACCCAGCTTGTATTTGTGCATGGGATTGCCCTGACCCAGGAGCAGGTCCTTGTTGAACTTCATGAGGTTTGCACCGCCCCATCAGTCAAGCCTGTCAAGGTTCCTCTGGATGACATCCCTTCCCTCCAGTGTTTTGACCACATTACACAGGTTGGTGTTGTCAGCAAACTTGCTGAGGGTGCACTCAATCTCATAGTCCATATTGCTGACAAATACGTCAAAGAGCACTGGTCCCACTACTGACCCCTAAGGAATGCCACCCACCACTTATTTCTGCTTGGACATTGAGCTGTTGACCACAGAGTGTGATCATCCAGCCAATTCCTTATCCACCAAGCGGTCCATCCCTTAAGTCCATGCCTCTGTAATTTAGAGACAAGGATATTGTGTGGCACAGTATCAAATGCTTTGCACAGGTCCAGGTAGATGGCATCGGTTTTTCTTCCCTTTTCCACCAACTCTGTAACCTCATCAAAGAAGACCATCAAATTGTCAGGCACAATTTGCTCTTAGTGAAGCCACGTTGTTTGTCACCAACCACCTCCTTAGTTTCTATGTGCCTTAGCATAGTTTCCAGGAGGATCTGCTTAATGATCTTGCCAGGCATAGAGGTGAGGCTGACTGGCCTGTCAGTCTCTGACAGGTATCCCTGGGTCTTTTTTCCCCTTTTTAAAAATGGGGGTTTTGTTTCTCCTCTTTCAGTCAGAGAGAACTCCAACAGACCGCCATGACTTCTCTAATATGATAGATAATGGCATATCAACTTCATCTGCCAGTTCCCTTGGTTCCCACAGATATATCTTGTCAGGTCCCATGGACTTGTACATCATCAGGTTCCTTAGATGATCTCGAACCTGATCTACTGCTACCATGGGTGGTTCTTCATTCTCCCAGTCCCTGCCTTTGCTTTCTGTGACTTGGGTGGTGTGGGTTGAGCACTTGCTGGAGAAGACTGAGGCCATAAAGACATGGAGTACCTCAGCCTTCTCCATATCCTGGGTAACCACGTCTCTCATTTCCTTCCAGAGAGGACCCACATTTTCCCTAGTCTTCCTTTTATCACTGATACCTCTATAAAATCACTTCTTATTGCTTTTGATATTCCTGGCCAGATTTAATTCTATCAGGGCTTTAGCTTTCCTAATCTGATCCCTGGCTGCTTGGACAATTTCTCCATATTCCTTTCAGGCTACCTGTCCTTGCTTCCACCCTCTGTAGGCTTCCTGGATACAAAAGGACTTTAGAAAATATTCTCTTTTCTCATTTACTCATCAGACTCTCTCTAGAAAACTCACATCAGCCAATGTGTGTGAACCAAGCTGGTGCTGGACACTTGATCCTGCTAGACACCAGGCAGAGAGCACAGCACAGCCCTCTCTTACCCACCCCTGAGGTGACCTTTATGGCTCAGTGCCCATTGCCATTTCCCTGCCTCCCTCTTTGGGTCTGCAGCAGCTGCTTCCAGGGCTGCTACTATGTACACTCAGAGATTTTTAAAATTTTTTATTTCAATCTCTGCATTTTAATTACATGTCCTCAATTTCAAAAGGCTGGACACTTTGAGATAATGAAATGTTCCCACGGGTCACGCTCTTTTCTCTTCCTCTGGATTCCCCTATTAACAGAAATGTACTGGCTTCCAGAAGGAAATTGTCTTGATTTCATTATAGTTTCAATCTGTTCCCACTGAAGCCACTGACAAACCTTTTGTTTATATTTCAGGGATACAAAACTAAGCCAAATGCCATCAGGCAGAGATCAGTGTATATACTGAACTGTGAGCAAGGCCTGGGGAGCCCAGTTAAGTCATTCATTAGAGCTACTTTGAAATTCCTTGCTAAATAGATTTGGGTTTGGTTTTTTGCCAGAAGTACTAACTCACTGAAATAAAAATGTTTTGCAACAATGTATTAATTTCTGTTGTCTAGAAGGTAATTTTTTGGTCCCTGGTGAAATTTTATGGGGAGCAAAGGAATAGGAGAAGAAGGACTTTTTATCTGTGATACTATTTTGAATATATAGAGCTAACATGGGTTCTGGGTTAGAGTTGCTCACAATCTTCTGAACACATCTGAGTAGATCTACTTAGCTCTTGATTTCAGGTGTCTAAATTGAAAGGCATCTGAAAGGGGATTGGAAGGGAGTTGGACTAGGAGATCTTTAAAGGTCTCTTCCAATCCAAACCATTCTATGATTCTATGATGTATGTTTGCGATGTACAGTTACTGAATCTTCTTATTTACATCTGGTTATGAAAAGTAATGTTGGAGTGGAGAGAGCCATCAAAGTGGAGAAAGTAGAAGCATCACACAAGACCACTCTTTTTATAAGGAGTTGGATTCCACATCTTGATGAACTGTGACACTCCTTGTCACAGGTCACAATGTTAATTCAGTGCTGAGAAAGCAGTTAGAGACATCATGGAAGAAGATCTTGTCAAGAACTATAAGCAAAAAATGCTTTTAGTTCAAGAGATTGTTGGAAAATGGGAGAGGATGTCGAAGTAATACCATCTTTACCATGTTCTTATACCTTTTGATAGGCATGTGGTCACTGTCCAAGCCAGGATGCTGGGCTGAATGCATATTTAGTTCTGTCTGCTACAGCTGGGTCTAATATGCTATTTTAAGAAAGTTTACATGAAAAGAAAATAATTCCTGCCCCACCTTCAGTTGCGCCTGTTCTCTGCAATTAATACTGGATGTCTGTAGCTGCATTGGCTTTTGCAGCTGAGGTCTTCCACAAGGCTCTGAAGGTGGCAATGAAAGAAAAATGAAAAATGAAAAATAGAGACATGAGAAGTGCTGAGGCTGGAACAAGACCAAATACCCATCGACATTCCACTGCTTTTGATCCATGGGTATTTTTTGATCCATGACTGATGATAAACCGAACTCGGGTCCATATTATTAAAGGCATTCAAATACCTAAAGCTCACAGAAATCTCTGGGAGTTAAGTTTCTGATTATTTTTATAATCTGTGTCATAATAAAGGCAATGGATATTGTTTGTGCTAAATTAAAGGGGTCATTTGGTGGCAAATAGGGCCTGGTGGGAATACAGGAAAGTAATAGCTACTCTCAAAATGTTTAAAATATCACATGGCTAGCTTGCATTTGAAACATCAGTATCAGCTTACTTCACTGTTATGTTGCATTGTCTTGACGTCACAAGCAGTACACAAGCATAAAAATGAAGTAACTAGTGATGAGCGCTCCCGTGATTCTTGTGCTCCAACAAAAACAAAGCAAGATTTGCCTTGTATTTTGATTACAATTTTCATTATAAGTAGGACATATTCTAAATATTATTAATATTAAATGAGCTAGTCTGTCCAACAGTATAAATATGAAGTTCTAGGTTTTTTGCTTAAATTTTCAGTCCACATTGTTTGTATCCATGGTGATAGTAAGACTCTTGTTCTGATTCCTTTTCAAGTCAGTGTTGTGATTCTTAGTGATTTTGAAACTGCTTTTCAGTAATTCTAAAAATTAATGGTTAGGCAGATAGTTTCAGTTTTGGCTCAGTTTCTGGTGTGCATGCACCCCTTATTAAGTAACAATCTACAACAGCAAACCCTTTCATTGTGGTTTGGGTTCTCATGTTGTGTCTCTAGGGATAGGATATTCTATGTGAACAAAATCTGGTGATATTGCATCAAAGCTTGCTACATGCTTTATTGGAAAATATAAAGGTCAAGCTCTTTCTTTGTGGAGATTTCTGACTTGGCATGGTTTTAGTAGTAGGAGTGAGCCATAGGAATGAGGGAGTGGGGTGATAAATCAGAGGAGGCTTTGCTTCAATAGATAACTCTCTTACAGTAATTTGCTCTTGGTAAGATATTTAGGGTTTGTTTATCATTCTGTATTTTCTGCCAGTGTGCAGTCTGGAAAATGGGGGCAGGGGGGGAAAGGGAGCAAAAAGATGGAACTATAGGGAGAAGGAAGATTATATAGGTAGGGTTCCCCATGTATATGTTGCAGAGGGAAAGAGTGAGAAAGGCAGGTGATAGTAGTGCAGAAGGAACAGCAGGGTGTGAAGAAGCATTACCAGGGAAAGCAAGTGAGAAATATTCTCAATTTTGACAGCTGTGGAATGAGGAAACTTCAACTGGCCACCCCTTTCAAGGGAGGACATGGAGCATTACCCTAATGGGACCAGCAAGAGCCTGGGTTAGCCCAGAATTTTGGACAAGTTGGTGGGAAAATTGATGCGTGACAGCTACAGCTCTTCCTCCCAGTCTCTAGAAACTTTTCCCAAAGCTTGGACTGAATCAAATTAATACACATCTGATAGGAAACTTGAAAATCTTCCTGGTATTCATCAGGAACTGCAGGTTTCCAGAAACCCTTTATTGCTGAGCTCAGCCTGAACAAAATGAGGAAGTGCTCCAGAGATTTGCTGTACTGTGCCCTTGAACAAAAACAAAGCTTAAAAGAGTTTTAACAAACATTTGCACTTTTCAAACCTTATCTGAAGCTTTTGCCTTCCCCTTGTCTGTACAGGCTGAAGATGAGGAGGGAGGAGCCTGCACTGTGATTATTCCCCCTAATGAGGACACCTGGTTGAAATGGTTCTTGACTGGAAGAGCTCAGTGAAGGGTCTACACTGATGTTACATGCATGGTTTGTTATTACTATACATTAGCAGCTTACAGTTAATCTGAAGTCTTGTTTCTGTGTTTGTGTGGGGCTTTTAAGGTTTCAAGTATACAGCTGAATGTTCTGGTGCCTCTTCAAGTGAATGTGCAAAATGTTTGGCTCTTGCCATTCCTCACACTTACCAGGAGTGAGATCTCCCCTGAGTCAGTGATGGAAGAATGTGGTCCGATTTTTTAAACCAGAGATTTGCAAATTAAAACACATTCACATATTAACTTAAGCCAGGAGTTTCCTCATATTCCTGCCCTGAATGGTCTCCAGACTCTATGAAAAATACAACTGGTCTGCACTCCATATGACCGTGGTTATTTTAGTTCACTCATAGGAATACCAAATGATACTCACTGTATCAACAGTTTCACAGACGGCTAGAAATTATTCCCAAAGAAGAGAAGACAGTCCGTGCTATCAACCTAGAAGGCATCTAATACATCTAATGATACTTCTGATGTACAATGAGATGCAAAAATCTCTCTTTTTTACAAACAATTTGACTGATGGAAGAGATGCTTTTAAAATTTGATGCTTCAGTTGTTGGTGTTGCAAGATCTTCTAGAGGACATGATCAGAGTTCAAAATCACCTTGACCAGACAGAGAGATGAATAGAGAATTGGTCAGACAGAGAGATGAATAGGTGAATAAATGAAAGGATGTTCAATATACCAACTGTGACATTTAGGAAGGGGAATACAAATGCCAGGTGGGTTGTGTCTGCTAAGCAGCAATATGCCAGACAAAGATTTAGGGAGGAGAGTGGAACACCAGTATGTACTAGTCAGCAACATGGTATTATAAAAAATGGAAATATCACCCCAGGCTGAAGTTGAGTTTTAAATAATTTGTTAGTCTTAGAAGTCCTTTAGCAGTAATTCTGCAATAAATGCCTCACTTAGGTCTGATGAGCACTTATTCTTTGCATAGCTCTTCCATTTATTTTTACAAAGTTTCATTCATTTTAGCTAGCTCTTAGTAAAGTGAAGCATTCAACTAGTTAGGTTGGCTTATGACAGTCAGCTTAAAGACATCTCCAAATTTGTTTTGAAGTAGTTGATACAGGCACAGAGTAACAGGTCACAAAGCCCATGTATAACATGGAGTTCACTAGGACTCCCGTAGTCTATGGAGGACCCCAAGGAAACCCAGCCAGGCTAGGGTAATTTTTTGTGGCTGCTTCTATCCAGATGACTTGACTGATGTAGATTGACAATGAACACATGAACTGTACATCGAATTAATCTGAATACTGCACTTTAGTAACAGCAGTGTGGACCAGTCTTGCACACAGACTCTTTTTTTCTTTAAACACAAGGAATACAGATATTTTCCTTAGATTCCCAGGTCTTTCCTTATATGTATATAACTCTCTAGCTGATACACACTTAAACAGAAAAAGCTTCTTCCATGAGTACCGTGTATTGCACAAATTTGCCACTAGTTTAGCTTTTCATTTTAGCTTCTCAAAGCTTAGTTTAAACCCTTTCACATTAGCACTACAATCTTCTGAAAGAAATGAATCCCATGACAGTTACAAATGCACAGATGACTTGACAGCCATGCCACATTTTAAGATGTGATGGTGTATCATTTGTCTGAAATGGTGCTAGTGATGGAGCTACATACCTAGCTGGAGTGATACTCCTTTAAGCAAAAGAAAGTGGAGAGAAGAACAAGATGACTGGTTGCAGGGTTAGCTAACATGACCTGTGAAGAAGGCTGAAGAATTTAGTTGGTCTAGAGAAGAGAAACCAAAGGGGGAGCAGAAGAAGTTTTAAAATATGAGGACCTTTAAATATGAAGACTAAAGGAGATGGGGATCAGTATCTGCCCACAACTACTGGAGACAGGACAGGACAATAGCTGTTTGGTGTACAGCAAAAGGAAATTTAAGGTGGATTTCAGTGGAGGAAGAACAGCCTGTATGACAAAAGAGTGGAATTAATTTAGCTGGGCAGTCTGGGCTCCCCTCTCAATGATGACTTCTTCCACTAGGAGTTTCACAAATTTCTTTTAGGTATAACCTATGAGTATTTAGTCTTGATTCATCAAAGGAGAGCTGGGCTAGATAACATCCTTCAAGTCCTTCCTAGACTTTAATTTCTACAATTCTACATAATTTCTGTTGCTTGCAGTATTGCTGTATGCCTTCAAACTTCTTGTAGATTTGTGCACGGTGAAAAATGTTTCCTTTGCTAATCTGAATACATCATCAAAATTCAGTAAAGCATGGAGAAGCAGGCTAGCTGAGTTAAACATTCAAAATCTAGTAGCTACTATATCTTGTCTATCCATGGACATCCTCTGTGTTACAGCCTCTGCTCACTGCTTTGTTTGCACAGATAAGTCTGTCTTATCTGGAAATATCTACATACTTGAAGCTTATAAGCAGAGCAGATGTACACACCTCCTCATACTACAAAATAATCTGTAAGGTTGGACTATCTGGTCTCATAAACCAGAAGCTGTCATCAACAATCTGCTTTTTGATGTTGCTACATGAATTAACCGTAGAATGGTATCTCCCTCTGAAGATAAGGTCTGCGACTGGACCTTCTCTGTAGCTGTAGTTAAATGTGACAGGTGAGGTTTTTCACATTTTTCCTCCTCTCTCTCATACAAACACATACACAGCTAAACAACACATGTGAAAACAAGTGAAAATAATTGAGATAAAACAATCTAATGCAAAATAATTATCAACAGCCTCAGCCTCTGCAAAGCTTTAAAAGCATTTCTGACTGACTTAGCTGACAAACCCCCATCACTCCAAATCTTGTTCCTGGTATTTTTACCTTAGTAACCAGGAAGATTTCCCAGAGAGACTATTTCACTTATTTTTCCTACCAGTAGTGCACAAATTGCACAGACCTACAGCACTTCTGTTCTAAATCATCTCCTGAAGTCAGAAATAGGACTTAATGTGCAGTACCCAAGCAAAGTCTAAGGCAGGGGTGGGTAGCTCTTGAAATGTGTTGGGTTGATGAGCAGTTCCAACACAGATGTTATGCCTGGGATGAGGCATAGTTTGTGCTGCATGGGGGGGCTACAGGGTGAAACCCATGCCCACCTGTGGGGGTAAGTGAGCCAAGAGGAGCAGCTGTGGCCACCATCCTTGGTCTGTCCTTGAGCTTCACCTTACAATGGAACAGCAAACCCTCCCTAGGAGCTGCTGTCTTTTCCTGCATCTGTGCTGTTCCCAGGGTTTCCCAGGCTCACCAAGGTATAAAAAATTTGTCTTGTGGCTCTTCCTTACAAGAGAAATGTGAGATTTCTCTGACCTTTGGAGAAAATTACAGCTTCTCCACAGAAGGGTTTGTCTTTTGGATTGATGTTCCCAAGATTAATCAGATATTTTCTCTGGAATTCAATCCTTTCAGTCTTCAAGATTCCCGACAACTAATTCTTGAGCAGTTTATTATTACATTCGTCTAAGCTCAATAGCTATGGGAAATTCTCTTTATATTTTGGGTAAATTGCCAATACTATTTCATTATACTCCATAATAAGCATACATTATCCCTAAACCCAAGATTTCTTATATTTTCCCCAAATACAAGTTTAATATTTATTGAAGTCTTCTGTTGATTAAACGCTCTGAATAGTATGTCCAGAAGACTAATCGATACTTTAAATGCACTCTGACATATTAGCTGTTTACTGGTTACACAGAGAAATAATGAACTTGCTATATGAGAAAGTAAAATTAATGAATAATTCATAGCCATTAATTTATTCAGTTTTGCCTTTTGAATTGATTTGGCAATTATTCTTGTACTGCACATCATTTACAAATGCTTAGATATAAATATTTACAGTTGCAAATTTGTGGTCAAATCATTTCTATTCTCTGATTGAATGGCTTCTGTAGCACACCAAGCAGTGCAAATTGTGATTTTTACTGTTAAATATACAGCTCGATAGAATGTGGGTGCTTGAATGATCAAATAAAGTGGATACATACTGACTGTAAATATGGTCAAACATATTTCAAATATGAATACGTATTTGCAGGCAGGTTTTTCTTCATCACTTATTACAGTAAGGACAAGAGAAAGATCTTGTGTGTTGTGCTGCCACAGGCAACAAAGACCAACGTCCTTTGGCACTGATATTTTTATTGTTGATTCAGCTTTCTCTCTTTTTCCTTTGTTTGCAAGTTGTTCTTTTTTTCCTACTGATTGTGTTCTACATGTTTCAAGGATGATTGCAGCATTCAGGAAAATGAGAATTCACTTTAGATGTGGATGACTGGCAAAAAGCCCTCTGGTTTCCCTTAACCCCATGGTGAAGCTGTGTAACTAGAGGATCCACAAGTAAAATATTATGGATCTGTGAGAGAAATGATGGTCTGAGTGAAAGAGCTAATTCACAACTGTTTACTTCAGCCAAAGGAGACTTGCCTCCTAAACTCTCCTTGAAGTTATTGGAGAAAGAGAGACTTCTCTAGAGGATGATTCAGAACAAGAGCCTAACTTTAAGTGCTCTGAATCACTCTGCTACTCTTCTTATTTTGAACAGTACAGTTTATCTCCTCTCCATTTCCTACTTGCTGCCCTGATTGATGAGTCAGAATTTATGCAGGATGAATGAATTTAACCTTTTATGAATAAGGCATAGCATTGTAATAATTTAAAGCAATTGATTTGAGACTAAAGAACTAGTGAAAGCATTAAGGTGTATGAAGTTATGTATTTCTCTCTCTGAACACTTAGCAGAACCTTGAAAAATTCCAGCTTTAAGCATTTAAGTCATTTAATACATTGCAATAATTCAAAGTCACTTAATGTGATTTTCATTTTTCTCAAGGCACTCCAGAAAATTATTTTTCCAAAGTCCCTTCACTTTGAAATGCTTCCACAGAAGCACTTGAGGCTGAAAGTAAAGTTAATCCATTTGCAGATAGCACATTCAGGAAAGAACAAAACCTATGAAACTAGAAACAGTTTGTTCTAAAGGAATAAAGATCAACACATTAGCATCTAAAGCAATCCTAAAGTAAAATTAGATATTTGGTTGTAAACACATTTGAGACACGAGAGTGAATGCTCAGGTGGTCTTAAGGCCAGGTCAGTGGCAGCCTTAGGACTCCTGTGTAGAAATGTAAGGATGCTCAAAAGAAATTTGCTCATTGTGTGCAGCTCATGAATGTGTGTGAAACCATGTTCAAACTTTTTGTGGCTATTCTTCTTCTGGGGGGAAGTGCTGTTGCTCAGAGCAGAGCTCCATGACCACAGCGAAACTGCTGAAGTTGCTGCTCTCAACTCTTCATTGTTGCTCTCAAGAACAGCAACACAGGCCTGTGTGAGAGCCTCACTCCTGAGTAAGTGCCAGGCCACCTTACTGAGTTGCAGATGACACGCAGGAAGGAAACTCCTAACCAAGAGCCTCCATGTAGACCCAGAGTCAGCTGTAAGTGTTGTCCATGGCTTTGTTCTCCTTGGTGGACTTACCATGCATTTTTCTGTGTAGTGTTGAGGACTCATGGTGCATAGACTAGACTAGACTAGACTAGAATAGAATAGCTCAGCTGGAAGGAACATACAGTGATCACCTAATCCAACTGCCTGACAACTTCAGGGCTGACCAAAAGTTAAAGCATATTGTTAAGGGCATTGTCCAAATGCCTCATAAACACTGACAGGCTTGGCGCATCAACCACCTCTCTAGGAAGCCGATTCCAGTGTTTGACCACCCTCTTGTTAAAGAAATGCTTCCTAATGTCCTACCTGAACATCGCCTGGTGCAGCTTTGAACCATTCCCACATGTTCTGTCACTGAATCACAGGGAGGAGAGAGCAGCACCTCTCCACTTACCCCTCTCAGGAACCTGTAAAGAGCAAGAAAGTTGCTCCTCAGGCTCCTTTTTTCCAAACTACACAAGCCCAAAGTCCTTAGCCACTCCTCATAGGACATTCCTTCCAGCCCTTTCACCATCTTTGTTGCCCTCCTCTGGATGTGTTCAAGAACTTTCACATCCTACTCAAATTGTGGGGCCCAGAACTGCACACAGTACTCCAAATGAGGCCACGTCACTGCTGAATACACTGGGATAATCACCTCTTTTGACTGGCTGGTCATGCTGTGTTTGATACTCCCCAGGATGTGGTTTGCCCTCTTGGTTGCCTGAGCACAACTGTTGATCATATTGACCCTGATGTCAGCCAGCACCCCCAGGTCCTCTTCTGCAGAGCTGCTCTCCAGCCACTCCACTCCCAATTTATACTTGTGCCCAGTGTTACTCCGTCCCAGGTGCAGGATCAGGCATTTTGAATTATTAAACTTCATCCCATTAATCACAGACCAATGCTTAGATCTTTCTAGATCCCTCTATAAGACCTCCTGTACCTTAAGAGTCAACAGCACCTCCCAGCTTGGTATCATCAGCAAACTTGCTAATGGTGCATTCAACTCCTGCATCCAGGTGGCTGATCAATATATTAAACAGGACTGGTCCTAGAATTGAACCCTGAGGAACACTGCTGGTGCCTGGTCACCAGCCAGATGTAGCCCCATTCACTACAACACTTTGAGCTCTGTCCTTCAGCCAAGTCTTCACCCAGTACACTGTGAACCTGCTCATCCCACAGTTGGACAGCTTGTCCAGAAGGACCCTGTGAGGGTCAGTGTCAAAAGCCTTACTAAAATCCAGAAAAACTACATCCACCACCTTCCCTTCACCCGCTAGTCGGGCAACCTTATCATAGAACGGTATCAAATTAGTTAAACAGGACTTTCCCTTTGTGATCCCATGTTGACTGTGCCCAATGATTACATTATTCTTTAGATGCCTTTCCATAGTACACAGTATAGTCTCCATAATTTTTCCAGGCCCTAAGGTAAGACTGATAGGTCTGTGCCTCCCTGGGCCTTCCCTCACACCCTTTTTGTAGACTGGAATAACACTGGTCAGCTTTCCATCAACAGGGACCTCACCAGACTCCCAAAGATGATTGAGAGGGGTCCTGACATCTGCTACGTCCTTCAGTATGCTGGGATGAATCCCACCAGGACCCACGGACTTGTGAACATTCAGATGATACAGTTGGTCCATTACAGTTTCAGTTCACATTATTCTAGCACATCAGCATCTTGGGACAACCACTGCTAGTGCCTCCAAATTGAAATTAGGTGACTAACAAATGCTTCTACAGGTATTGCATAGTGCATCTATGTATGGTGGCCCCCATACAGGACACTCAGGGGGAATGTCCCACTCAGGACATCCAACTGCCAGGGGTTGCTCTGCAGGGACCTCTGGCCCCAGGCACCTGCAGGTGGTCCCACTCCCTGTGCTAGTTGCCTGCTGCCATCTGCCATGTGTTTTTTCCAGTGCCTTTGTCACACCTGTACTCTCTGGGGGCTTGATGGGACCTCCAAGCACCCTTCTGAATAGCTTATCAATCATAAGATGACTTGTTTAAATACAATTTCCATCATGGGCAAGGTCCATATGGGTTTTACTCCAGTTCAGAAATGCCACTAGAAGGGGAGCAATGGGTGAGCTCCTTCCAGCTGTTCAGGTGCCTGTAGTGTGTGTGCACTCCCCTTTGGTTACAAGCAGGATTGAGAAGAGGGGAGGCCAAAGGGCCATTGCACTGACGTGAGAAATTCTGTGCTGGTGGATACTGTGACAGTATGAAGGATGCTTGAACTTGGCTTCCTGCTTGTGATGTGGTACGTTGTGGGATAGTGTGCCTATGATTAACTCTTCCTCCCCTGGGTGAACAGACAGAAACAGTATTTGCTAAAACACTTTTGTAGTCTCTTCATATTTTTATCCAAGAAGTAGGAAAAAAATTCTGCTGTCAGTAAAATGAAATGTCAGAACAACTGCACGTACTGAGTTTAATTTCATTTAATATTTAATGACTAGCTAGCTTTTCCTGGGATAATGATTTCACAAGAAGAGAAAGATCAGAGCAGACCTCCTGCTAGTGTAGCACAGCTACAGCAGGAACTGCAGAAATGCAGGGTCAATCCAGCAGAACGAGATTCTGCCATCTGTACTCATCGTGGATAGCACTTCACTCCTCAAGGGTCTGCACCTGTGTCAGTGCGGCTGCTGTAGAGGAAAAGACACATTCAGTAGGCATTGAGACACAGAGTTTGACCCTAGCTGCAAAATGCTTCCTCCCTTGGTAAGAATAAACTGGACACAGTTTAAGGCTATCCTTTATATCTCCTGCCTTTTATGAGAGAGGGGTGGGATGTCTCCTACCAGATCTCACATGTCATAAGGCTGTGCTGTCCAGCCCTTTCCACAGTCACATAAATTTCTCAACTCAGCTGTGTCATGGTGATGTTATTTTCTATAAAGAGGATAGAATAATTTGGAACAGCAATCTGCGTACATTTCTGTATAGCAAGCAGTGCTAGAAACACTTGACTATTAAAGAGTATCTGTAAGATTTTGGCATTAATGTCAAAAGTACTGTTTCTGAGTCTATCAGGTTAGCAGCTGTAGGTGTTGGTGGTCCACATGGCAGAATAGGTGTTGATTTTTTTCCCCCAGTTTTATTGGCTTTGCAGTGCTAACATTCTTATTAGTTCTTGTCTTTGGCATCCTCAGATGCATTCTTCTGAATTTAGAGAGTTAGAAGAACCATTAGACACAAGGAAGGAACAAGAAGACCCATAGCATATGTTCAGTCTGCAGGCGAACAGTACTGCCTGTGCTAACCCTAATCCATGTGTATAAAGATGGTCTGGGAAGCTATTTGTGACAGGCAGGAAAAAAAAAAAGGACTCTAGGAATTTGCTCCAAATGACAGCAAATGCAACTGGCAGAATAACTGAAACTTGGTCCCTGAAGAATGCCTCCAGGATATGTAGCTTTCCTGACACAAAGTGAGTGGGCTTATTAAGTGGATTCAATGACTTTAGAGTCATTTTCTACCTATAGCCAGACTGACACCTGTAATTCTTCCTCTTTCTACTTTTTCCCCTGCCATTGGATAGGGACTAGCCCCATAGATCAATTTATTTATTTGTGTGGTTTTTCGATGATGGATGAATTGTTTGCTAGTGTCATCACCATCTTGTGAACCCAAGGATAAATTCACAGTCTGTTAACAAAAGCACTCCTGATGCCTGTCATACCTACTGAGCTGGCAATGCTTCCTCCTTCCCAAACTCTTAGGATGGCTTGAGGCTCCTTTTTCTTTAATGTTTTGTTTTCCACTGAACTGCACCCTCTGGTTAATTTTCCGTCTTACTTTGTAGCTTATCCTCACCAGCCTGCACCATTATATGGGAATATTCCACTTTCAGCTCTCACAGTTTGCCAAGCACGAGTCACAATGAGAAACAGTGGCACAGATCTTAGAGAACCTGGCTACTTTCTCTCTCCTGGCTGGCATTAAGGATCAAATAAATGAAGACTTGTACCTGTTCATTTTAAATAAATCCCCAAAGGTTTCTGAAGACATAGGAAACAGGTTTTCAGGTATTGCCCTTGCTTGCCTGCCAGATGCCAACAGGGGGAGTTTCAGTTCTGTCTCAGATTTATTTCAGACAGTATCCTTGCCTTTAGTGATATTGATCATGAGGGATAAAAGTTATTTATTTTCCCATATTTCAGTAACATTTCTTAATGCCTTTTTCCTTTAAAGAAACACTTCTGTAGCTCCTCTATAAATTGAAAATGAATGCAGAGTTCATATCTCTTGCTGAAATCCTTTTAAAAAGAGACCAGCAATAGAATGGTTCTACACCTTGCTTTGTTAGTGTGAAGGAAAACTAATTTGCCTCCGAGAAGAATCAAAACCAGATTTTAGAAAACTATCTCCATTTCTCCCTTCCCCCTGAAAACCCTGATGACTGAGGCATAGTTGATTTCTCTTGCTTATGTTGTATAAACTAAGATTTCAATGATAAAATCTTAGAAAACCAAAAATCTGCCTCTGGCCTCTCAGTTTAAATAAATTAATTCACAGCCAGATAGAAAACAAATGTACCAAAAAATCTCCCTTTGATTTGTTTGTTTATTTGTTTAAGGAGGAAGTAAACAGGGAAGAACTTTAACTTTGAGGAGGCAGAATGACATCTTAGGGAAATGAGGCTCTGTCCTCAGAAGGGGGGCATAAGCCATGCTTGTGTAGAAATGAATGGAAGAAGACTTTTGGGGAGAGACATTTTCTCTCTTTATAAATAGGGCAGAATATGTCTGTGCAGCATTGCAGTCAATTCTGCCAGGTCCCAGCAAACTGCAGTCTCTTTTCACAAAATTCCTCATTTATTTCTTATGTGAAAAACTGTTTTTGAAATTGTCTTCAAAGAACAAGGACTGCATCTTTTCTGTAACATAAATATGGTATTTTCAGTTACTGCTGAAGAAGATACCCTCTGTATATTGAGCCCCTAGGGTTCACTCAAGTTGCATTTCAAGCATTTTTGCTACTATTCAGAGCAGACCAGAACTCTACTTCTGAATCTGCTTCATCTTTGGATGTGAAAACATCAACAGATTAAATCCAAAGCTCTTCAGAAGAAAACTTCAATGTCCTGAGTCATCCAGTGAGAGTTAGCACTAGCTCCTCTCTTCAGTCTTATTACCTCTGAGCTTCAAAACTACAGCTGCTTCAAACTATGACTTCTCAGCTGACAGGGTCCAGAACCATGATCTTGTCAACAGAGGCCAGGGTGGAAGAAATCTCCCTTATGCAGTCTGTCCTTTTTGGGGGAATCCTGCAAAATTTACTCCTTCCTAGTTTGTAGAAGGAGCATTTTTAAGGAATTAAAAATTCTTCATCTTCCATTTGGCATCTGAAGTTTGAATGCACAAGCTGTGTCATTCTCTCCATACCCACACACAGGAGGCCCATGCTCTGTGTAATATAAAAAAAAATGTAAGTAAAGATGTGTGTGTACATATATATATAAATATATATATAAATATATATATAAATATATATATATATATATAAACTGTGGTTGACTACTTCAGAAATCCACATTAAAATTCATGCCTATAGCAGTGATGCTCATCACTTCACTCAGTCCAGTTTTGCAGTCAGTTAAAAACCTTTTTAATTAGTAGCTGTGAGCAATTTGGTGAGTAGGTTGCTGGAGTGGAGAAAGTTAATGCTGCATCTGGGGGGGAAGGGAGTCAACTTACTGCTGTAGGAAGTAGGACATTTTTCTTGATTTGATGAAATTACGTTGGAGAGAAATCCACTGTGTCTTGATATTGACATAATTGCATTGCATATGCTGAAAGAACCCTCTGTAATGGGCTTATCCTGCGCATGTACCAAAGGGCAAGGATGGCCCAGTGCGGCTTGCTGAGTTGCTCTGTCTATTCCCATGCCAGCAGCCCAGCCAGAAGGGGTGAATGGTTCCAGGGGTATCAGGAGGGATGCCAAGATCAGTCAGGGCTGGCAGGTTTTACTGGGACAGTTGCAATATTGCTGTAAAACATCTGCCCGGGCCTGGCTCTTGAGTAAGAAACTGAGAGTAAAAGTAATTCCCAAGGATACTGAAGTAGGTCGTCTCCATCACTGACTGTGACCCAAATACCTCCCTTGAGAATGAAGCCTCATTTCAAACTCTAGTCAAACAACGTGTAGATGGGGCTGGAAACCCTTCCATATCTTCTGTGTGTGAACTTCTGGGTAAAGCCCAGACTGGTGGTTCAGATCAACGGCAGAGAGTGAAAGAGAGGAAAGGCACGTGCGTGTAAGGAGGGTGTTTAGATCAAGAACTAAGAGAGGCTGTGTCACAGGATTAAGACAGCTGCTCAAGCTTGCATGAGTATTTCCACTTATGCTGTCCTCACACCTTCTCTGAGGGAAGGTTTTTGTCCAAAACACAAGGACAGTATGTACATTGCAGGATACATAGCAGTGCACCACACAGACGTGGCTTGTGGCTATGCTTCTGCTTGTGAGGACATGCTGGTTTGCACTGTGCCAGCACCTGCCCTGTGTTCCTTGAGAAGGAGCCTGGGTGTATACGGGCAGAGAAGAAGCTGAGGTGCAGCCACTGCATTGGTCAGGACGGCTATGGGACCAGGCCTGCAAGGTGTGATGGAGAGTTCACCATCCTGCAGGCAGCAGGCAGCCAGAGGTCATGCTGGGGGATCAGGGCTGTGAGTGCCTCAGTGCCCAGTGAACACTGCTTTGATGCAGCGCTCTCATGGCTGCACAAGCGAGGATCCCAAGGCTACAATTTGCAATTATGGGATCTGGGAGGTGTTCGGGAAGTGTGCAAAATGTTATGGCTTCAGTAGGACATGAGGTACGTTTTATGTGCCTTTGACCAAGAAGACAAAACTGGTGGTGTTGCACTAGTAAACACCGTATAAATCATTGAGCATCATGACAGTGTTTTAAACAAGATAACCAAGTCAATGGGTAGGCTGCTGGGTGCACCATATACATGACTAAGTTTATATATAACAAAATCAAAAGCCTTGGGAAAGAGTAAGTAGGAAAACTGAAGTTAACTTATAGTATGAAGGTAGGCATATGAGGTAATTACATTAAAACTTTTTACTGGTAAATGAAGTATCAGTGGAAAATAACTTATGTCTCTATCTATGACTTCCAGACAGGCTTACATGGACATTAAATAAAACAGTGTGGTTTTCTGGAGTAAGGCCAAGACACTGTCAAGGATCATATAACTTTTAGTCAAAAGTGGTGTAAGATCTCACTGTCTCTAAATAGAAAATGGATGTCTGCAGAGAGAAGTAGAAATATCTGCAGAAGAATTGCTTGTTCCAAGAGCTATGAGTTTAAAAAAACAAAATCCCATGAAACATTGCCACAAATGGCAGAGGAATGAGAGACAATGCTTTAAAACAAAACAAAATGATAAATAAAGAAGCAAGTAAGAGTTGTGTCTATAATGTGCTTAAGAACAATAGCGCTGAGTCAAAACCTGCTGGACTCAGTTGGGAATGCTGTGGGTTAGCTAGCCGAACTGAGCTGAGCTGGAATGCTCTTTCTGTCTTTCAACAGGCCTGTTAAAGTTGGCAGAGATTTGCTCAGCTGTTCAAGCCCTGCTGAACAGCTCCCAGAGTTCAGCTTTTATATCTGGTTAGGGTCCCAGCATAAAATTATGGGTCAAGCAGGTTGTAGGCTTACCTGGTGGTTGTGTTTGAGAAGTGTGTGGAATAAGATGATTTTTTCTGCATGAAAGACAAATGTTTGCTGCCTCAGAAAGATGTGTCCTCATGCACTCTTCTCTGAAGCAGGGGCTTGCTGTGTAAGTAGAAATGTGAGCAGTAGCTTGGGAATTATTTCATGCTTGTGATGTTACACAGACTAGCTTAGCTCTTTGTCTAGGGGCACATATCCAAGACCATTTAGGTCTAAGTCTAAGCCATCCCAGTTTGGTCCTGCACCTTGCTTCCTCTCTCCTTGCCAGCACTGATATTTGTCTGATCTTGTCATGAGCCAGTTCAGGGAGCTAAACTGATTGAAGACTGCTGCTTTTTCCTGCACATTTTTCTACCTGGTTTAATTCCCTGAACCGGCTCACAGCAGGGTCATAGCAAGGCCTCATACTGGCATATAAGAGCTAGCTGAAAATTGTGGCTGGGATGAGAAGAAAATTGCAAGACTTGGGTTAGTTGAGCTCTTGGGGAACCTCAACCTACAGCAGTTAACCTTTCCTCCTGATCTACTGCATCCGCTTATAGACCTCCAGTCCCCTTATGTACTTCATATCCAAGTTTGTCTGAGTATGGACTCTTTAACTGAAACTATTTTGTAGTGCATACGCACACTGCTGGACCTGCTTTCTCCTTCACAATCAGACTGTCCTCAGAAAGACCGGACTTCGCACTCAGAAGCATAATATGTCTACCTGTGTTTGTGAAATGCAGTGGGTCCCATCTTGGAAGGTTTAAATCCTACTACCCTAACATCTCCCATTCAGGTCAAAGTAACAAAGGCACAAAGAGAGGTAAAAAGACACCCTGCAGTGCAGCTGGGGTTATGCTAACTTAATCTGGTCATATCTTGAGAAGGCAATTGGATAAGTGTCAATGTCTCAGCTTCATCCTATGCTGGCTCGTCCCAAGGAGAGAAGGTCTCACTGTCCCCAACCCCATGGGCTTTCTTCTGTGACCTCCACTCAGCTGTTTTGTAGCCCAACACATGCTGGTAGAGGCAAGGCAGACAGATGTATGGAGAGTGTGACCACATGTGCTAAAAGTGCTTGTGGTGAATCTTAATAATGTCACTCATCCTCTGGGCACAGGCAGGCTATGCGGTCACTTCTATTTTATGTTAGAAAGATGGCTATGGGAAAAAAGCAACAGATCTCAGTGTGGTAATGATTTGGCCCTGTCTTTTCCTTTAAGGGGTCCAGAATTGTCAATAAAAATGTGCACTTTGGGATTACTAGTAGGAAACTCTACTTCAGAGCATGGTCTCAAATGGTGTCTCTAGGGAACTTGTGTTACCAAATGATGCCGACTCCTTCACTTCAAAGAAAGTAAAAGAATTTTCAAAATTTGGCATGTAACTATTAGTTGTGATTGTTGCAGAGATATTGAGCAATTGTAGCCAAGCGTGGGAAGTAGCCTGTGAAATAGTGAAAGGTGAGGAGAAGTCCCAAGATACAATTTTTCTCCTAAGTGTGGGTTCCACATTTTATGAAGGCCTGAGAGCCTGCCTGTAATTTCACCTTTTCTGACAGTTTGACTTCTATTTCCACTTGCTGCCCATTGTCATTATTTTAAGCCTCAGTCTCTCATCTGTTCGCCTTAGCAATTTCTGTTAACTCTAGCCCAGCCTACATGTTTTAGCTGCTAATGGTTTCAAATGGAGGAACGTGACCTTCCTACCTTAATGTTTTCTCAGTGTTCCTTTGTTACTGGGTATGGGATACAGGAAATATTTTTCTTTTCCTCAGAATGAGGCTGTAGTTACCTGAGGGTTGAAAAAATGAACATTTTAATTCAAGGCAATAGCACATAGCAGTGAAGAATGTAAATGGTGCTTTTCACTTAGCCTGGTTTCTTGCAATCCCTTTCTTACCAGGAACAGACAAATGACTATTCCAATAATTAAAAGGAATACACCTGGAGAATTAGTAGTATAATGAATGCCCCAGAAGTTGAAACTTCAACTCTCTGCTTGTGCATTCAGTCCCCACAGGCCTAAAATGAAGAAGCCAAATTCCAGTTTAGAGCTGCAGCTTTCCGATGGCAGCATGAGCTCTGGTACCAGCACTGTTTAACGAACATATCCTTCTTATATTCATTCTCCTTTTTCAGTGCATACCCTAAAGTGACATTTAATGGGAGCAAGAATGGGACAGAAATAAATGCTGAAATGTGATAGCATGGATTGTATGTGGATTATCCATGGTCACAAGAGGAAGTAATGATCTGATAGGGGTTTCAAGTTCTGATACACCTGAAAAAGGGAGAGAGTAATTCCCACAATGGAGTTCTCTATGGCTGTTCTTAGTCATATGGGAAATACATAGCTTCTATGCCCATGCGTGATAGGACAAAATCTAGAGTAGCTGTACTCTTTTAAGTATGAGTAAACCGGTTGTATTTCTCTCTTATTCAGAAGGTACTCATCTTGTTTTTTAATCTTAGAATACAACCAGTGTTGAATCTCAGAGAAAAGAGTTGAAAACCAGTAAGCTTCTTTTTGATGGTATACGGCTTTGGACACCCTTTCATGAATAAAATGATATGGCAAAGTGTGAAGTAACAACTTAATTGTAAGCAGTGGCCAGCATGTGGAAAGTCAAACTATCGACAGCTGGATAACATTCTTACTAGAAATGAAGGGCAAACAGGAGTATAATTGATTATTGCCTCTCTATTTGGCTTCAGATCACATAATCCAAAGTAAAAAATGGCATACATATGTTCCCTAAGATATTCTTTAGAATGGAGGAGCTATATATCAAAACCTTATTTCCTGGTAATGAATTTTAAATAAGTGCCCAGGGCATCAGGTCACTGATGTTTCCACTTTGCAAACTGGGTGGGCTGTGAAAGCCCCTCGAGCCTTTCAAAGGCGCCTTAAAAAAGATCCCTAGCTTTAACTGACCAAACTTTTCAAGGAAAATACCTGAAACAATTAGGAGAATGAAAAACAGGAGGTCAGATTACTTGGCCCATGATTGAGGATTTACATAAATAGGCCTAACCTTTGACTTAAAAATAAAAGGTAAGTACAGAGCCCTGACAGAACAGCAGGTCATTGGTATTTACTCTGTAAAGTACTGCCTCTGATGCTATGACAAAAATGCCAGGAATTCCACTGATCACTGTGTGCTGATAGGGCTCAAAGGTATGCAGCCAGCTAACAGAAACCCAGCCTACCTGACTGATCGAAACTGCATTGCTCCCACGCATTTATAACCTGCAATCTGTGAGCGTGGGAAAGTGTGCAAGGCCTTAGACTAACTCCTGAGGGGAAAAAAAAAAGGAGAAAGTCACTGTTTTTAACAGTTTTTTGAGGTTTTTGTGGTTTGGGCAATATCTATTAAAATTAACAAAAAATTTACAAGTGAGCATCTTAAGACGTTTTCTTCACTGTGAATACTGCTCTTCAAGAGACTCCAGAAGTGGTGCTGCACATGCAGGCTGAGATTGGTACCACATTCAGCCTCGTGGGACTTTGTAAAAGATAATCTGTGCTTACAAGCAGTTTTCAACTGTTGAAATGGCAACAAGCTGTAAGAAGCCAGTCCGTGGCTCAATTTTTAACTGATGAAATTCTAGACAGGAAACCTACAGGGGAGATTGTATGCTGTGTGTTTTTGCTATGTTTTGTTAAGCAATGGCTCTCACTTACAGGTCAGAGGGGGAAAGGTGAATCAAAAAATTTTTTGCATTTTTAAGTTAGCATGGTAACAAATGTGTTAGATAATTTTTTTCTTTTCTACGTGGATAGCAGGGAAAAAAGTATCCCTGTGAAAGTGGAAACTATAAGTGCAAAGTTTTTATGTTCATGTTTTATAGAGAGAGATTCAGTTTCCTGTTCCACTTTGAGACACAAGCACACACCAAGTATCCTGCAGGCTGTTTCAAACTTGTCTAATTAATCAAAAGTGATCCACTACAGAAAACCTGCAGGAATGTCAGAGATGGATGCTTCTGTCTGTACTTTTGACTTGCTTGTTGCAACAGAGGGGGAAGCTGTTAGTGCCTGCCTAGTAAATTATTGAAGGATGGTGTAAGAGGGCCTGCCGCCTTTCTCTTGAAGGGCCAGGAAGCCTGGGACTAGCCAGCCCTGTGCTGCTCTCCCGGTCTCATAGACCGTTTAGGATTTTGGTGGAGGTGGGAGAACACCATACAGCTGCGAGATGACTGGGGAAGAAGAAGGGCTGGCCCCATGTCTTAGGTACAGCCTAGCCGAGTCCTGTGGTTTAGAAGCTGGGCAGGCAATGATGAAGCAGGAAGAGCCAGCGGCCACTGGAGGATGATCGAGCAGGGTGCCCTTGTGAGGAGCGAGTTGTTGGTCCCCCTGTGCCCAGAGAGTTTGAGCACTGTGAGAGGAGAAGCCCAGCCCAGCACCTCTCTCTGACCAGCATGGCCTTCATAGGGTACCACTGGGCACATTTTTCTTTCCCACTCTGGCCAACAGGCATGAACCCCAGGTGCTGGGGATCCAGGTGAGGACAGGTGATGCGGCACCAATCCGGTGGCAAGCCGCCCCAGAGCACACAGAGCCAGCCGCACTTCCAGCACTTGATGTCCTGGCTGGTATTGTAGTTCTAACAGTCTTCAACCTCCACTACACAGAGCACATACTGCTCTCTCCTCCAGTGCTCAGGCACTGAAGCCTTGTAGTCGTCCCAGCCCTGCCTTTTAAAGTCCTTAGCCATGTTAAGTAATCAACCTTATTAGTACAAAACAATTATCACTTGGGAGTGCAATGATCAGTGGGGCTGCCCTATCAACCAACAATCAGCACTCTGTTCAACCTCTACACCCAGGTATAATTTTGATGGGAAATTGAAAGTATGTGGCAGTGTTCAAGGTCAGGTTGGCAGAGTTTTGAGCAACCTGGTCTAGGTCTCGCTGAATGGCAGCCCAGGGTTCTGGTCTTGCTAGGTACTCTATTCCTCCCACACAGGATCCTGAACTCCACCATCTCATGATCACTGCAGCCAAGGCTGCCATTGACCATCACTGCTTCAACAAGACCCTCCTTGTTGGTGAGTACAAGATCCAGCAGCACTCCTCTCCTAGTTGGCTTGTCCACCATTTGCATTAGGAAGTTATCATCAATGCATTGGAGGAACCTCCTAGACTGTGAATGGCTGGCTGTGTAATTCTTCCAGCAGATGTCAGGGTAGTTAAAATCCCCCATGAGGACCAAGGCCTGTAGTTGCGAGGTTGCTTCCCGCTGCCTGTAGAAAGCCTCATCAAGAACTGAGAGCAAGTGTTCATAAACAAACCATTTCCAAGAGGTCTGCAGTCCAGGACAAGGAGCTGCCACTGGTGAAAACATTACCTTGTAAAATGATGTGTGAATCCCTGATTCAGGTTAATAAGGTGTATTTCTGTTTTGCTTGGGAGTGAGCAGAGCTGGAGGCCTAGACATTGTCCCATGACCTCTCTTACTCGTCTCGATCAGTGTTTTGATATTGACTGTGAACCTTAAGAGCACCTTCAGTGTTGATCTTCACACTAGCTTGCTCTAAAATACCTCTGAACCTTCTTGATTTTTCAATTCCTAACCATGTAACTGCTATTTAACCAATTATTTCCCCTAATCACCATCTTTGAATCACCAGCTGTCTTTGAACACAGCTCTGTGTGGTACTGAGTGCTCTACCTTACCTGGGTAGCAGTACCATGAGCATGCTGCCACAACCTCTCAACTAGTAGCCTGGAAGATGGAAGACTTTGTACATGGTCTTGGCCTCAGCTGGCTCTGTGATATATGTTGTCAATATTTCTTTCTGAGGCTGAAGAACCTTTTTCCTTCTTTTCTTGTAAACTGGTAAGTACATAGTTTGGGTTGCAAAGTGTGCTTTGTTTTTGACAAAGCAGTTTCCCAAGTGTAGTTTGCTTAAAGACTTCCTCCATAACCAAAGAATGATGCACATCACATCAGCATGGTGATGTAGATACAGGTCTATTCCTGTGCATAAGAAGAACAGTGCCTGCAGTCTCTTTGCCTTTAGAGAAATCATATATGGACAGATATGTTTTCCCTTATTATATGATTTTGAGACAGTTTCCAAGTTGTGCATTTGAGAACCCTGTGCTTTAAAGAAAGTGACCAGGCTTTTCCTGAGCTCATATTCAGTTCTTGATTCCTACATTGTAACTATAAGAGAATACAATTTAGGAGTTAGGTTATAAGCTGGGACAACTTTGGCCATAGCAACAACTTGTATATAGGCAGCCTATAGACTAGGGCAAATGCCCCCTCTTTTCCTTGGCCATGCTGTTTCCTATTTTTTTTCAGTGTGCACAATGTAGGATGATGTTAACTCCTAACTTGAGCTCTAAAACTACGGGAGGACAGGATCAATCCTTGGGGGATGTCTGTGGACATATTAATTTTGTCCATATTTGTTGGGTTGCATTTAGAAGACAATGGGCATGTAGTGAACCAGCCATTTGATAGCCTTTTGATTAAGCACGCAGTCACATACCAAAGGTCATCTTGAGGAGCAGGTTTCCAGGTCGGAGCACCGGAAGGGACACTGGAAGACACGACAGGAAGTGAAGTGGCACAGCTTCTGGATGATGTGGAAGGTGCATTACCAGGAAGTAAATGGACCAATGGGAGTGTTGCCGAGGTACATGACTGCCCCGTGCAAAAGGGACTTTAACCAATCAGAGAGCGCGTAATAGGCACATGGTACGAATGTATATAAAGGGATAGTTAAGCAAAATAAATCGGCTTCTGCTTGATTCACATTGGATCGTGCGGAGTCCATCTTTGATTCCCCTCATATTGTCATCTCACTCCCAATCTTCAGGTTCTCATCAACTACTTCTGTTTCTAAAGTGGTCTGTTAAGAGTTGCATCCTTTGTGGACTGGCACACTTCGCTCACAGATTGCTCTTGAGTACTCCGACTAAAATTTTGGGCAGTGAGATAGATTTTGTGAAATGATGAACTTTGTACCCCTGCCTTGACCAGTAGGGCAACAGCCTCTGACTGTACTCTTCTGTTTCTCTTTTTATTAAAATGTCCCATATGTAAATCATCTTACCCATTATACCATGAAGAACATCTTCTGGCACCCTGTGAGATGTCCAAGGGTGGTGTTGAATTCATCCTTACATGATCTCTGGTGGCAGGGGGCTTTTTATTAATGGCACTTGTGTCACTCCATTCTTGCAAAAACACAGGGAAATGACTAGTATGAGAGGACTTTCAAAACACTATGATACCATTGTCTTCCTTCACTTAATTATTTTCTTCTTTTTGGACCACTTATAAATGTGGCATTCAAGCTGTCATCCTGCAGTGGCTGGGAAGTTCACCCATGCAGTAGCTCTTTCTGCTGTCTCTGTACCTAACAGAGAAATGCACCCCTCCAGCGCCTCTTAGCTTCTGCTTTGGAGGGAGAGCTGAACTTTCACTCTCTGCAAGAGCTGAATTGAATTTCTCTGGAGAGACTGTGTTTGGGTTGGTCTATTTTACCTCTATTCCCTGCCTGCTGGTGCTTCTCTCCCTCCTGAGAAGTCATCTTCAGTCCCTTCAGTCTCCTCCAATGTTGTTTTGTCCCCAGTTAGTAAGTTCTGTGTCTGTCTCCCCAGATAAAACCAAGAATCTGATACAATTTTAACCCCCAAGGGATTATTTTCTTCTCAATCTCTATTGTTTCAACATGTTATTTATTCCTCCATTCATTCAATTCCTGCAGTGCCTAATTAGGGTAAGTCTATCTATGTAATTCCCAGATCAATCCAGCTTACCTTATTTTGCCTGTAGATTTTCACTCACGCCTAGAAAGACCGCAGCCAAGGCCACAGGTGCCTACATCCTGCTGAAATTTAAGGTGCTCCTTTTGCTTGGGTTGGGTGTCTGTTCCTCTCCAAGTGCAGTGCTGTCCCCGGCTCCAGCAGAGGACTCCCTTGAGGAGTAACATCTGCCTGAGTTGCTCTTGCACAAGCTTTCCAAGCTCTTGTAAATTCTCCCCCAGTGGCCTCGTGGAGCTCAGGCTCATTAGGTTGCTCATGTATTCATTGATAGCTGGAAAACATAAACATTCAGAAGCAAAACATTACTCAAAGTCATAAGGAAAGAAGGCTGCTTTTGTAAAATCTTGTGTGGAGAAGTCCATTTTCTCTCGTGAAGAGCTTTCAGGCACCATATCAAGCTGATGTCTTGCTAGAGGAGGCATCAGCTGAAACCGCAGCAGTCAAAAGGCTTTGATTTTTTTTATTTATTTTTAACTTACCCATTGAAATGCCTGAGGAAAAAAATAATCATTTCTTTGGAGAGCCCTTCAGCTCTGAGAAAGATACCTGCTGCAATCTAGAAGCAGGCTTGTTCTGGGAACAGCCTGGCCAAACACTGCCCAGGAGACTGTAGTTTATTCTTTCTTTCTTTATTAATCTTCGCCCTCAACATAGCCACCTTTCAAAGGCTGTTATCAAAGATTGTTTTTTTGGTTTTTTTTGTTTGTTTTGGGTTTTTTTTGTTTTTTGTTTTGTTTTGGTGAAGAGCTGAGCAGACTCCAGCTCACGGCAGCAGATTGCAGCAAGAGCCGGGAGAGCCCGGCTGCGTCAGTCAGCTGGTCACAAGGATGCCTGTCATGTGCTACTGGTCAGACAAAGATCCCTTTCTTTCCATGCCTGGTAGGTTCTCCATCAACGAGAGGACCTTGTCCTACAAACAGAAATCAAACCTCTGTAATTGCAGTGTCACTGATAAAACATGACTTCTTTACCAATTTGTACAAGCACTTTGACCTCTTGTCTTGGTGCAACAGATTTGAAAGATTTTTTGTCCCTAGCTCTTTTTACAGTTTTGATGGAAATACTGTAGAAAAGTTTATTTTGGGAGTGTTTTTGATCTACCTCAAGTCAAGAAGCTAATCTTGTGAACCTACAGTCAAAACTGCTATGAATTGTCTGGAGCGATTGTTAGATCTAAGTAAAAATTATTTCAGGTTATGGTTTACTTTTTGTTTAAATTGCATGACTAATTAATGTTATGTGTTTTCCACAAAGACAAGAACAAAATTTCTGCTCCACAGAGCTTCCATTCCTAAAAAAAAATGAAAAAATAAGTAAGAAGGCTGCAAAAAAAAAAAAAAAAAAGTAGTGCTGAATAGCATGGCTAAGCAGCTGTGTTATTTTTTTCTTTCCCCAATTGAATTATTGCTATAACTGTTCTTTCTAAGTTAAGATCTCGCTGGGGGAAGGAAGAAAGTTTCTAGGTTTCACAGCAGGAAAATTTTTAACAAGAAGTTAATGTAGGATAATGAAGGGGTCAGGAAAACTGTAAGCACAAAGGGGTTGTCCAGAAGACTGTAGAAATAAGAGTGTGAATAAAGATACTAAGTAAGACAAGAAACATGCAACAACCACTGGAATTTTAACCCAGCTGTTCAGTGACAAATACGTACCTTATCCACCATGGCATATTACCCTGGGCACAGTAATCAGCAGCAGTGACGGTCACCGTCCCAAGTTATCAGAGAGAAGGAAAGTCTCCTGTTTGTACACATGTTCTTCTTTAAAGGGAAATATCTTACATGTAACAGGATTTAAAAACTACAAGATACATGGGAAGACAATTCTGTTAGAAACAAAGCCGAGCTGAAAATCAAGAGAAGCAGGTATCTGTGGGATTCTGGGATTGTACTTGAAGTTTCTAATATTTAAGTCCTGCAAAAGAGAAGTATATAAGAGAAATTAACTGCGTTAGCAGCCCAGTTAGCTCTGCTGTTGCTTTTCAGTCAATAGGTCACTTCCCTGGGTTAGGTGTTTTGCTCTGCCAAACAGCAGAAGTTTTTAGCTAGTCCTATATTAATGACAATGTAATTCTCTGTTTCTATGGTGCCATAGGTCATCAATAAAATCAGAAATTATTACATTTTTCAGTACTGAAAAATTGCTGCCTTTACTATTCTTAGAGTACTATATTATTTTAAACATAAACTAGTTTTTAAAAAAATATATTAAAAAGCCTCAGCAATGCATTTTTGCAAGAGATTTTATAGACGTTAGCTTTGAATTGCATATGAGAAGCTGCGTACTAACTGTGCTGGTAGTTACTTCAGATTTAGTAACTAGAGTGTGATTTTGCCAGTTAGCTCCCTTTAGGGTCAGGCTGGGACACTGAAGTATTATGGCCATGGAGACTATTTCTACCTATACAGAGGTAGGTACCTCTCTGATCTGTGTAGCTGTGTTTCGTTGATATCCCTAACAGTAAAATAACTTGTCAGCTTTAAACACTGCATACGATGGACAAATGTCATTATTAGTAGCATTGAGTTCTATGAATAAATCTGTATTGCTATCCTGAATTAAATGAATGATTAGCAACAGAAAAATGCTATTTCCTCTGTCAGTTTTTGGAGATTTTATTTTTCCCTCATAGGGTAAGAAGATAATAAGTTCCTTATCTCAGAGAGAAAAAAATGTTTTTATGTGTGAAATGTCCTCACTTCACAAAAAGTAGATATCATAGGCTAAAATACCTAAACACTAAGGAAACTGACAACTCTCTCCTTTCCTTTTGCCCTCAGCAGAAATGAAGTTTTGGCTAGCTGCTGGTATTTTGTAGGAATTATGCCTGTTCAGTTATCTATTTTTACATTGCTGCAACTTTTTATCCTGATTCCTGCAGAAATGAGGCTTATGCAATCCTGCTACATACGCTTGTGTCTCCGTCACTTCCACACCCCAGAAATCTTTTGAACTTATTGACAAATTTCAACCAATTGATCTCTCAAAGAAAATCAAATTCCTACAAGCTTTGTGAAAATAACCCGCCAGGTAGTGCTTTCACAGAGAGGTAGGCTGCAGTGCAAACAGGCACCATTTCAGACAGCTGAGAAACCACTTGCAAGAAAGTGTTTATTTATAAATGCCTGTCCATGGGGAGCATTTCAGGGAAAGCTTGTTCCTTCTTCAGTCTGAAGTCAATCGAGTCTGAGGCTCAGGTCTTTCAGAATCCAGGCTTCATACTGCTGATATCCACAGCACTTGGGGGTACTGCTTCGCAGTAATGATTTACCAACTTAACTATGTCTAAAGCAATGTTTTTTAAAACCACGTAATTTTCAATTTCTCTCTTCTCTTCTCTTCTCTTCTCTTCTCTTCTCTTCTCTTCTCTTCTCTTCTCTTCTCTTCTCTTTTCCCTAATTTTTTTTTAAAGTACCAACAACTGATTAATAACCTTTCTCTTAAGACTAAGACTACGCTGTCTGTCACCCTAGAAGTCAACTCTTGACCTTTATCACTGTCACTTTTCTCCACCGGTTCTCTGAGTTTAAAGTTACAGAATTGTTGAAACAGATAACAGAGTGCAGAAGGCTGAAAAGTGGCTAGGACGAACCTCCAGGGACAAAGTTTATCTGCTGGAGCATTTCCTGTGTGTACTTTGAAACCTCTCAATTTAACTTGATCAAAGCACGAGCCGACGCGTTTCAGTTCCCTACTGAACAAACAAATTTACTGCTTATCATCCTTGCCACCTCAGTCTTTAATTTACTTTACTTAGTAAGCCAGTACATGTTAAATGAACAACCTGGCCATTACAAATGTGAGGTTGTGATCTCAAAAATAGGCTACAGTTCACCTGACATTAAATTGCATGGCACATCACAGACCCTCTCCTTCCCCACAATCACTATGTAAGAGGAAGTTACAGCCATATATATCCATTGTGGACATTGTGGCCTCTTTGGGACCACTATATCCATCAGCATCCACTGGATTTTTTTTAGTATTTTGGGCTTCCTCCTTCCTTTTTGATCAACTCTTGTAGGACATATGTGGACTGAGAAAACAAATGGTGGCGTTTTCAGTATGCGTTAGTTAATTCACATTAACATATTTCAAAGCACAGTTTAGCACATGTGGATTAACAGATCATTTGAAATATCACCTTCTTTGTCAACGGTAGTAACTAATACTTTTTTTAATGTTCTGGTATTTGGGAATTATTTTTTTCTATGAAAAAATATTTAATAATAACAATAGTAAGGACTATTGTGAGGTGTTGCATGACAGAAGCGTGGTCACACAGCCTGACCTGTAGACAATAATGAAGTACAGTGGCAGCCTTTCTGTTTTCAAACCAAAACAATTCAGTCAGTGTTTTTAAACTGTGTCTAAAATATTTTAAGTGTTTTCCACTTATTTAAAACTACTGGGCCATATTTTCCAGCTCATGTCCCTTTCCTTATTCTCAGGGAAATTGAGTCCTAAAGTTTTGATTTCCTTGGTAACTGTTGTTCATCAATAACATGTGGCTCTGGAATGAGAGCCAGTGTGGTGTTTGAGGTGAGGCTACTTCTCTTTCAGGAGGCACCTCCAAGGGCAGGGACAAGTGCCACACATTTGGTGACATTTGTTCTCGGTCCTTGAATGTTTTTACTTCATGACTGCAGAACCCCTGAACTAGGAAACTGCTGAAGTCCCTCCAAGGTGTATGTTTCTGGGTCCATAATGCAAACACTGAAATATCCTGGATTAGGGAAAATAATCAACCAACCAGCCTCCCAAGCCAGCTTTGCTCCCAGAAAACCACTAAATGGGATCTTGATATAGGTAGACACAGATATAAACTATACTTCAGCATTTCAAATCATGATTGTCTTTGTTGACTGGCAGCTTCTTTCCTTTTTGAAGTAAAAACAACTTCTTCAAACATTCTGCAAGCTCAGATATTAACTATAATCTGTTCTTATTCTACTTCTGTGTCATTACTCATTGAAAATGCAAAATGCTTACAGAATGTAAGTTGTGATGGAAATTTTTGAAAAAGGTGCAGTGACACATGTCTTAGAATTAATGGGACATGCGTGATACTTTCCTGCACAGCTTGGTAAATGCCACTCTAAGATTTCAGAGCATCTATGTAAGAAATGACAGGAAAGCCAGACACATATGGCAGTGTCTGCTGACACAGATCAACCTCCACACGCAATTCAACTAATAAATGTATCATGTCTTTTCCCATAATAACCACAGACCAGGGATAGTTGAGTTTAGGCTTTTGTGAAGCTTGCAGATGATATTTTGGTTTTGCTGTCATGTGAAACTATTTCAAATCCACAAAATTGGTTCACAATTTGAGCTTGCATTGATTATTTTCTTCCTCAGATTAATTTTAACAAGTTAGATGATTTATTTTTCCATCTAAATGAAGCCTGTGACACATAGAAAACTTCTTGCTTGAGAGATGAATTAACACAAAAGAATGTCTTGCATTTTTTGATTAGCTGTAAGGGCAGTAATTATTCACATAATCCAGGATGTATTATTTTTCCACCCTGATTATGAATTTGTCAAAGGCAACCTCAATGTAACTGGTTCTGCCATTTTCAAGAACAAATTTAGACAGCAGAGCCAGGTGAGAAATGTTCCCATGCTGTTCTGGGTTGAAGCAGACCTCTAGAAGTATTCTCCAGATAGGGAAAAGAACAGGTTTGTTGTGGACTAGGTAGTAGCCTGGTGCTTTGTGCTTCACGCCAGGACTACAGCAGAAATCGTTTTAAACCCTTTGTTTTCTTGAGCTGGGTTTCTCCCATTCCAGGAGGGATTCTCCTGACACCAGTCCGCCAGCTGCTTTATGATGAGTCTCCCTAAATATCACTGGTCACCTAAGTTTGTGCTTCTCTAAGAGATGTTGGCTGTGTGGGTATGTGTTTGAGTACTCCTCTGGCATGAGGGAGACTAAGATGCAGGCTCCTGCTCCGAGTGATTTTATTTATAAAAAGCAGAAACTATGACAGTGGGTGTGCTTGGAGAAGATGCCTTCTTCTTCCCATCAAATGGTGCTGGTCAGAAGCACACAGGGTCCTGAAACTGAAACCTCTACTCCAACTCCCACTGAGTAGGTATGTCGGCTCCTGGAGCAACAGAAGCTGTAATTTTTTCTGAAAGTTTCACTATAACACCTATATTTCCATAAGAACATCTGTTTTTATCAAGTCAGCATTTTGTAACAAGAATTATCTTGTAAAAATTTCTGTAGCAACTGTAGAGGATAAGAGGTAAAAGGACCAGTTCCTTGGGCTGCTCTCTGGACTTGGACATTCTCAGTCAGTCTCAAATAAAGCTTTATCCTTGTGGCTGCTTTTCTCAGCCCAGCTGCTCTTGGCACAATTAAACACACAAAATCACAGCTGATGCTGTCTGGAGTATGCTGCTAATTGCTGCCAGTGCACTTGCAGGTATCCCTGACTGTGCTGAAACAGCCAAATTATTTAGGACCTTTAAATGGGTAGGGCTGGATGGAAGGCAGCAATCCAGAGGTGCTATATTCTACAAGAGGAGCCCTTACACTGTTTGTGGGGATTTTTTAAAGCAGAATGGAAACACAGTGTTTTAAATCCCCCATAAAGGCGTGACCATCGGCTTCTCAGCTGTACTGGAAGTACTGTCTCAATGGCAGTCTGGTTGGTAGAAGGAAAGAAGTAGAGAAACCCTGCACACCCCTGGTTGCTAAAGGAGTGGGAGCCAGGATCTTGGGGCTTTCCATGTTCCTCAGTCTTTCTCTGCTGAATGGGTGTTACTTACACTTTACTAGACAGTTCTATGGGTGGGTAGAGACAAAAGAGAAAATAGTCCAGAGTAAAAAAATCTAGCTATTTCTGAGACTTGTCCAACTGCTAGTCTCTTCTCGGGATTGTGGCCTCATTGTGTGCACTGCTCTTTTCCTCCACAGACAGCCCATGCTTCAGATGTCTGCAATTTTCCAACAATGGGTTATATTTAATTCAGACACTTACTTTAATTTTCAAAAATTAATCTTTGCAAAGTGTCTATGTCAGGGAAACTGCTGTCCATTAGTAGGAAATTATTCAGAAAAAGGAAGATGATTTGTTTATTTATGTAAGAAACTGTTGTACAATTAAGTACAGATATAGGTCAGTAAAATAAGTTCTTTGATCTATTGCTACAAGGAATCAGTGTAGATACGTTTCCTGATAAGAGTTGCTACTGCATAATTGCATTTTACAAACTGCGTAGTGTGCTATTACTCAGGAAATGTATTTACTGATATGCATGTCTCCACTCAGCCTCATGGCTGAAAGGTTTGCTTTTTCTGATATTTATAGTTCTTGTGCATTTTTGAATAAGGCTATTAAACTCGTGAAGGGATGGAAGAGAGTACAAATAGGGAAAATTGATTCTAGAGTATACAAACCCACTATTGAAATAGAGACCAGTTGATTGTTTTTAAACAAAAGTAGATTAGTGGCGTTTGAGATTAAACTGCAAGACAAATATTAAGAGAGATTAATTTATACTGTCAACTCTCGCTGTTCTGGACTTCATCCTTTTGTTAGAATAGATGAGAATGTGACTCCATCACAGATGTAAAAAGGCTTCCTCTTTATGGAGACTTGTCCTATTTTAGGGGCACTGCAGAAATTGAACCCCTCCACAGCTTGCACACGAGTTGCTAACTGAATGCCAGGGGTATTAAATGCTCACTTGTTGCTCACCTAAGGGTAGACTTGTCCTGAGCTTTAGTGGGATTGCCGACAAAAGAAGATGGGAGTAAACACAGTGTTGTTATAACTGCAACCATGATTCCCTATTTATTAGGGATGCTGCCATAATAATGAAGGGTATTCAGGTAATTCTTTTCAAGTTTGGGTTTTAATCACTGTGAACCTACCTAAGCAATGCCTGTTGGATAGAAACTGTTCAGTTAGGCAGGACTGAGCTCATTCAACATTGTCTCAGCATGAAAATATGTATATTAGTGTACAGGTTTGAGCAAAGCCATCTCATCATATTTTAATCTGGGGGATATGAAAAGACCATTGTCTAGTTAAAAACAAGAGAGGCAGAAAAGCAGTTGCATTTGTATTCCTTTGTTTTGAAGAGCACATTGCTGAACTATCAGAAGCTGGAAACTGCTGCAGGGTGGGAAGGGAGCCCTCGCAGAGAAGGAGTGCATCTCTGCACTCCAGTTACAGAGGCTGTGATTTGACTAGTTGTGGGCTGCTGAAAAGTCCCACTTTGCCAAGGCATGATATTCGTAACAGGGTAAACAATCCCTTTCAGGCTGGAGTGGGATGTCCACCATTCTCATGGTCTGAAGTAGGCAAGAGAGGAAAAAACAGTGGGTCGTTCCTGAAAGAGAGGATGTGGTTCTGGGTTTGTGGCCAGGGTGGGAAGCAATTCCCGCGTCCTGCCTTATCTTTGGGTTCTGGAGCTAAGCATGATCCCCTGCAAGTCATGTTTTCATTAATAGAATAATTATTTGTATGGCTTTCT
Organism: Aegotheles bennettii; assembly: GCA_013398125.1. Classification (NCBI taxonomy): domain Eukaryota; kingdom Metazoa; phylum Chordata; class Aves; order Caprimulgiformes; family Aegothelidae; genus Aegotheles; species Aegotheles bennettii. The sequence continues at coordinate 507,567 of VZRW01003884.1, read as the reverse complement.
TCTCTGTAATGAATTTAGGACAAGGCCTTCCTGGGGAGCCTAGAGAAAGCCCTTTCTTTTTCTTATAGGAGGTACAATACGCATTCATGTACAGGGCAGCCTGAAATCAAAATGAAATTGAAACCTGATTTATCTTTGCCTGGTTGCTTTGGAGGAGCAGTAGGAGCCACTACCATGTCCTCCATACTCAATGCATAGGCAAAGAGTTGCTGCAGCATGGTTGGAGCCCTGCTTTGGGTGTCCCTCAGAGGTCTCAGTGTTGCCTTAGGGAGCAGTTACGGTCTAAAGGTCCCATGGTCCTGGGCTGAGTCGGGGATATGGTGCTCAGCGCAAGTGGCACCATTCCTTTTTAGTAACGTTTGGTGAAACAGTAGGCTGTGGTTTACATGGAAGTCAACCACAGAGCAGAAAAAAAATGATGTGCCTCCATCTTATTCTTGCTTTTACTGGAATCGAATGGGGTGCTTTGTCAAGGTGATAAGCTGTCCTCTGATGATGGAAAGCTCCACAGGAGGCAGCATACTCCAGTGGATGGTCATTCTCTGGTTTGGGATTTCAGTGAGCCTTGTGTTTTTCCATGACTTCACTGCTTCTGACCACTCTCCTCAAGATATGTCTCATTACTTCTCTGGAAACCAGTACCCTTGTGTGAGTGTGAAATGAGGACTGTAACTCCTGCATTTCTTCCTAACTCACTTTGGATTCTGTTGGTGGAAAGCACTTGGTGGGCCAGTCTAAGTTCCTGATGGCAGTTCAGGTTACGATCAGGTTCTGCAAAGCTAGAAATGGTTGTTGCTTGTGGTGCCTTCTGTGTGCTTGTATCTCTCAGAGTGTGAAGAAAAAAACCTTCTCTCCTGTGATGTTTAGAGGTATGTAGGACAGGTATTGGCATAGTTGTTAGGATAACAATTTTCTTTCCACCCCCTGCATTTTTTTATCCTTTTAAAATACCTTAGGATATTGAATAGGAGAGGGAGAAAGTAACCTATGAAAGATCATGTTAAGAATATATTTTAAGCAGCTGCCAGGAAATTACAAAGTTCTGGTTGCACATAGAGTCTGAATTTGGCTCCCTTGTGACAGTACAGTCTCTAATTACTTGAACAAATATCATTTTCAAAGTCATATGATACAAAAATATGGACTATTTAAAATCTTAGACAAACATGGAAGTCCCACTACTTATGTTACACTTACACTGCTTTATTGTCAGAGTGATCCATTTTATTGTCTTGTGGGCATGATATTAATTTTCTACAAGAGTTCATTGACAGTACGTAGGGGTCTGCAAATGAGTAAAATATTCCTAGCTGCAGTGCTTTCCTGAACAGGGATAGATATAAAAAGATGTTGAAATGCTTTCCTGACTCAGGCCCATGAAGATTGCTAGCAGGGGCCGTAGCTGGAGAGCAGAGACCCTTGGCTGGGAGGAGGATGACACCTTACCTATTAGAAGAGCAGGGCTTATATTTTTCAGATTTCTGAAGAGAAATCTGAAGGGATTTCTGAAGAGATGTGAAAAAGGGGAACAGTCTGTCCCAGACAGAAAATTGCTTTCCTGATCTGTGTGAGGCATCTAACTTGAGCCTTCCTACTCAGGGAAGAGAAGCTGGAAGAAAGGCTACAGATACTACAAGATAAGACAACCATCTCAGCAATTGATAAGGACTTGAAAAGCACAAAAAGGAGTTAGGTATCTACTACAGACAGCAGTATCAGGCTTCTGCTCACTCTCCTCCCCAGCAGTATCACATGGAAGAATTCTTTATCTGTAAGACAGCCTTCTATGTTATATATCTCACGCAGATTTGTGAGAAGAGACTTTATGTAAAGCCAACAAGGATCTGCTGGGAAAAAAATGTGGTGTAATCAAGACATATTATAGTTATTATCAGTAACTATTAAAGGAATTGTATTTTTGCGTGTGAGAAAGGGAAGAAGGAAAGATGCTCATTAGCAGCTTCCTTCCTCAGGCTATGAGCTTCCATGGGCTCCTCTCTGATAAGCACGTACACAGCTGCAGTCCCATGACAGACTAAACTATTGTAAGGGCTCTAACACAGTGTGGTCCCACCATCTGCCACTCTCCCACAGTCCCAGTCCATCCCCTACATTGGCTCGTATTGTCTCTGCTCATTTGCAGAGCTATTTTGAGGTGTTAACCTGGAAGAAAACTACCTGTTACTTTTTTTGTGTGTGGAATAATTTCTGCTGGGAGAGTGCTCTGAAGAGTGGCAGGACACTGTCAGAGAGGTCCTGAAGGTGCTGCAGGAGAGAGGCAGGGCTGTGGGGCAGAGGGCAGGACAGCAGAGGTGGCTGTGGTGGCTGGCAGCCACAGCAAATAAGGCTGTCAAGGAGCTGCAGCCTTTCCCCCCAAGCTAGAATTTTCTGGTGTGGCAATAGCTGCTGTTGAGACTGTTTGGATAACCACACAGCTCCACAAACACTGGTATTACTCCAACTGATGGGAAAGTGCAAGAGGGGAAAGGAGTGAGGATGATGTAAAATGGGACTACAATCAAGAAAATGTTCAAGAGAGAGAAATAGGAGTCATTATGGAGAAAATGTTGGCTTTTGGCTCAGTGGCTCTCAAAAAGTTGACCAGACTTGAATAATTAGGAGAAGTCTAGATAACAGTCTGAAAATACTACTTTCCTGTAGTACAGAGTGCATGTTTTGTTCACCTTTTAAACTGCAGGGAGTTTTTGTCCTTCCTTCCTGCCTCAGAAGTGATGAAATAGAATTAAAAAAGGTCCAGAGAAAGGCAGCAAGGATGAGCGAAGTTGCAGAGCACCTCCCCCGTGGTGGGAAGCTAAATAGCATAATCCCCTTTGAGTTTGGAAAAGAGAGACTGAGCAAAGGCAGAGCGAGGTTGTCAGTTTGCAGTGCTTCATGGGATCATGAATGGCATGGTGAGTGGATAAGAAGAAAGCGAAAAGAAAACCATGTTTCACTATTTCGTGCTAAAAAAGTTGGGGGACACCCTGAGAATTTATAAAGACAGAACAGCTTAGGCTGAAAAGGACCCCTGGAGATAATCTGGTCAAACCCTTACTCTAAGCAGGGCCAGCTTGAATCAGGGCTCTGTCTCGCCTGGTTTTGAATGCCTCCAACAATGCAGATGTTGTAACCTGTTCCAGTGTTATCATACAGAAGTTTTGAAGAAAATTACGAAAGTGTTTTATGCATTGTATGACCATTGGATATGTTTAACTCATTACTTAGGACGCTATGGGGTGGAAAGTTTGAATTGCTTCATAAAATTACCAAAATCCTAGAAGAAAAGCACCTTGAGGGCTATGAAAACTGAGCATATCTGGCTTGAGAATTCTGTAAGTGACAGATTAAAGAAAGGCGGGAACATACTGTGGGAAGGATCACCACAGTTTACTTGTCTTCTCCTCCTCCTCCAAGCCACCTACTACTGACCACTGTCAAAGGCAAAGTACTGGCTTTGATGGGCCTTTTCTCCACCCGGCATGATGGTCTTTGGTCTGATCAGTGGATACCTGAGTCTGTCAACACATCAGGTAGGGGTAAAATGCATTCAAGATCTTAGCGTTGCCTTCAGTTTCACAGGAGGACAGCTGCCCAGGCAGGTTTGGACCTATTTCCATCAAGTACTAAAAGTTGGTTTCATAACATGTATTTTTCTGTCAAACTTTGTGAATAAAACAGTGCAGGAAGATGTCGTGACTAACGTGAAGCTTTTTATTTAGGCAGCAGATGAAGTGGATTAGTTTTAGAAAGGAGTAGGAGTCAGAAGAACGTTCAGCTTAAGCAGACAGACCAACCCTGGTTAAACTGAAGGGAGAAGCAATGGGTCTTGCATATCTGATGTGAAAGACTAGGAATACAATACTGGATTTATTGTTTGGGTTATACATTATCCCAGAATACTGCGGATTTATAGTGGTGACATCTGACCACTTGCTATCAAGAGATAACTTGAAAGTGCCGCATGATAAGAAAGCTGTTCCTTTCTTATTGCAGTTATTTTTATTGACGAGCTTTCAGACACCATGAAAGAGTCCACTCATACACAACAACAAAATACCGTACACAACCAGAGTAAGATTGAAGGTATGAACAATAAAGCAAATGAATACCTGTGCCTCTCTGCACACATAGCTGCTTATTCAGCCTTCAAAAATAAGCAAATAAAATGAACAGATGTTTGGATTCAGAGATAAGATGATCCCATAGTACAGGGACCTCTCCCACCCCTGGGTGATATGTTTTAGTGGTGATGTAGGTAGGCAGTTAGACTGGATGATCTTGAAGGTCTCTTCCAACCTCGATGATTCTGTGATTCTATGATTTTTTGGGCTTGCTGCTTCTTTCTGCAATATGTCATCTGCAGCATAAACTCCTCACACTCATATCAGACCCCTCCTTCCCTATTCACGAGTTGATAACCTCTATGTTACAGAAACATTAATTAATTGCTTGGGGGAAGAAAAAATACATTGAGAAGGAGTGCAACGCTTCATTTACAGGTTAGTTGTTGCTTTTTTTCCTGTAAAGTGCTTTCATTTCTTGTGGTTGATTATTAAGGAGAGCAATATTATGATCCTTCGAGGTCCCTTCCAACCCTAGAATTCTGTGATTCTGTGATCATGGACTCTGAGCGAAGTCTTTCTAGTGTATTTGTCTTCACCTTCTTGCTTTAATTTGTGCTGTTCTCCATGCAGAGCTCAGCTGCAAAGAGAACTCTGCACCAGCCATGGTGGAGGCACAGGCTCGGTCTGGCACAGAGCCGGGGATCTCCAGGGCAGAGGGGCTCAGCAGGCGGGTCCCCAGCAGGGGATGAACCCAGGGACCTGTGATGGGTGCAGTGCTTGGATTTGCAGCTCCAGATTGAGAGGCTTAGTGTACCCAGTCATGTCATGGCTGGGACCTGGTGGATGACCAGATGGGCTGAGCTCTGCCAGGTGCCATCACAGTCACCAGCAACACCAGATCATGCAATGTCTAAGCTTATTTACAAACAAAAAGACACCCTCATTTCCCCTCCCCAGGCACTTGCGGGGCAGAAGGAAGCATACTGTGCCTCCAGTGGGGCTCTGCTTCAGACGAGTGACTCTGGGGCCAGTGCCTAGCCGGGTGATGGCAAAGAACGAGCAAATCTGCTACTCAAGCACATAGCAAGGGATAGGGAGAGACGTGCACATTACTTGGTTTTCACAGCACATACCTACCTGAGCCTTTTTGTTAGTGATCTCAATAAGAACAAGAGAAATGGCAAAGCCTTTAGTGAGATCAGTTTCTCTAATGACTCACCAAGTGTTACAAAGTCAAAACAGGTTGCTTGTGCTTGAAAGGTATAAAACAACCATGTCATTTTTATGGTTACTGTACAAAACTCTGCATATATGCATGCAAGGGAACATTTTAAAACCTCATATAGCTTTTTTTTTCAGCTAGAGGCTCCTTTCTCCTGGTTTTTATTCATGTGTCATGCTTTGTATTAAGCTTTACTGCTTTAACAATTAAGCTAATTTCCTCACTGCACTCTGCCAGTCAGAGTGTTGTTCTTTTGTATTCCTAAAAGAAAGGAGGAATTAAGTTGAGGTTCCAGTGACCCAAACCAGTTCCCTCTGCAGTCCACTGATGTTTCCCATTGGCATTAGCAGGGGCAGCTAGTTCTGTGAGCACTGGGAAGTGAGTAATAACTACATCTCACATCCAAAAAAGACCTACAAGTCCATCAACTTTCTGTTACATAAAATAATTTTCAACAACAAAAATACACCTACGTTTCTCTAACGTCTTTCATTCCAAATGAAACTTCACCACCATAGTGTTTGGGGAAAATGTGCCCTTTTTTTGTAGTTTCACAGGATTGACAAGAAAAATATCCCTTTCAGTGAAGTCTGACAGAAAAATGAAATTCCAAGGAAATAAAATATCTTGTAATGTAATTAGAGATTTTTACAAAAAAAATTTGAGAGAGATAAATGCTCTCATTTCTTCAGAACAAGACAGCCATTTTAGGATTTTTCAGGACTTTCTCAATCTCTCTCCTTTTTTTTTCATTCTTTTTTTTTTTCTTTCTTTCTTTTTTTTCTTTTTTTTTTTTTAAGGAACAGGAAGCATCCAGAAGTATTCAATCCCCTAGAGGATATAAAGAATATAAATAGTAGCATGTGATATTTCCTTAAGTGGATAATAATTCTTATGCATCACATTCCTTTTGCAAGTTGGGGTATGCCTCTGCTACAGTGCCTGGGTTGCTCCTGCGGTGGTTAATGCAGGCCAAGCTCCCACTTCCACAGCAGCACCTCTACCCAGGCCCTCACAGCTGGTGTGGAGCTTGTCAGGGCATGCTGATGTGAGCTGCAGACAGAGGATGCTCTAGACATTCACAGTGTTTCCTGAGCTGTCCAAAATGGACTCTGAAGGGAGCTTTTCTCATTAATTAAAACAGCAATGCATACAAGAAATAGAACACAACCCTGGTTTGTCATTGTACGGAAGTATGTTACAAAATTCCTGTTAGGACTCAGTAAGGGATAGCCTACACTCTGTAACTGAAATTGTCTTTTTCCTCCTCTTCCTCCATGCTGGGTAACTGACAACCGTTTCCTTAGGGGACTTGCTCTTCTCACCATGCTGGTTACAGTATGAGGATTTGCTGTCTTGAGGACGGGGATGCAGTCCAGGTGTTAACCACACTCTTCCCTTGCACTGTGGGCTTCACAGGGACACCCCCCCTCCCTCTGACGTGACATGGGCAAGTGCTTGAAGAGCAGCTCGAGCTGCATCACTCCCGTATGGATCTGTGGAGAATCTGTGTTTTTTCTACACTGTTGCTCTGTGACCTGCATGAGCTGACAGGAAAATGGAGCAAAAGAGTTAAATGTGGTGGCTTATGGGAGTACCTTCCCAGCTTGCTGCAGGTATTTCCTGCCCGACAGCTCAAAAATGGTAATTTACAGAACAGGATGCACATTTCTTTCTGCTTTCTGCTCATTAAAAATCCAGTGAGACAGACACGATCTCCAGAGCTACTCTATGCCTTGCCATGGGTCCAGCCTGCCTCCAAGCGGGAGGGTTTGGTGCTGGTGAGTATCAGGGCACAGCTCTGGGGCCCAGCTACACACATTGCAGGGGAGAGAGAAAGAGAGCCTCCAGTCCCTACTTCTGTTCACGTCCTCACATGGTCACAGAAGCCCTCAACTAAAGCACTCTTCAAGTTACAGGAGAAAGTGCTGATCTATGTCTTGTGCAATGCCAGAGGATGGGGGATATCCCCAGTTGGGCGGAGTTGTACAGGGAGGATGATGGAAAGGTGAGCTCACTGCCTACAGATGACTGACCTGCACCCTAAACAGACCCAGGACTGTCCCAGTAACTGCTCTAGGCTCTTACAAAGGTGGCTTGCATGTCCTTCTCTGGGACTATTGAGCTGTTCTACTTCTTCAAGCTTTTTAAATTTGGGTTTCCCCACAGCCAGACCTTTCTCAAGCTGCTTAGCTTTTTCTCCTAGTACACCCACATAATTACTCCAGCACAAAGAGTGGGCTTGTGAAGCAGCAGCATTTTAAAAAACCACAAACTCTGATCTCAAGGCAATCTTTCCCTCCCACTTCCTCCCCCTTCAAGCAGGGGTGTCAGCCGTGCTGTTTCTTTCAAACTTTCTCTGAGTCATCCCATCAGGCAGCTTGTAAATACTTGAATGCATCTATCAATGTCAAGTCAAAGTAAGTAAGTAGCAGCATATGCTGTGCAGTGGAGTTTCCCTCACTTACATTTGTCTCTTTTTTGGAGGTGCAGAGAATTTACAGGTGGCCCTATCTCCCCATATCATCAACAGGCACACATAGATATCATCAAAGATGTTATCTCATCATGAGAACATGGCACAAGATATAAAATGAGCTTTTTACAGTCAAGAAAACTTATGCTCTTCTGAAACTCCCACTGCTTTATGATCCAGAGTGGAATGCCTTCATGGAAGATGCTCCATTCTTTTCAAGCCTAAAAACTGGGAATTAGAGACTCTGAGGACCTGCAGAACCAACAGCCCTTTGAGAATGTACCATTGCAAATCACTTTGGACCAGCTAGAAAAATATTATCCTTTTGTATTATACGGATGCAATTTGCTGTGTCATCATTGTATGACGAGATCTAAAAAGCAGAATGTGATTCAGAGGGTGCATGGAACACAAGCCACCTCCTCAGAAGTCAAAAATCACTGCAGAAGACCAGTAGTACTCTCAAGTATGACTGATAAACATGTGAGTTTTGTCTTGAGCTAAATGGCAAAATATGGATCCTTCACCAAGGCTTTGCTCAGCATGGGGCAAAATTCACCAGCAGGCTGGTTTATGGTAATGAAATCACTACAGTGGGAAGAAAGGAAAAGTCTTGAAAAATTTCTGAGTTATTCCCTCTGGATAGCTTGCAAGGAAGGTCTGGTATCATCGTGATATTTGCCCAATAGATATGAAATAGTTGGTTCACATGGATGAGTGTACTCTCAAATATGCATATGTGTGCAAATATCCTCCCTCCCAACATCCACCTGAAATAGGTAGGTTGTGTGTGAAAATTACATTGGGACCCAGGAACTCAAGCTTAGTGCTACCTTATGGAGCAATCTTGGGGAACCAGCTGAGTGAGAAGAACGCTCTTCTGCAAAATGGGAGAGAAGATGCCCTGAAAACTCTTCCTCCCCTCTGCTTCAGCCCATGGTGAGAGCTTGGCAGAAGTGGTGCTGTAGGGGATCTCATTTGTATCTGTTATGCTTTTAAAACATAAAGCATTGGGATCTCTCTCTGGATTCAGTGGTCTGCCAGAGTAAGATACTGGTGAAGGTGAGTATGGATGGTTGTGCTGATCCATAAGCAAATTTTCCCTACCATCCCTCTTGTTTCTCAGGGAGGGCAAGTTGAGAATCAGGATAATCGCACAGCAAAAATGCTTTCCATCTCACTCCTTTATTTACTTTTTTTTGTGATTTCCTTTCACTCCCAGGTGAAGGAATGTAGGCTGTTTGAAGAGCTGATCTGCTGGGGTGGGGCACTAACTTAATTTGAAACATTGCTGAATATTTAGTCATGTTCCGTAGGAGTATTAGAATCATAAAATTCTTGGATTCCTAACAAACTGTGCACGTGTACACAAGCTCCAGAAAGAGAACAAGTGTTTAAAAGCAGGGCTCTATACACAATTCTAAAGTAATTTAAATATAAGATATATATATATTGCAAGTTAAAAACAACTTGCAGTACTACATTACTGACAGCTTAAAGTCAGACACCAACTGTGATGGCATAGATCTGTAAGCTGCTTCAGGGCAGAATAGCTAACTGGTATAAATCTGATTTTAAAATAAAGATAGAACAGAGGGAGGTTTGAGTTAATCTAAACAGGAACATGTAATTTATAAACAGAAATCTCTTTCCAGTGGTCAAATTGGTCAACTAACAGTGATTTAGGAAGTCTCTGATTTCTAAATCCATTAGCTTATGCTGTGGCACATGGGACCTTGCTTTTGTGACTAACATCTTCAAATTGGGATGAATCCCTAAGTCTGCTAATGGCTATAGCTGGGTCAGAACCAAGTTTCTCTTCTCTCAAAGATTTTGTGATTTCAAGAAATTTTCCCATCTTGGACCAGGACGAACATGAGAGCCTAACTGACTATTTCATCCCATACTTACAGAATTATTTTCAGTATGAAATCACATAATTTTCTGGTTTTAGCTACCATGAAAATACAATGGTTTTCACTGTTCAGATGTGGAGTGCCTGTCATTGCAGTGCCGATGAGACACTGATGGACAAGTTCTTGGAGGCTTGTGAAGGCTGGTTTTAGCTTTCTGTGCCATCCAGTTCACATACTCCCAGATGGAGATTGCCAAAGAAAAATTCACTTAATTTTTCTCAGAGTAATAGACGTACTTTTTTTTTTTTTTTTTAGAAAAGCATGACTACCTGATTGGGCAATGGCTTTATAAATGGGCCCATTTCAGAACCTGCAGACTCAGACTAGAAATCAAAGTCACGTGGTGTATATTGGAGTTATATGCAACCAGAACCGGACCCATTGCTTTCAAAACAGGTCCACTAGTGTTTTACAAATACTAACTTCTGGCTCTTCCAGTACCAACTTCATAGGAAGACAGAAATTTTTTTAAAGATGCAAATGTTTGTATGGTGAATATACCTTCACTGTGTGAAAAATGAGCTCAAAGCTGATGCTGGATGTAATTGACTGATTTATCAAATTTCCATGTATAGTTTTCCATCTGCAGCTCCAGAGTCATAGTCAATGATATTTAGTCATCTAACAACTTCCTTGATAGGCATAATGAAGTAATTAGCTGTCTAAATGTTATCAAATATAGCTGCCTCTGTGTGCCCACAAAACTGCTCCTTTGAAAGTCTAAATACAAACCTGGAGGTGACTTCAGGCCTTAATGTTGTATTCACAATCCAAGTGAGGCAAAGACAGCTGCTGTGTCAAAACTTTCCCTGACTTCCATTGTCAAAGGCAAATTGGCTTGTAGGTCTTAATCATCGTTACCCAGTTCCTAGTCATTCACAGTGGTTGAGATGCAGCTCTTTCACAAAAGCCATGCAAACATCACTCACTCTTACACACCATAATGGCTTCAACACTGAAGTATATCTCATGCCCTGACTTATCTTTGTACATGTTGTCTATGAATAATTCAGGACATCTCCAGACAAGTTTACTGTTTCATTCCAAGTGAGTAAGCACCAGTAACAAATCTGATGTGAAAGTGTAGCAACAGACTGCATTGCTAGTGTAAAGTAAGAAAGGTTTCCATGGACACCCTTTTGCTCTGATAGGCGGTTTTAAGAGAGGAATACAGTATTAGTGTAGCAGGTTAAGGACATAAGAGAAAACAGGCTGTTCCAGAAAGTAGCATGCATCAATTGTGTTTGACTGATCAGTTGGGCAGGTGTGTTTAATAAGTGTCGGAGGCAGCTGACAGTATAAAAGATGCCAATCCCTACAGTCCTGGGCTAGTCTGAGCTTTGTTGATGTGCTGTGCCAATTAACCTCTACCGGTGTGATGACTTGTAAAACTCTGCCTGTGACACACATTGCACTCTTGACATTGGAGGTGTGCCAGCTGCTCAGAGCTCAGGTGCCAAATCATGCTGTGCAGGACTTGGGCACACACAGATAGACCTATACACTCTTAAATCATTTGGGAGTGTAGATGCTTCATTATAATTTCACATTGTTGCTGGGTATTGATAGTTTGGGGATTTTATTTAATTTTTTTAGCCAGAAATTTTACCAACCAGTACAGAGGCTTTTGTTAGAAACAAGCAGAAGTTTTGTGACAATGTGTTTGGCAAGGATAACACTCAGCAGATTTCAAGGACATTTTGACAGGAAACTTTAAGATATTTTGTCAGTGCTATAAGGAGAGAGAATATCCTCCTATTAACATGTATCTAGATTTTCTCCTCAATTGTTTGGTTAATGATCCCAGTCTTGTTAGCTGCTATCAGGGAAAATCCAGCAGCTAGAGATCTGAGATTAAGACAATGAAGAATCACAGATTTCTAAATTAGAAAAGTTCAGAAATGAAATGAAAAGAAAAAATCTTTGTGATCATCATCCAAACTCTAGGGGGAAATAAAGAAATCTGCTGTGGATAAGAGGTACGCTCCATTCAGCCCTTCAGGTCAAAGGGTTTTCTGAAGTTTCCTTCTTTCAAGAGAGAAAATAAAATGAGCATGGGTTTAGGAATATGGGGAGAAGCCTTAAATGTGGAATGGAAATGAGAAGATTTAGAAAGATTGTGGTATTTAGGTCCTTGTTGGCCTTAATCAACAGGGAGGAGATTGCAGTCCTCTAACAATCCTTTACCCTGTCAAAACTTGTCATACCTAAATTACTTGACTATTCCTGTTATGCTTGTCCCTTGTACTGCCTGAGTAGCTGAAAACTGGGCCAGCTTTATAGATGGATTTGTGAATTTGTTGGGGTTTGAACTTTTAAAATCTTTTATTCTCATGTTTTTCAGCACAGCTTCTTTCTTCTTTCCACTGTGTTCTGCAAGTTCTCTGAGAAGAGACTGTATCCTGCTCTATTAATATATCTCCCTGCTATGATGGGTCCTGCTCTGGGGCATGGGTGCCTCTCTTGCACAGATTATATCTAACTTCTTATTTTTATAAGCAGCTTCTACGGGTCTTGGTTGTCTCTTCTCTGTTATTTAGATAAAGAATATACAACAAAGAAGTCTATAAGTCTTTCCAGTTATTTGCCAAACTAACTGAAAAAAGACTCATTAATTTCTTTTGGGCAATTATTACGTAGTGAATAACACAGTAAGTCACTACAAGCGCTGGTATAATGTTTTCTTGCTTTATGGATTGTTTCCAAGCATGCCTGCAGCAGAGCTGTTTATGTTGTTTTCATTTTGTAATTTTGTGCATGAAGAGCTACAATAAACATAATTAAAACCAAATTTCCCTCTCTCTCTCCTCCTATTTTTCTTTTTGTGACTCTTCTCATCTCTTAATCTTCTTCATTCTGTTTCCTTTCTCTCAAATTTCTTTTACTTACTTTTCTTTTCCTGCTTGGTCTTCTGTTTCTTCTCCCTTCCAAATTCTTTTCTGCCTTTTTGGTATTCCATGTGTTTTCAAAGACCTCAAAGGGCTTACACTTAGCACAAGCTGGGATTTCCAGAGATGACAAATCTGTGAGCAGAAGCCAATAAAATTTGAAGCTGAAACACAATCATAAAAAATACCTACAAACTCTTGCAAAACTGGCCTGTATAGACTCATATCTGTGAATGACGTATGAGCAGACTGTCTACATTGCTTGTGTTTTCCATTTAAGGTGATTGAATGTCATCTTTCCACCATTCATCCACCTGTCTTATTTCATATTGATCAATACTTTTTTTTAAAAAAAGAGATAGTGGTTATAATATGGAAAGCAGAGCTGGAATTTTTCCCTGAAATGTTCTTTCTCCATCTGGGTTTGGGAAAGGAGCCCTCTTTTAAGGGTCTTGACTTTAGGTCTCTTCAGGCTTTGCTGCTGGGTAACCTCGGGTTGGTCAGTTTATCTTGATTCTGCTTTCCCATCTGTAAGATGGAGATACTGACTTTTTTATAAATTACTTGGATATCTACAGATTACAAAGGTCTTTCTTTGCTGTAAAAATGCTTTCTTCTTTTATTTACACTGAGAAAGAACCAAACAGTTCTTGAGGAGTGTTCAGTCCTTGCATGTAGAGCAGATGAAGCCTGACCACTGCAGTGAGAGAGGTGAAGAGTTTTCCATAAGATTTAGCAGTCCATCTGAACAATGTGCAGAAGCTGATGAGCATTACCCAGTGGGATTTTTTTACTTACTTCTTCCTCTGCATCTCAGGAAACTCCATCATATCTCGTTATGCAGTTTCTACTCACTAAGTGAGAATAATTGGCTGTTGGAATGACACTGCCTTAGATAGACACCGTCCATGATGTTATGGCAGAAAGGGTATCCCTCTGTTAGAGAGAGATGACATTCCCACTGTGCTTAACACCAAGATCAGTTTGCATTTTGCTATCTTTCTAAAGCGTCCTTGTAGCACTAGCCTGGAAATTTTGTTTGGCCACTAGCAAAGACTGTAGAATTTGGCTTTTAATGAAGATGATAAAATTTCACCTTGCCATCTTTCAGAAATGTCATTTTTGCCATTTCAGGAGAATGCTCCTGCTCAGCACAGGTTTTATTCTTATGAATCTTATTCTGACAGGTATAATGAAACATACATTAATTCTGTCATGCTAAAATGCTCTCTTATGCACCTTTACTCATTAAAAAAAATATCCCAAGGTGTAGAATGGCATAATATTTTGCTCTTAAAAATGCATAGCTTCCACATTGTTTTCAATGTTATTTATCAAAGAAAGAAAGAAAGAAAGAAAGAAATGTTGGTCCCTGCCACCTGTGTTTGCTACTGTTAAAAAATATCCCAAATGATGAAAGAAATCTAACATCCAGAAATTCTCAAGGTACTTAGTAGCTACAGAGGGGAAAGTGTTAGCCTGTCATGAGCTAAGAAGAGAAGGCAGTCATTCTTGGGCTGCCAGCAGTGGGGAGCAGGGAATATTATGGGCGAAAGTGGTCATATGCAAAACTTCCATTCCTGGTGCACAGCAGTTCCCAACACTGAGCATCAGCTTTTCCTTCTTTGGAGAGGCAAGCAGACCAAAGAGTATAATGTCTGCAACAGAGGAGAGTGATGTTTTATGATCAGTTAATAGAGTAGGTCACAGGGGAAACTGCTCCTTTCGTGTGTGTGCTCAGACAGTGCTGGAGAGGCCTTTGTAAATGTACATGTACCTGAGCTGTCTCATTTGGAAAGAGGGGTATGGTTTTCCAACAGGCTGTATGTGACTATGTGTTGAGGACAGTAAGAGAAAGCCATATGTAACCCAGTGGGACATATCTCTTCTTTATGGTGGTCTCTAGTGGAATACGACCTTGGAAAGGAACTTTATGAGTCCAGTGTTTGACTTAAATAGCAGATTCCTGGATATATTCCCAAATTATTAATTTGGCCAAGAAAACAGTCAGCTCCTCTTCTTCTCATTGATACATTCATTTGTATGTATCAAATCATCACTAGCTTCAGCTTAGACTGATTGCCTATCAGAGGTGAATGATGAAGATGAATTAACAATTGGGGCTTTCAGGCACAACTGTGAAGAGGACTTGGAAAGTGTCTATACAGCTGAGAGAATTAAATCCTGTGTTTTCCAACAGATGAAATGGGCTCACTTACAGGAATTACCACCAAAAGATACCTTGCTTTTGCAAGTCCAGAGTATCTGCACTTGTAAATTGCATGGTACAGGTGACTCAGTGTAAATACAGATGCCACTATTTTTTTAATGCTATAGGCATTTAAAGGCTCTTGTAGCACCAAATACAGCAGCAATCTTCACCTGACAATTTTTTCTACCCACTTAGTTGGAAGGATCTTTGCTCATTAGAAGGGAAGAGATAGGGCTCCATCCAGACTTTGTGGAATTTGGAAGACAGACTTCCCTTGATTTTGCTGGCTCAGGCCCCTGGAGACCACATACATATGAGTTTTAACACTGACATTTCTCATACATCTCCAATCCAAACCAAGGGTCTTGGCAGTGAAGGAGCCTACAGGGGCGACCCAGGTTTGCTCTTGCACCATACCAAGGGCAAGGCAATTCTCTGTTTCCATTTTAATTGTGTCACTGTCAAGTCAGGGCTGGCGTCTGCTTCCTCTCTCACCCCACAAAGGGAAAATGTGTGCCAAAACACTTCCTGTTTTTCACTGCCAGCTGAGTTGTGCACTCAGAGTGAAGCTCATTGAAGCAGTGTGTGGTATTAAAAAACAGCAGTGTCCAGTAGTGGAAACAATCATGTTTCAGTATCCTATTCCTGAGCGAACTCAAGTGGAAATCAGGCTGCAGAGCACAATCAGTTTAGAAACAAAAACTGAAAGAGGAAAGGCAGTCACATTTAGTGATCTAAACAAACCAGGAAAAGCGGGCTTATATTCCACATAGGCAGTATAATTCTTCTTTTCTCTAGTAGAAGTAGGAAAAAGAGCCAGATAGGAACACCTGATGGTACAAAATTGTTTATAGTCAGAGGGGTTTGTCTTCTTTCCCATAGTATGAAGGGGTTGTCCATTTTGGCAGCTCTTTTCTGGCTGATAGTGTCCACATGTATTACAAAAACATTATCCTGTTAATTAACCTTCTAAGAAAGAAACAATTTCTTGACAAAAGCATGCATCTCTGTCCTTAGCACACTTCCCTGAACATTGTTTTTCTCCCTCACTCTTTCTCAGCTACCTTTTCCTAAGCCCTTTCAGTCTAAATTGTTTGAATAATTGCTGTTCATTTTGTCCTATAAGGGCTTATTTTTCTCCCAGAGCAGGTTACAGGGCTGTTATGTCTAACTCCAATCTCACATGTGGAATACAAGACAAAGAAAAGCTGTCTGGTGTTTCAATCTCTCACTCTTCTTGGTGGCTAAAACAAGATTTCATAATAATGTTTATGTTTAGAATTTCTGCAGTAATAAGCAGATCAGTATCAGTGTGTCTGTAGTAGGTTTAAAGAGCTGTTAATAGACAGTTGGATGGCTCAGGAATTTAAAACTTCATTACTATGTCATCGGTTCAAAGTCAACTCAGTTTACCAGGAATCCCTGATAGCATCAGTCTATCCTTCCCAGATGAAGCAGGTATGCTTGTCCAAACTTGGAATTGCAATTCCACAAAAAATTCAGAAATTGTAAATTTTTCATTCCAGGTTTTCCTACAAAACAACTTTTTTCACAGTCTTTGGTCCATGAGCACTGCTGTGTTTTAAAGGCAAGATGTAAAAACACCTCTCTATGGGAAAATTTGAAAAATAATAAATGTGGAGACAATTTTGGTTAATGTGTTTTCATTGTCCTTCTGGTTTTGTGTGTATACAGATTCTTTAAGATGAGGGGAAGGGGAAGAATTGGTTACCCAGAGTATTCCATTTAGGATGTCTTAATAATTTGTTAGTGATCTCCTGGTAATTTTCCACAGCCGCCAGTTGTGATCCTGCAAAAAGAACTATAACAAGCAAGCAAGTGAATGAGAGATGGAAAGAAGGAAGGAAGGAAGGAAGGAAGGAAGGAAGGAAGGAAGGAAGGAAGGAAGGAAGAAAGGAAAAGAACAAAAGAGAAAAAGAAAGAAGGAATGAAAAAGAAAAATACAACACAATGTTCCTTTAACACTGTAAACACACATTAACTGTCTGTTACAGACTGCTTTTTTCCCCAAAATGCTCCATGACAAGACAGTGGATCTTTAAAAATACAAAATTGTAAGTTTTAGATATTTTCTTGACAAGTCTCACCAAGCAAGACCAGAGGGCTGAAATGTAACATCGTTTCTCTTCCTGTTTCCACCATCATTGGGTGAAGCCAAAAGTTATCTACAAGTGATCAGTTTCTGTCTTCCAAATCCAACTGAGCAGCCCAGAGATGCTGATTGTTTCCTTGTCTGTGAAAAGACACTTTGTGTTTATCTGTGTTGTTCTCCCAAGGGGGATTTTCTTAATGAATTCTGAATGGATTCTGGTGGTGAGAATGGATAAGATAAAGATGAGGTAAGTTCAGTTTTCAGTTCGTGAAATGCTCAAGACAGTAGTTGTATTTACTCCTATATTAAATAAGAAGAAAAATTCATCATCTCTTTGACTATGCCGATGTCGGTTGAAATGTAGGTGTTAATCTAATGTAAATAATAATATAGAAGGCAAATTTCTTAAACCACAAAAGTTGAATATGGAAAATCTCCACTTTCATTCCTGAAAAATCTCTCTGTAACTTTTTTATTGAAGATTTCCTAATCTATGGCTCTTTCCTCTAGTGCCATGGTTTTCAACTCTTTGTTTATGAACACTTCATGGACCAGAAAGTATTTCTAGGTTTCAGAAAAAGGTGAATAAGTAAAGAAAGCTCGCATATGCTCTAGAGTGACCTATACACATGATGAATCGGGGAAAATTGAAAATAATTGGTGATCCATAAACTAAAAAATGACACTTTCAACCACTGAGAAGTAGAGGAATCTTGAACATGGATATCTGGGTATGTTATGTTTAATCTAAAAGATTTTTCCATAAGGTACTTTACAAATAAGTTGGGATTATATAGGACTGTTTCATGATACATTTTAAAACACATAATGAAGCTGATAAACTGGTATTCACTTCAGCGTATCTAGGAAAGCCCAGCCAAGTCTGGGATTTCATACATACAACATGCAGGTCCTGCTTCCCTGACATGAAAGTGTTTGCTTATATAATTTTTGAGTAAGCATGGATGGAAAGATTTTTTCCCTTGAAAAACCTCATGGTTAAAGAAAATACTCCGTGGACCAAATCACTTTTTAGTATAATTTCAAAAACATAATGTAATGATGGAAGTACTCCATTCCAACTTTAGCTTTCTATTTTTTCTTTTATATTTTTCTGAGCTACAGTAATGGTGTATTTCTCCTGGTATGGTATTTGAGACTTAGCCCCATGCTCTGAATACTGGGAAAGTCTGATGAGTTTTGGTCATCTGTTGCCATTCTTCTGTATCCTCTGGCTGAATTCCACAGGATATATTGCCAACTGTACCCTGGGCTGCATCAAAAGAGGTGTGACCAGCAGGTCGAAGGAGATGATTCTCCCTCTCTACTCCACTCTTGTGAGACTCCACCTGCAGTACTGTGTCCAGCTCTGGGGCAGAGACCTTCTAGCAGCATTCCAGTACCTGAAGGGGACCTACAGGAAAGCTGGAGAGGGATTTTTTACAAGGATATGTAGTGATAGGATAAAGGGGGGAATGGGTTCAAAGTAAAGGAAGATAGATTTAGACTGGATATTAGGAAGAAGTTCTTTACCGTGCAGGTGATAAGACTGGAACATGTGAATGCCACCTCCCTGGAAGTGTTCAAGGCCAGGTTGGATAGGCTTTGAGCAACCTGGTCTAGTAAGAGGTGTCCCCACCTATGGCAGGGGGGTTGGAACTAGATAATCTTTAAGGTTCCTTCCAACCCAAGCCCTTCTAGGGTTCTGTGATTCTATGAATCAGGCTGTGTCTCTTCCCTGGTAACGCAATTTTTAGGAACAGGCACCAGATGACCTGCATGCTTCTGTAGGCAAACTGCCTCTTGTTTGGAAAGCTTTGTCCCATTGGTGAAAGAGACTGTTTGGCTATTAATATTGCTATTAATTGTTTAGAAACAGAGAAACTTTCCACACCCTTTCTGCAAAGCTGCAGCTTCATTAGGTCCAAAAAAGTAATCATGTTTTGTATCATCTGAGGGCCTGAATGAAAACATCCTTGTAGTGATGGTTATGTAATTTACACCCACATGTGCACACATACATGCACACACAAACACACAGGATATGTGATCATATTCACATTCAAGGTGAATAATGAAATATAGAAATAGAAATGTCCCTTTCCCAGTAGTTTTAACTAGTGGAGAAAAGGAAAGAAAATAATTATTTCTTTGACTGTATCACGAGTGGTAAATGTACAGGGATAGTAATAAATTCTTTCTGTTAAGCTTCTGTGTCTCCAATGATATAGTGCATCTGACTGAAGAGAGTCGTTTAGAGAATGCCTACTTTTTTCCTTTGGAAAAGCCAGCAGTCAGTTGTTGTTACTGAACTCTGGGTTCACTCACAGCAGGAGGCAGCTCCCAAGTGAGAGATAATGATGAGGTGGGAGGTAATTCCCCATCACTAATTTCTAGTTTCTACTGTAGAAGGAGGTAGAGCAAGGGAGTGTATTTGCTTCCACACTGCAGAAAGCTACTGTTCCAGATCAGTATAGCAGTATATTGGGATGTAGCTTTCATGTAAAATCCCAGGTTTAACTTAAAATGCACTTAAATTTTTGGGTCAAGACTTTCAAATTTTCACCTGCACAGGTAGCCTAATGGCTAAAGACACTAAGAGACAGAGGTGTTTGAGTCAGTGAGAGGTACATGCATTGAATATCTTTGGAAATCAAATTACTCTCACCTCTCTATCCTACAAAAACATGCACACGTGCTTGACATATGAGCAGCCTTGTTGATGTCAGTGTGTCAGCTGCCATCCATACAATGGTGTATATAAATCTTTGCAGGATTGAGGCAGTTATTTCGTGATATGAATGTCTTGATCTTAACTTGAAACCATTAAGGCTTGAGAATATTGTCTTTGCTTCTTGTAAGAGATGAGGCTAAATAAATCTTATTGAAGTTACTGTTCATACCAGAGAAATATCTGAGTAATATCAGGACAAGGTAAAGTAGTTAAAGCACACGTTATCTTAAGGCAACCAAATATCATAGCTACACTATGAATCAGAATTGTCAAGTTCACCATCTTAGAACTTACACATTGCTGGAATTTCATCAGAAAACCAGCTGAAGCTGGAGCAGGTGGCACCTTGGAGAATCCTTCTGTGACAAGGAGGATCATTTCACTTGCTTGTTGTCACTTGCTGTGACAAGGAGTATCATTTCACTGCAGCATCATTTCACTTGCTTGTTATTTGCAGATGTCCATAGCTGAGGCAGCTGAGACACAGGAGTATCACTGGAAAGTTTGCATTTTCAAATGAACTGAGCAGTGATTGCAAATCATTGTGATTGTGCAAGTATCTCTGAATTTCTTCTCACAAGTGTATGAGTGCAAAATGAAAGATCACAGGAAGATCTGAACTGGAAACCAGTTACACTGTCACTTGACGCATGCATTTAGAGAAAATGGATGTATATCATCAGTTCAAAGTCAACTCAGTTTACCAGTTTCTCAGTCTGCTTTTTAGCTACACACAACCAGGAAATTAATCCACCTCTGTGTCTTACATGTGTCTTACAGAATCTCAAGTGTGAGCATCAGGAGTTTCCTACATGGCAGACTTGTGCATGGAGAGTTTTCATGACCTTTTGCTAAGAAGTAACTGTTCCTTAGATCCCCGCTATCACAACAGAGAGCATGAGGGAAGAATACACTCTATGTTAAAATTATTTGTCCTCATAAAGTGAGAATTTGTCTTTGGTGGCCAAAGAAATGGTTTGTCAAAAGGCAATGCAGTGAAAGCTAGAATGAAAATCTGAGTTCTCTGTGGCCAAGTCTCTTGGGTCTTAAGGATATTCTTAAGTGGTAATTACAGAAAAGAGCTTGCAGTGATTGTTTCAATACCTGTACAACAGAAAGTATGTATCACAACAAGGTTTTTTAAATGGTCTCTGGGTAATATTTGGAAGTTAACTTTGTAATATGAAGGTAAAAGTTCCCCTCCTATTTGGAGGGTTTAATGAAAAAAAATGGATCTCCCACTGACAATTTCAAAGATGAATTTAAACAATATCACACTTTTGTTTGTTTATAGTAGGGCTCTTGTCTAAACTTGAAGATTCAGGGTTGTTTTGCCCTGGAGTAGTTTTCTTGGCACTGTTCATAATCTTTTAAATTCCAAGCTAGATTTTGGAGGAGAGTCAATGTATTACTTCATATGAAAGCTATTATTCCATATGACTAATTAGCACTCCATCCTGCAGGACGGTGAATGTGAGGTGTAGTACTGAGCTGCTGCTAGGAATGCTGACTGTGGTTTTCGTAATTTGCAGTCCAAAGTGGAATAAACTATGGGCTTGCTCTGGCTGAAACAGTGTACCCAGGTATATGGGCTGCTAGCTGAATGAGTGCTCTTTGGAAGAAAGCCGATTGAAGCCTTTTTTGTGTGTATGGATGTCTGCCTTCCCCAGCACCAGGTATTTCTGCAGGAAGAGCAGCTTGAAAAGTGAAAATGGCTGCTGTGTAAATCTTTGCCATGTGGAGGACCACAGCCTCTAATGCAACTAGACTGCAGGCATTCACCCAAAGTCCTCCTGTCAGTAACAGTGATACTGCAATTTTTATCCATTACCAAAGAGGTCAGACCCTAAAATGACAAAAGGCTGGTGGAGAAGAGAAGGGCAAAGCAGACTTGTTTTTATGCCATACTTTCCAGGTTGCCAGCCCATATGTGAGATAATTTCTGGTGACACTTACAGCAGTTTCTTGTTATTCTGATTTACATTTAATTACATCTATTTTCTGAATTAATCTGTCATAATGATGTAGGAGTATTAGTTGCGTGCTGTAATCTATATAATACAGCCTAGATATCTTTATAGATTATTAATTCTAGCATAAAACATTTACCCCAACATGCATGTAACTTGTATGTGAGATACTGATAATGTTGGACTCTTCCAGAGCATTGGAGGCTATTGTATAAAGGATCCAGTACAGAAACTTAAAATATTGAAAAGGGTGGGGTGTTGTTGGTTATGGAGGTGAAGGCAGTCCTAGCAACCTGGAGAAAAATTAAACCACATTCTGCACTGGATTTCTGACATTAAGAAAACGTGGCTATTTCTAATGGCATGCTGTGAAAACAGTTTTAATTCCAGGACTTTTCAAGGTGCTCCCAGGAGTTTGAAATATCTCTGGAATGACATTTCCACACAAATTGTGGAACTGGTTTGTGAGAGTCTGAGGTTCAGACCACAGGTATTTGCACATGACCTCAAAAATCAGTGAGCTTACTTGTGAGAGGATAAGTAAAATGAACACTTCACTATCATACTGAGCTATTTTTACCCAACATCAGATGTTTTCACAAATCTTGTTTAATTGGTCTTTCTATTTTTTTTTCACTCTGACTTGAACATTCTGGTAAAATTGTGGAGCCTCAACAATGTCTAACTGTTCTGGAGAACAGAAGAATAGGAATTTGCACATAGTGAATGCTAAACTTTTGTACGAACACTGTGGCCATATCACGTTTCTTCCTGAACAGGCATGTTTCGAGAAAAAGAGAGTAAAAGAGAGACACTTCATTGAAGAATTTCCAAATTAAATACTCCTCCCTTTATGCCACTGGAATTGAATTCTCAGCTTATAGTTTTAATGCCAGAAAGGACTATTTTTGATCATCTCTTCTGAGAGAAGTCATAGATTTTTATCAACTGGTTTCTTGGTTGAGCCTCTGAATTCTGTTAGTAGGGTACACAGGTTCAATTTCAAGGCCTCACCTGAGAAAGAATCCAGCATACCCTTGAGCAAGTAATTTGGTTGGTGATCCTGACTGTCAGGAATGCATGCCTTTGCTCCTGAATGTAGTTAGTGTTGTTGCCAGATGTTGGATCTTGCTCTACTCTTTTCCATTAGTTTAAAAAGCCCTCTGCCCTCAGAGATATATACAGACCATGTTCAGATCACTTTTTACCTTTATGAGGATAAACTAAACAGACTGAAGTCCAGGAGTCATAAAATGCCCCCTCACAAAAAGCTTCAACTTTAGGTTGTTGCTCCCTCTGAAAGGTGACTGCAAAAACAGTACTGTAGAGTTTCATGTTTATGACTTTAATGGTTTCTATATAAAGAGATTCAGTTAAAATGCAGTGTGACTGGCTGCCAGACCTTTCAGTTTCATCATAGTCTCCAAGGGAAGTTGAGATTTTTGCATCCCGTCTGTCATCACAAGCAGTAAACGCAGATTAAATCAAAGCGGGGCTTGAAGACTGGTATCAAGGTCCATGGCCTACCTTTCTCTCCCCTTTGAGGAAAGGGATCACATGCCGGGTGAGATCATGCTGTCTTGTGTCATGCAATGTGAGTCGGAGATTGCTCAGTTCCCCCCTCTCCAGGTTCCTTCTCCCCTCTGCCAGCAGGAACTGTGCCCACTGCAGCATCTTCTCTGGGTCATGCTACACCCTCAGCCATGCCATGTGATGGCGGCACCATCAATAACCCTTCACTGGGCAGGCAGCAAACGTCACCATGTGAAGCCGGGTGGGCAGCTCTGTTTAATGAGTCACAAGACAGAGCAGAGGTCTGAGCTCACTTCTTCAGCCACACTAGCTATCCCCTGCAGATGCCAAGTGAAGCAGCATGCTGCTCTCCAAATAAAAAATCAAATGTCCCTTCAAGCAAAAAGTGGCAGTTTTGTTCAGTGAATCTCACTTGAACACCACCATTTTTTCAAAGCAGTGCTGCCCTTTGAGGAAAAAGAAACCTTTTTCTTTTCCTCTTGTTGTCGTTGGTGGGTGTAATTAGACAGAAAAATCTATATTTTAAAGATAGGAGTTACTGAAATGCTGGTTTAGATTGGTGACTACATGAAGGGAAACCTAAATACAAAAGGAGGGAAAGAAAAAGGGAAGAAGAACTGAAGGAAAGCAAGAAATGTTTGAGGGAAGAATACATAGTGTTTCTTTTTCTCTCTATTATTCGTTCTTCCCACCACTCCTTCAAATTTAAATCTTTCCTCTGCTCATAGGCACCAATCCAGCAACTATATGAAGCAAGTAATTAATGCTATGTATGGAAATAGTGTTATTAACTTAAGTGGCCACAATCAAGATCAGATTTCTGTTCCTTTTTACTACAACGTACATGCAGAATTATATTTCCCATGATGGAATATTTCTTTTGCAATTTGTTAATTGCCTTTTTTATTGTGAAAAGAATTTGTACTCAGAGAACTACAAAAGGGCATAAGGTTCCAACAGGACTTAAAAACACAGTCAAATCTGCAACAGGAAATAAAGAGATGAATTAAATGAACCCCAAATGCTTTCTAAGCCTGGAACACAGGCTATAGATGTATCTTTTTACATGTTGACTTCTCCCTAAACACATCCACACTGGCAAACAGGTAAACCTCAGACTGTGTCCAGAGCTGATGGCTTTTGTGTGTTACAGATGCACGTGCCAGACTCAGAGGTGCAGCAACAAACTGCTCCAGTTGTCTTTTAACAGGTGGGGAGCTGGATGCTAAGTCTGGAGAAACTGCATAATTCCTGGATTTGCCTCAGTTGCAGACTAACAGGTGCACCACCACTTCCTGCTGGTCTCTAAAAAATTACCTAAAGACAATAATGCTACTAACCTTCCTCTTAAAATGTTGGGAATTTCAGCTGCAGTGTTCTAAGCTGGGTGTCATCGTCATTGTTCTTCTGTTTGATGTTTTTAACATATGGAGAAGAGATTTCCAAATACATTTCACAAGATGTGTCCTTTACCATTAATGATATTTAATTCCTGAAGATATATGTCTGCTTAAATATTTATTATAAATGACCCTGCATTATAGATTTACATTCTGTTTTTAAATGCAGATCATCTCTAGAAAACAGATTTAATACAGTTCTTATGCAATATTTATCAATTAAAGCTAGTTTCAGGGGTTCATAGTTGCATAATAATTTATAAATAAAAATAATACTGGAGGATATATTTAATTTAAAATATTTTATTTTTAAAAAATTCATTTATGTCTAATATTATGGTAGTTAAATTGAAATCTTGCTAAATAATTTACATCTGAGAACATAAGCTAACATCTAATTTAATTTCAACTTCTTTAGGATAGATGTAAACTATATTCTGTAGATTCATAGGGACATTGTATTTATGGGATTTGTTATAATTAACCTGACAGGGTATAAGAAGCACAGGCATGGTGGTCATTAGTAATGTTCCACCATGGCTAAAGTCTTCTTGGAGAGATATCAAGAATTATGTGGATTCCTTAAGGAGAACAAAGAGACAGGTCTTTAGGATTATACCTTGCAGGGGCTTTTCCCTGCTCATGCCACCACTGACATTTATGTACACTATGTTCTGAAGGCCATGCATATCTGTTGCAAGTCTTTTCCAGACCTGGACCTACCTAGACTGTGATTTTTAACACAATCCTGGTGTCAGGCTGCATTGGTTCAAAGGAAAACAGTAGTTCTTTTTCTTCTGCTGATGTCTGAAATGTTTGGTTGATACAACCAGTCTAAACTGAAAGAAAGCCTTCATAAGATTTACCAGATTTACCTTCTTGTATGTATTAATTGGAAAGTTACTATTTAATAGTTTTACATTGTCTCAGTTAACTTTTTTTTTTTCAGAAAGAAAATATTAGGAAGTTGATGTTGATATATTGTATTCCCAGAATATTTGAAACTTCCTGAGCTTTCAGAAGATCAAGATGTCTTAAATGTGTTTGCAGATTCAGAATCTGCCCTGGAATTGTTGTGTAGTACAGTTTGCCCTGTTTTCCCATATCCTTCTGATGCTTCTTTTCTCAGTCTTACACTGAAAAAACCTTCAGGCAGGCACAGACCAAATTTTGCTTCTAACATTGTATCCCTGGTAGGGTAGTCTTGCCCCATGAAGCCTTGATGGTAAAAATAATCATAGCAAAAGGTCATTGTAATCATCTGTTTAGGTTTCCTGTAGTAACATAGGTCTCAAGATTTCTTTGAAATCATTCTTGTTTGAATTACAACGAATCTTGGGGAAAAAAAGTATCCAATTGTGATTTACATATTTCCAGTGATGGACAATCCATCACAACACTCTGCAACTGATAAAAGTTAATTATCAGCACTTTTACCAGCTGTTATCTGTTACTTCAAAACACCCACAACAAAAGCTACCTGTATGTTTACTCAGAAATGCAGGTGAAAAATATCTGTTCAGTTTATTACTGAATATTCTGCAGTCCATTGTGCAAGGATGGAGGCATCTTATGCTATGCCCCTCCATCCCAAAGGATACCATATCTCTCCTTATTTAACCCCAGACACACTGAAGGATCCTTGGGGAGATTACTTTACTTCTCTGAATGGATAGCAAACAATAGAACTGGACAAACAACTCACAGTAAAATATGTAACACTGTGGATATCACTTTTTCCTGCTGCAAAATATCCACAAGCAGCTCATACATTATTTAATGTGGCTCTTCAGAATTACTCCATGGAAGTGTACACTTATGTGTGTGTGCGAGGAAGAGAGAGATTATTATTTCTTCCCAACCAATTGCTTGAAAAGTTCCCTGCAAACATTTGGGTCTTGAGAAATACTAACTGTGATGGATAGTACCAGTATCTTAGTATTATTTCTGGACTTGAGAGGTACTATCAGCAGGTGGAATTTATTTGGACTTTGGCTCTGCCAGGCAGACACTCCATTACAAAATATAAAACCCGAAACCGAACAAACCAAATCTCCCTTTCCTGGGTCAGTCAGGCTTTATCTGAGACACCATTATTACAAATCTTGTGTTTAATGGTGAAACTTGTGGACAAAGCATGAGGTGCATGCACCTTACTGGAGTCAGTCCAGCTCTGGGCACCTGCAGCATATCTCCATGTGTCCCACCAGAGGTCTGAGACCACTCTGCCAACAACTGCCTTGGTAAGAAGTGGATGTCAGGCTCATGTTTCACCTTTCCTCTTATCCTCCACGTATACATGCATCCCCTGTGGCTTCACCACCTTCAGCAGTTGGTGAAACCTCAGGTAGTCAGCACAAGGCAGCAACCCCTGTAGATACCCCAGTTCAACCACTGCCTCCAGCTAGCTGGGAAGGTAGTGCCTTCTGTACCACTCCTCTGTAACAAGAATGTGGACTGGGTACCTGCCAGGTACAGCAGTATCTAAGATTTGAGGGCATTAAATAAAGATTGCTTTTTACTAACAATCCTCTGTGAAATTAGAACCTGCTTTTTCTGATTGATTTTTTGTTTGTTTTTAAGTACCTGAGACTGAAATGCAGTAACAGCCATTCTTGATATGGCTTGTATTATGAAACAAGAAATTATTTTAATTGCACTGGCAATTCCCTTTCTATTGCTGTAAACAAAATGATTTCCTTTAGCAGCAGGCTGACTCATGTCATACTCAACAAAAGAGCTCTTTGCTCTGATCAGGGCTGGCGCTAAGGCTGCACGGGGGCTGCAGTCTGTCCCCTTGCATGGACCACAGAGCCCAGGCTGGGTCTGCAGGCAGCCAGGGTATGCTGCTGCAGCAGGGACTGACCTCTCAGCCTTTTGCTTCAGCCCATCCCCACCTAGCTCAGTTTATACAGACTCTGTTTCCCTTGAGACAGCATTTATTTACAAGCTGTTTATATGTTTCCTGCTTGGAAACAACTTTAGCATAGGGAAAGGCAAGACCACTGTGCTGGAAAAGCTCCGAGAGCCCTCCTCTTTCTTAATTATTTCTAGGTTGAAGTACTTTTGTAAGGTTTGGTGTTTTTTATCTTGAGCAAGTTCATGCCCTTGTGAAGGAATTAATGTTAAGACTGAAAAGCAGATTGAGTCCAAAGGAATAGGAAAGGGATATATATATGTTCATGGGAAAATCCTGTGGATTTTCTCTTCAGATGTGCTGATCTATAGACTGATGCACTCAAGGCAAGACACAACTATTACAAAAACGCAGCTCTGGCACTGCACAGCCTGCAGAACCCCCTCCTCTGGTGTTGGCTTTGAGCTCACAACTTCAAAATTATTGATTTAAACATTTACCTATTGATTGCACAATTAAAACATGAGTGGAGGAAGGAACATGCAGCAAGTTATGGTATTCAGCTTCACTTTATGTGAATCTGAGACACAATATTTATTTGTATGTTGCTGTTGGATGAGATTGAATTGTATCTTTAGACATGATTTTGGCCCTTGGCAAGTAAAATGCCTTGGACGAATATCCAGTCTTAAGCTGGCAGCACTATTATATGAAGACTGCACTTACACTTTCAACTTCCGAGTGCTTATCCATAATGCGGTAGTTAACTAAATGCCTGTAACTTTCTCCATAAGCCTAAGAAGTCTGTATTATTAATAAACAAGTCTTTTGTTCAGCATTTGAAAACTTGTCTGTATACTCAATGCTTAGGTAAAAAATGGAAACATGAAGAGAGATTTTCGCAGACATTTCAGGGTGCAGACATTTTTTCTTAAATTCATCATAATTTTCCATAGCCTGCACTCTAACCAATATACATTTTAAATTGTGTTTAAGTACTTCAGATATTATTTAAGAGACAGTTATGTTTCTACATACCTGGAAAGTACCTGTTTTTCCTTTATATATCTCTCATGCTATTAGTGGAATTGCAGAAGTGTAGAGATGCTCCAGCTAGAATTTGCTCATAGATCTAAGAAATCCTTTGATAGATACATACACATTTTAGTTAAGTAATAAAGAAATGCCTTGCAAGTGATTTGTGTAATAGATGATACAGCAACACTAAACAAGTTACTTCTCAAAAGTGTGTATTGAGTATCTTTGAATCTGATGGCAGCAAATGTAAAATCTTCCTGATGCAGTGGAAAGCAATACAGAGAGCATTTGGGAAAGAATGGAACGCAGGTTCAATGACAATTATTTTCTATCAAAATAAGATATGAGAGTGAATGATAACATTTTTGTGTCACAAATTTTATTGTCAATGCCAAATAAGCTGGAACTACATGAATTAAAAACTCTTTAAAAAGTACCTCAAGTAGCTGACAATATTTACCTAGGCATAATCTTAACAGCATTTTCAGTTTGGATATAATACTGGTTTACTGTGTGTGGTGTCTGTACTTATTCAGCCTGAGATAAAGCAGAAGAGATGTTATTTATAATAACTCCCTCCATTAAACTTATGGTACTCTGTACCACAGATGAGCGTCCAGCAGTCTACATAGTTCAGACTACCAACTGTTCAGACACCAGTCTGGGCTTCGTCCCATAATCAATAATCATCCATCCTCCATTTTTATTGCTACCTAAGCATAACTACTAAATAGATATGGTGAGAGGTGTATACCACTATCACCACTAAAACATCTTTGTTCAACATCCTGCCCATGACATAGCAACACTTTCTTTTTTCTTAGCGTTTTAAACTGCTTTTGGAAAGATTTGCTATATCGATGAAGTGGATTTGCCCTTAAAAGCCTGCAAACTGTGTTGGGAAACCTCACGCAGCTAGTTTATAGAGCATTTTTTCACTTACTTATTTTCTATTTGCTTATAAATCACAGCTGAAAATCTGATCTGTAGGTCTGAACATGTACAGCTTCTGGAAGATGTGATCTGAACTGAGGATTGGCTCAGATTGCAAATTTTCTTGTTTTCATATCACAAAACTCTGAAGCCGAACATGCTCAACTTGAGAACACTCTAAATTATGTGGGACAAACCCATCACTAATTAAAGCCTAGAATTTACAGTTTATTACAAAGAGAGCATGATATTGGTATTGTTGGCATCAGGGTTCATTATTCAATAATTAATTAAATTTGGTTTAAAGTATTAGCTTCTGTTTTCTGTTCTTCATTTGTTTGCATACCTCGACTTATATGACTGGTCATACAGATTGCATGGGATTAAGTTTCTTCATTCAGATTGCCTGTTGCTTTTAAACCAGGAAAATTATAAGCAAAAGAGTTTTGGCTTTGAATTTGCTGATACACAATCCCCTGAACTAAAATTTGCAATACTCCAGGGGTTCTGTGAATACTTAAAAAACACTTTGCACTTTTGAATAGTTGAGGTAATAAATACCACAATCCTAGCATAGCCTTAACCCAAATTAAATGGAAATATTTTTTTCCAGATATACCAAACTTTCATGGAAAACCAAATGGCATTTTGATAGTGTTGTTAATTTTTAGTTAGTGACCAATATTTAGAAACCCTAATTATTGAAGGTTGCTTTTTTTCTATAGTCAGGATGTTTATTATGAATTCACTGCTTAAGAATTGTGCAGAAATAATTTCTGGCCTTTGATGTGAATAGTCTTTCACCTTTCGAATTCTATTCAGATTTCTGAAGACCATTTGTTCCTCCAGGGTGAATCCGTATAGAAGCATGGACTCAATTGCATGTGAATAAGGTTGGGGGCAAAACTTGACCTGAAATTTTGATTTTGTTCAAAAACAAAACCCAGATGAGAACAGTAGATTTTCTAACTCTGTCAAAAATGAGCAATATTGACAAATCTAAGTTACCCAGGTGCATTTGAAAAGTTCAAAATGCAGTCAAGGAAGATAATGTAGTTTTCAGGTCTGCAGGTTTAAACCCAGTCAATTAAAAGGAATGTTGATTGAACTGATCATCTTCTAAGGAATATGCTCAGTAACTTCTCCAAAATGAAGATGCAGATGGCTTATCATGTTTTCTATTAGATGTCTATCTACAGACCAAGAAGTGAAGTTCTTTTCTCAGCCTACAATTTAGGCAAATAAGACACATTGGCAGTAGGGAAGGGTGGAAAGGCTTGTGGTTTGGCTGATGGTTACCTTGGAATTGTTCACAAGAGGATTGGATAACAGCAGTTCCCCATGTTATTAAAAACTATAATCACAGCTCATTGCACTGCAGATGTTCAAATTATCAAGGAGTTTATGTCACTAGATCTCATGCCATTACTTCTTAGTAGAATTTGGCATTTCAAAGTCTTGGACTTCAAATGTAATAGATAAACTGAAATAATTAAAACATGTTAGGGAAATCGAGATTATAAAGAACTCAATTCACTAGGATTAACTCTGCCCGGCACTGCACAAATTGGGCAACATGGATTACTATTCTGTATTTATTTTTTTTAATATGATCTAAATATGATCTGAATTTCCACAGAAAACTGTGTTAGGAGTGATATTCTCTGTTTTCAATCAAAATAAAATCACACGTATACATCACATATTTTGACTGAGTGTATTAAGCATTCAATTTTCAGATAATCATGCACATCAGAGCATTTATAGATCATCTCAGATATGACGGGAAAAACATCAGCTCCTGGGTAATCAAAACCTGTCCCAGGCGGGTATCTCTTCCTTCCAGGCTAACTGTATCATGTTTCTATGTAAAGAACAGCATCCTTCCTGGAATGCTCCCCCTTAGGGGGAACAACAAGGAGAAAAAAAGGAAACTTGCTTGTGAGACAGTGGTATGTCTTTGATTCATTGATCCCAAGGACAGTGCTGATACATCCTCAAGAATTCAATGGCTTTGGAATCCAAGTTCCAGCTTGCTGGTAGTATTGCTATCCCAAAACCACAGAAAGTTGAAGAAGATTTTTTTGTGGTTGTTTTTTTGTTTGTTTGCTTTATTATTTTTTTTTCAATTTTCTGACAGTAAAAATGCTGATTTAATATTTTACGTTTAGTTGAGAAAAACAAGATTTAGTCCTCTCGATAGTCTTATGTTCACCTACACTACGTCAGCATAAAGTTAGTAAATGATGTTGGTATTAAAAAAAGGAATCCTTTTCCTATCTTGTATTTGGATCGTTTGTGGTTTATATCCCTGTAGCTGCACCAACCCTCCAAAAGTCTATAAAGCTGCACTCAGTGCTTCCACATACAGTCTGATTGCAGGGTCATATTAAACATAAATATATTTAGAGGAAAATTTCAAGATCATGGCCTGTCACTCTTCCTTATGAGTTTAGAAGATAACCATTTTCTTCTTCTGTTATTCTAGTTTTACTGATATAACAAGACTTAATTTGAGTATGAAGGCAATCTTAAAACCGTCATTTATTTATGAGTAATGTTATAAAACAAGTAATATTTTAGCCTGGAATGTCCTTAAGCATGTTGAAAATGTAAAATCCTATTCAAGCTGTCTCTTCTTCAGTTCATTCAAAAAAGAGTGTCTAAGACTTCCAAATACTGACAGAAGTGCTTGTTAACTTCATAGAAAACATCCAAACTGTTCATGGAATTTTTGCCTTGGGGAAGCATTTGTTTTTCTTGTTTGGTCAATTAAACACTGCTTTTCCTAAAAGAGGGTGGATTTTAACATCAAGCATGATAATAACCAGAAACACCAAAGAGTGCTTGCAAATAGTTTGGGTTGATGTCCACGTTCCAGTTATGCATTTGTGAGAGCTCAGGCACTCAAGGGAGGGCAAACATAAACTTGAGGAGCCTTCTACATAGTTTTCTTTTAGATTATTCATACTGAAGAGCTCCAGAAAGATGAAAAGCAGCTTTCTTATGAAGACAATGTTGTTCTAATGGTAAGGAGCAAAAAAAAATAAGCTACATGATTATTTTCCTAACATAACTAAAGGGAATTTTAAATAGAAATGCTATAAAGAAGTTATGACGGTGCCATGAAAACTATTGGGAAAGCTTTTCTGCTGAAAAAGAATAGGTGTAAAATGCATATGAGGTCTTGAGCTGAATGAACACTTAGAAAGTGGTGATTCAACACATATCATAAATTTGACAGAACACAATGCTTTCACCTGCATTTTCATGAAAAATTTGTTTTATTTCAACATAATTAAGATGCATGATGTTCACTTTATGTTTTATTTTTGAGCTTACATTTTAGATTTATATTTTTTTGACAATAGAATAGAAAGGTCTAAATGCTATGAAGCTGCAGTGAAACATTTTTGTAAGCCTGAAGTGAACCATTGATTTTAAATTATTTCCATCTGACACAAAATCAAGGATTACAGATTTTGAAGCTTTCGACTTTCCCATGAGGTGGGTCTCAGATGGAAAACAATCTCTGTGCTGGAAAGCTTTAAACTTTGTCTGGGAACAGGATAGCTTGAGCATGTACGTAAGTGCTGTGGTTATCTGAAGGCTCAAATAGGTGTGTAAAAGGAGTTGTGAAAGAAGCTCAGCTCCTGAGAAAAGTGGGATGGTGTTGGGGTAGGACGATGGCATGTAATGAACCAGCCATTGGATAGCCTTGTGGTTAAGCACGCAGCCATATAATAGAGGTCATCTCGAGGAGCAGGAACCAGAAACAACATTGGCTGTTTCCAGTCGGACACCGGAAGGGACATGGAGTAACACCGAAAGTCAGACGAATATACTTCCAGTCACGTGACCAGTACACTACCAGGAAGAGCAAGGACCAATGAGGAGTGCTGATACATGGACCAATAGCAGTGCATCTGACACGCATGTCTGCCCCACGTACGGGGGATGCGAGCCAATCAGTGTGTACGTTCTCGGCGCGTTGTACGAATGTATAAAAGAGATAAAAAGTAAATAAACTTGGTCTTTGCTGGCTTCATATTGGAGTAGTGAAGTCCCTACTTTGCCCAGATGGATCCATCTCAAGCTGCTGCAAGTACCTGCAGTGCAGCTGCCTGGGGTTCCTCTGTCTACTGGGTGAGGAGAGAACGGTTCACCTGGCTGAAACCTCTGTGATAGAATGAGATCAATTGTGTCCAGGAGATTCCCAGTCATTTTCTAAATTTCACACGAAAAAGTCCATTGAGGAGGGAAATACAGCAAGCAGTACATAATCTATTTAGAACAATAGGTCTTACGAAATTTTACAGACATGTATTTTCAGACAGCATATTTCCTTTCATTGGTACCATTTACAGATATCACCTTCACAGTCACATACATATAAAGTCAATCCAGTGCTTGCTCTTTTCAAGACTTCTGGTTGTAGAAGTGCATTTAAGAAGGTCTGTCCTGTTCCTTTGCCTTTATGTGAATGGTTTTTTAGTGTGCCACCAATGTTTTAAAATAAAATATAAGGCATATTCTTCAATAAAACTACCAGTGACCTTCCTCTTTTGATTTTATACCTACCTTCTTGTCCTGAATCAGTTATGTTAAGGATGACGCTGAAGTGGAGGTGGCTAGAAGAATAGCCATGTCTATGCTCCCCCTCTCCATTGGGTTGGTGAGCACATACAGAAATACTGGAATGCAGTTCCTAGCAGGCTTATGGAATACCATAAGTAAGTAGGATGTGTTAACTGTGACTCTCTCACAAAGTCCTTATTAGGCTAAACCAGCAGATTTTACTCTCCTCCTTTCTCCAGGTTGCTGTGGGAGTGTAACTGATGCGCCTCATTAGAGTTTGAGATTGTGTGAGTAATCCTATTGTTTCTATTGTTCTGTGTAAAGTGTGTATAATCACCCTGCTTCCTCATGATGGTATGAGTAACCTTGTTTCATGACAGGCTTTTTCCATATTCCCTATTTTTTTCTCTTTAACTTGTGATTCTTCTATAATTTTGGATTGATTCAGGTGAGGGAGAAGACTAGGAGGTGGGAAGAAGGAGGGATGCAAAGGGAGAACAAAAGCATTTTTTGCTTCCTCACCTGTAACCCTTACTGTTCAGTTTGACTGTGGGCTAGAGATCAGATGTTAAGCTGAAGGAAATCACATAGACAAAATTCATGTGGCTCAGACCATGTTGTTACAGAGAGCAATGCCTCAGTGCTGCTGCAGCAGTAGCGTTTGTGTTTGTCTTCTGCTGGGGGCCTGGGCTGCACATGTCCCAGAGGAGCCCAGGCAAGAGAGTTTTCACCCATTTTTGTGGGCAAGTCTGAGGCTCTGCTTTGGAGAATAAGAGGGTGGATGGAGTTCATGCAAGGTCTTTGCAGACCATGTCCTCTGGCAAGGGTGCCTGTGCGAGTGCAAGGGGAGGGAAGGGTGAGCCCCACCCCTGGCAGCCACTCCTTTCACCCTGTACTCAGAACTGGTATGGCAGCACCTTGAGTCCTGTGTTCAGTTTTGGGCCCCTCGCTACAAGAAGGACATCAAGGTGCTGGAGTGTGCCCAGAGAAGGGCAATGAAGCTGGTGAAGGGTCTAGAGAGAAAGTCTTATGAGAAGTCGTTGAGGGAACTGGTGTTGCTCAGTCTCGAGAAAAGGAGGCTGAGGGGAGACCTCATCACTTTCTACAACCACCTGAGAGGAGGCTCTGGTGAGGTGTGGGTAGGTCTCTTCTCCCAAGTAACAAATGATAGAACAAGAGGGAATGGCCTTAAGCTGTGACAGGGCAGGTTTAGATTGGATATTAGGAAAAAATTCTTCACTGAAAGGGTTTTCAGGCCCTGAAACAGGCTGCTCAGGTCAGTGGTCAAGTCACTATCCCTGGAGGTGTTAAAAAACCTGTAGAGGTCGTGCTTAGGGACATAGTTTAGTGGTGGACTTGGTAGTGTGCTAGGTTAATGGCTGGATTTGACGATCTTCAAGGTCTTTGCCAACAAAAACAATTCTGTGATTCTATGATTGTCCCATAGGGAAGTGAGAAAATGCCATTCAGCTGCCACTCTCTAGGCTAGGGATGGCAAGGGAGGCTACTTGAAACACTGTTATGCACCTCGATCCTCCCTTTCATGCTTCATGTTAGAGGAAAGAGGCAGGGTGGCAGGGATGTTACTCAGAGCTCCCTCCAAATGCTCCTGCAGCACCCTTTGTATCATCACCCAGCTCACACGGTGTGACTGCTGGAGTAGGTCCCTGAGGTGCTTTGTCCTCTTTCCAGCAGGTGCAAGCAGTAGCTTGGTGAAAATATCACCATCCTAGGGGCCTCACCTGTGTTCATTCTGCCAGTGCTGCTCCTGCTGGTGGATCCCAGCCACTGAGATCGGAAACCTGGGGTCAAGAAATCAAGTTTAGTCAACGTCCAGAGTTCATTTACAAATGAGTTTGCTACCTAGATGAATCATAGTGTAGTATGTTGCCCTCTTAAAATGATATACAAGCCCAGCCACTGGCTGAGCATTATTACTGTGTCCTGGATAATTCAAATTTAAGTGGTGATTGTCTGTCTGAGTTCTTTCCTTGTCCTCAGTTGGCAAACCTGCTCTGTTCAGTCCGGCATCTTCTATCATTTATCTACTGATGTTGCTTTTCTTTTGAAGCTCTTCTGAGAACTCCATCAGGAAGGATCTGAAAATCAAAAACTTTGACAGATTTTGGGCAAAAGGATATTATTGATCTTTACTTATGTCTAGCAGTTACACAGAAGACTGAACATGTAACTTAGATTCATTATTTCAGATGATATGTTTGTTTTCCTCTTGTTTCATATGCCCTGTGTTAGTTGCTACTCAGTATTCAGTAATGCTGGCACATCCAGCAAATTTCATTGCTTTTCTCAGTGTTTCTGTGCTCAGCTCCCCAGTCAGAGAAACAGTCACATTGGATTCTACAGTCATGTATTTTGCAATATCCCTCTGCCAGTCATTTCCACCAGTACTTCGCCTGTCTCTGCTCCAGCATTTTGCTGCAGGAGATGGACAATGTTGTTCAGAACATTTCCCAAATGCTCAATAAGGTTTTTTGTTTCTGCAATTTAAGTTATGTTGTATTTCCTGGGTATGAGACAGTTCACGGTTTCTCAGACGTGCAGGAGAAGCAGACATATACAAGTCTAAGGGAGAAAGGAGGTTAAACATCAGCCATTGAATTGGTGGATTACTTTGGTTTACTTCCTTCATAACATATGAACATAAAACAAAATCTTACATGTCACACTTTGATATTTTTGGCAAACGTAAAATACAGACCAACATGAAAACAACAGGAGCACATACCAGGACTCAGTCCCACAAAAGCAATGTTTAACAATCTTAGAATCATAGAATCATTTTGGTTGACAAAGATCTTTAAGATCTTTAAGATCATCAAATCCAGCCACTAACCTAGCACACTGCCAAGCCCACAACTAAACCATGTCCCCAAGCACAACATCTACATGTCTCTTAAATACCTTCAGGGATGTGGACTCCACCACTTCCCTGGGCAGCTTGTGGCAGTGCCTGGAAACCCTTTCAGTGAAGAATTTTTCCTAATATCCAACCTAAACCTGCCCTGTCACAGCTTAAGGCCATTCCCTCTTATTCTATCACTTGTTACTTGGGAGAAGAGACTGACCCACATCTCATCACAACCTCCTCTCAGGTGGCTGTAGAAAGTGATGAGGTCTCCCCTCAGCCTCCTTTTCTCCAGACTAAACAGCCCCAGGTCTCTCAGCCGCTCCTCCTAAGACCTTTGCTCTAGACCCTTCACCAGCTTCATTGCCCTTCTCTGGACACACTCCACCACTTCAATGTCATTCTTATAGTGAGAGACTCAAAACTGAACACAGTATTTGAGGTGTGGCCTCACCAGTGACAAGTACAGGGAGATGATCACTTCCCTAGTCCTGCTGACCACACCACTTCTGATAAAAGCCAGGATGCTGTTGGCTGCCTTGGCCACCTGGACACACTACTGGATCATATTCATCTGTCTGTCAACCAACAACCTCAGGTCCTTTTCCATCAGGCAGCTTTCCAGCCAGTCTTCTCCAAGCCTCTAACATTGCATGGGGTTTTTGTGACCCAAATGCAGGACCTGACACTTGGTCATACTGAACTTCATACAATTGGCCTTGGCCCACCAATCTAATCTGTACAGATCCCTTTGCAGAGCCTTTCTACCCTCAGGCAGATCAACACTCCCACCCAACTTGGTGTCATCTGCAAACTTACTGAGGGTGTACTTGATCCCCTCATCCAGATCATTGATACAGATATTAAAGAACTGCCATAAAACCATAATCCCCATATTGTTAAAATATTTGCCTATCTTCTTTCCTCCTTACAAGCTCAGCCCACTTGATAGATAGTCAATTTCATTTTAGTGTCTACCGTCTTTGTGGTAACAGTTTTATTTGCAGGATGAGAGTGGAGGAATGCCAGTGACTTTCCTATTTCTGCTCATTTATGCAAAATTTCCTCAGATGCCATAGCGATGGATATCTGGGCATCTATTCTTCTGTAGCACCCAGCATGGAAGGGTCTTGATGCTTGTTTCCCATGCAGTAGATACTCATCATTAGCAACATATCAGTGCTTAGTTGTCCTACATAATCGCTGTTGCCATTGACTGGCTGACAGAACAAATGACAGGGAAAGAATACCCTGGGATAGTATACATCGCTGTTTCAAGATATTGCCAGAAATGAGATCCACAGTAACTACATTAAAACATTACAGTACATGTTGGTGAGACACCGTGTTCTGAACTGTTTTCAACTTTGTCAAGAACATTATTGATCACTTATATCCAACGGGACTTGGTTTCCTAAGTGTTCTCATTACAGCTTCTGGCTCAACTGCAAGCACACTAAATCGAGTATACTTTGTCTGGGGAACTAAGTGGTCTCTAGTCTGCCTTGCCCTTGAATTGAAACCTCCTTCTAAGAGACTTTCTCGGCCCCGACATTGTCAGCAAAGAACAGAGCTGTGTTTGAACATCAGGTGAATATTAGATTATGGAAATTAACGAAGTGGAAGGACTTAATCTAATTCCTTCATTCCTAGGTTATTCTTTTAAAAGTCATAACAGATTAGAAGGACTATCTAGTGCAGGAAAAAAAAACCCTTACCCAAATTGGAACCCTAGGAAAAAATAGTAGCTCCAGACTCATGATATGACTTTAAAATACAGCATGTATTTTTCAGAATATGCTCTCCACTATCTTGCATGGAGATGTGAGTTACTGATACCAATTGAATGTGATAGAGAACAGCTTAAAAATTCCTAGTAAAGGATTGTGCTGAGTATGGTCATAGGCTGATAAGGTGATCCAGAAGTGGTGCTGATGATCTGTGATTTCGTTATTTTGGGAACATATATCCTAGGATGATTGGAACAGCTGTAAAAACCAGAGATTTTATTTTAATTGTAGATGAGAGATGATATAAGGCATTCATTGCAAACAGAGGCTTGTGAACATATTGATCATGTAACAGTTCTCATACACTGGCACTGGCTGCAGCATTAGAGCATCCCTGAGTCTGAAGACTGATTGGGGCAGTTTCCCAGCTGCCCTCAGACAGAGGGAAGAATTGATAGGTGCCAGATTTCTCTGCATTTTCTCTACAGGTTTTATGTGACCCAGCAGTGCATTACTGAAACAGCAGGTCCTGTACCACTCATGTAGTAAAGGCTAATGGGTTTGTTGCTGAAATTTTTAGTATTTCTGTGTGCGGTTGTAAGCATCCCATTTATCTAACAGCTGTGCTGTTGTTCTTTACGACCACTGACTTGAATGAGCTACCAGGAGATGTTTTCAAAAGGAACTCTTTGCTGCCTGTGGCTGTTTTTATCCATGTTCTTGTGTCCCTCAAAAAGAGCTGGGTTTTAAAAAGGTGTGACTCGGCACAGTTGTGTCATGTCATGTATTATTCTTGCTGAGAGCCTTGGGCATTACCTAAACACAATTATGAAACAGGGCCCTATTGTGGCTAGCCCTGTACACAAATAAGCTGAAGGGTAGTCCTTCAGTTACAATTGAACTGTACAATGAGAAATACCAACTAGAGACAACAGAATGAGTGCAGAAAAACAAGATAATATTGTAACTATCAGTGGCTGGGTTATCCTGCAACTGCCATGGCTAAAAACACAGGATTTCTACTTTGCAAAAAGCTCCTTAAAGAAAAACAAACATAAACTTTACACCATATTTATGAGTCAAACACAAACAAAAGTTTTGAAGTAGTGAACCAACTGGAAAACGTGCTTGCAGAAAGATTGAAATAAGGTGCTAGTAAACTGGGACTTGCATCTCATGATCCTTGCTGCTGAAGAACAGGTCTGTTTCTGTGGCTGGTGGTTGTGCTCCCAGTCCTGTTCTTCCCTCACAGCACACTTCTGCAGACTTCTTCATGGTGGGACTGAGAGTGTGATGAACCTCAGACCAGCTGGCTCAGCCAACATGTCCACTGCTCTGGGGAAAGCTCCCAGAATCCAGCCCTGCTCCCATGGGAAAGCACATGGCCACCCAAAGAGACCTTATTAAAATTAAGGTTTCAGAAATTTCAAAGTGCTCTGCTGCAGAGCTTGAGCTAAGTTAGATCAAGAGCTCCATGACCTTTGGTTTAGCTCCATGAATGACTATCTCCAAGAAGCGTGTCTTGAAAGCACCAGAAACATACCTCAGATCCTGTGAGCACAGAAGTCCCTGGAGATGTGCCAAGGATCTAAGCAGAGTCCAGGTGAACTGTGTCTTTGGGCTCCCAGTATTCACTTAGTATACCCTATCTAGGGGCTTAGTTCATCTCTTGCTGTTGACGAAGTTTTCCTCTAGGAAAACTCTGATGATCTGTGATGGGTCAACCCTGGCTGGACCCCAGGTGCCCACCAAAGGCCCTTTATCATTTCACTCCTCAGCCAGACAGGGGAGAGAAAATATAACAAAAGACTCATGGTTTGAAATAAAGACAGGGAGAGATCACTTACTAATTACTGTCATGAGCAAAATAGAGTTGACATAAAGAAATTAATTTATGACCAATCAAAATCAGAGCAAGGTAATGAGAAAATAAAAATTAAATCTTAAAGCACCCTACCCCCAACCCTTCCTTCTTCCTGGGCTCAAATTCACTCATGCTTTCTCTAACTCCTCCCCTGAGTGGCGCATGGGGATGATAAATGGGGGTTGTGGTCAGTTTGTCACGTGTTGTCTGTGTTGCTCCTTCCTCCTCAGGGGAAGGCCTCCTCACACTCTTCCTCTGCTCCAGTGTGGTGTGCCTCCCATGGGAGACAGTCCCCGATGAACTTGGCTGCAGTTTCTGTTGAGCAGTTTTTCCCCTTATTAAATATGTCATCACAGAGGAGCTATCACCGTCACTGATGGGCTTGGCCTTGGCCTGTGGTGGGTCCATCTTGGAACCATCTGGCATTGGCTCTGTTGGACATGGGAGAAGTTTCTAGCACTTCTCAAAGAAGTCACCCCCATAGCCACTCCACCACCAAAACCTTGTCATGCAAACAGAATACATGATCTCTAATCATAATGTGTAAGTGTTTAACCCCTGCCAGGTGTCTGATAGACCTTGTGGCTGCAAAATGGATTTGATTTTAGGGAAGCTTTGAAAGGGAAGCAGTGATCCTGCTTTGTATATTTTCATAAGAGCTCCATTGAGACTTCAGGGTCATCTTTGATGATAGAGGCATGGCAGATGAGGGAAAATTACATTGTTCCATGGAAAAGATGGGTTGATGTGAACATCAGCAACTGGGTGTCACAGAGATCATGAGATCCCTTTTCAAGATTCTGCCATTCACCTAATAATCTATGACCTGCTATATAGATTGTAGAATTTGTTCTTTTTGTCTCAGCTTGAAAGGAAATAATTGAGGGCCTGAGTATTAGTCAGCTGACAGGTTTTCATTAACTACCATGGTCTCTGAGTCCACTCACATTTGAAATATTTGATTATCTCTCTGCAAGAAGGTGGTAGATGTCCAGGAGTGATTGTATTGTCCCTTTTGTCACTTTTTTCCTTTGCCAGACTCCATCAAGGTAAAAGGTTTTAATGCCCAAGTCAGCACTGAGAAAAAAAAATAATTAAAAAAATGTCCATTTCTGCCCTACTGTAGAAAGCTATACCTAGTGTAAGGGTACTGACTTTCTCCAATTTTAATTTTTGTAGCTGTTAATATTTACATTTGTAACATCACTGGAAATTATGGAGATATAGAATTTGGAAAGAAAAGCATAATTATTTTTGAATCGTCAGATTGTGATATATCAGAAATACATTTTACAAATAAATATCATTTCTGTACAGAAAATATATAGGTAGAAGATGGTATTTCAATGAGACTGAGAAATTTTATATCCTTTCTTAGAACCAAGGAAAAGCAAAAGAATAGACATAGTGGAGAAAGCAAAGTAAAACAGCAACTCCCCAAATCCTTGTTAAAAAGTTTGAGTGTGAACAGGAAAGGTGTGATTACTCAGAAGAGCTCATAAAGAGAAGGTGACATGGAGTGGACATTACAAAAATAACTGAGGTGGAAGGAATAGAAGAACCAAAAGAGTGCAGTAAAATGGCCTGATTGCTTGCATGACAAGTTTTGAACACCTGAGAACATCCATGAGCTCATGAAAACCTCCTAACAAAGTCTGCTTTCTGTAGAAGTGAATTGGGCACATTTCTCACTGTCTGGGTTGGAGGTTCTGTGTGAGAGACAGCTGTAGGAGCTGTTAGTGTCGGTGGCACCTGAAACTAGGTAAAATGTGGCATACCACCATCAGTCATTCATAAGAAACAGAAATAATGTATTAGGGTTTTGGTTAGTGGGCAAAAGGCGGTGCTCTAGTATGTAATTTTTACATCTCTGTATAGTATAACACACTTTCACATTGATTCAAAAACACATAGAGCTTCTACAATCCTCCTCCCACCTCGCTTCAGATGTTCAAGGGACCAGACCCTGATGGTGCTGCATCAAGCTGTTCAGCTGAAGTCTGGGAGGCCATGCCAAGTGACCACAACTGAGTATCTGTCCCTCAAACTGTTTTTTCTCTTATTAGCAACCTGGCCAAATTCTCTCCTCATAGTTTCTTACATAGTTCCTAGGAAGCTGAGAGACCTGATTTTGTGTGCAGGCCAGGCAAGTAGCAACTTGGCCAGGACTGACCTACTCCAGTGTCTGGTAGATGGCTCCACAGTGGAAGGCTCCACTGGAAATGTATCATGCTGCTTTGTAATAACAATGCATTACAACGGAGCATTAGAAGGTGACAAATCAATCTTGCAAGTCCTTTAGAAAAGCACAAAGTAATTTTTTTTTTCATTTTTCCCATTTCCATATAAAATGCGGAACACATTTCTTGTTCCTCTAACATTAGGATATGCACAGCCTGGAAGCAAGGGTAGATGTGGATGGGGAAGCTCTGCTGCCACATGCCTGAAGCCCTGCAGTCTGGGGGCACACACAGTTGCTCAAGGAGATCTAGCCCAATGGCCCTGTGGTCCCTTTCCCTATCTCCAGTCCCCACATTGGTTTGTGCCACTTCTGTCACTCTTCTTCAGGCACAAATATAGGCTGGGTGGAGATGGATTGAGAACAGCCCTGAGGAGGAGGACTTGGGGGTGCTGGTTGATGAAAAATTGGACATGAGCCAGCAGTATGCATTTGCAGCCCAGAAAGCCAATGGTATCCTGGGCCGCATCAAAAAAAATGTGACCAGCAGGTCGAGGGAGGCGATTCTCCCCCTCTACTACACATTTCTGAGACACCACCTGCAGTACTGTGTCCAGCTCTGGAGTGCCCAACATAAGAAGGACATGGAGCTGTTGGAGAGAGTCCAGAGGAGGGCCAGGAAGATGATCAGAGGGTTGGAGCACCTCTGCTATGAAGACAGGCTGAGAGAGTTGGGGCTGTTCAGCCTGGAGAAGAGAAGGCTCAGGGGAGACCTCATAACAGCCTTCCAGTATCTGAAGGGACCTATAGAAAATCTGAGGAGGGACTTTTTTACAAGAACGTATAGTGATAGGATGAGGGTGAGTGGTTTCAAACTGAAAGAGGGGAGATTTAGTTTAGATATCAGGAAGAAATTCTTTCCTATGAGTGTGTTGAGACACTGGCACAGGTAGCCCAGAGAAGTTGTGGCTGCCCCCTCCCTGGCAGTGTTCAAGGCCAGGTTGGATGGGGCTTTGAGCAACCTGGTCTAGTGGAAGGTGTCCCTGCCCATGGCAGGGGCGTTGGAACTGGATGATCTTTAAGTTGCTTTCCAACCCAAACCAATCTGCAGTTCTATGATTCTTTTTCTATTTATGGCACAACCTAATGAGTGAGACCTGATTACTCCAAGCATTGCACTTTTCCCAATCTTGACTGTATGCTTCAGAAGAATGAGTTTAAGCTGGTGGTCACAAGAACATGTATAGTCTGCTTGCTCTCTGGAGCTGTATTTTGGTCTGTTCCCTTCTGTGTTCCAGTTGCAAAAGCTGTAGAAACATAATATTCCTCTTCATCAGAGTGAGTTCACACTTTTGTCCAGGAACTGATTCAGTGATATTGTGGGAGTTAATTTCCAGAAGTCCCATATCAGGTCTATGTACCAGCACTCCAGTTCCTCATCAGCAATTTGAAGCAACACAGAACTGCTTTATAGTACATTCAGCTGGGGATGTTGCAAAATAAATGTAATTTAGCAGCTCTTCCTGAAGTGCCACAGTTCTTTTCTGAAAATAGGGATTAAAGTTTTGTTATCACTCAACAAAATATAAGCCAGTGCTTGTCCTGCTGAGAAGAGTTTCTGAGCAACAGCGGGTTGGTGGTTTCCAAACCATGTGAGGGCTGCAGCAGAGAGGCAGCCCCCACAGGTCCACATACGAGCTCCAAGTAGAACATTACTTCTTATTTTCCAGGTAGCGTTCTGAACCAAGCATGCAACAAGTTTTGTGTGGTCAGCTGTGCAGCCTCAGGATAAGTATTTAACATGGGGAAAAAAGGATGTAAGAAGATAATGTGTGGGTGTTGGGAGGGGGGGTAATTATTATTATGCCAAGAAATACAGTGTTTGGAAATAACTTCGATACACATGGTTTTCTAGGCCTAGAAGAATCATGTTCACTATTTGGGTCAAGAAAAGTCTGTAA
This sequence comes from Aegotheles bennettii, assembly GCA_013398125.1. Lineage (NCBI taxonomy): Eukaryota > Metazoa > Chordata > Aves > Caprimulgiformes > Aegothelidae > Aegotheles > Aegotheles bennettii. The sequence continues at coordinate 463,033 of VZRW01003884.1, read as the reverse complement.
TTTTTGAGTGCCATTGTGAAAATAAAAAAATTACATGATTGTCACAGGGATTCTCTAGCTGCCTACCTATAAGACTTTTTTTCCTACTTAACCATGCATAAGTTTTTGTGCTGAATGGCTGCTTTCAGGGGCCTGAGAATGCCGAGGGTCTAGGCTGTCTATCCTTTTCTCTCCAATTCATACATCTGGAACAGTGCAGTCAAGGACTATAATGTGAAAACAATAACATTTTAAAATTAGACTCATCACTAAGCATATAATTCATGTTATGACAAAAAATGGCTTCATATAATTTAGCAAGTGGCATTTGTGTCGTTGCCAGCTTCAACTGGATCCTGTCTGTCTCACAGTTGTGGACTTTCGTTTCAATTGATACTGTCACTGAAATAGCTGAGAGTCATCTTAACTTTCTGTTTTCTGCTTATTTCAATTCTGCCTGATTCTCCTGGATTCCTTACTCTCCTTATTAATTATACATTAAAAAGATAACTAAATATTATGAAGCACTTCCATGTCTGTGGAATCCAGCATACTGGATTTTTTTGCCTGGAATGTCAGACAAGGTTAATCATTCTGATAATAGCAGGATTGACCCATTCATCACATATGGTGAAAAGACATGTTAACATTTGGGCTGAGTTATTCTTGGTCTTTAGAGGTGCAAATGGCAGAACTGGCATTTAGAGGGCATTTGTGCCTTTAAAAAGCCCCTGATACCTTCTCCTGCTCCTTGGGCCAAATTCTTGCTGCAGGGCTGGCTGTTACCATGGGGGCAGGAGGCAGCCCTGTGGAGGGTTGTGTAGGTATGAGTTATTGGCAGAGTCCTTGAATTTTAGGTAGACAGTATAATTACTCTGTCATTCAACACACACACACAAAAAGTCATTTTGTTTTTCTCTGATTGCCTTAGTTACTGCTTTCCTACAGTGAGATTGTCGAGAAGTGTTGCAGAGCTTTTGAAAGCTAATTTGAGGTCAGACAGTGAGTCAAAATTGATTCTTGATTTTTGTCAACTGTGAGCTGCAGTAGAAGGGTCTAATTTGAGAAGAGGGCAAGCGGCCACACTGGCGTGTTGCCCTCACTGGTGGTTCCAACTGTCAACATCTCTGGACCAGTCTCCAAGTTTCTGTGCTTCCTCTGAACTGATAAAACTCAGGGGCAGGATCTTTTCAGCTTAAACCCCTTGTGTTCCAAAATTTATTCTATTTTGTCATAAGGAAAGGAAAAGAAAGTTAGATCTCTGGAATGTGCCCTCATTAAAAGGAGGTTGGTAACTGGCTGGCAGCGCAGCCGGAGTCCGTCTCAGCTCATGCATTTGTAACTCAAACACCTCAACTTTCCAGAAGTCTCTAAATTTATTGCTTTCAGTTGGACCAGTACACAGACATTATAAAACCTGCAATTAGTTTTACTGTAGAGCCATAAAATATAGATCTGTTGAAGTCTGGGTGCAGAACACACGGGCATCCTACAGTTCCGACAAGCGCAGATGAGGGTCTATTATGGATGATGAAAACAAGGAACTAGAAAATCCATTAGAGCTATTTGTTCCCACTTGCAATGATAGTCCCTGTAACCACACTAAATCAAAGCATCTCTGGGACTTCATTACAAACTTCTTATATCAATATCGTATGCTGATATAAATAATAGCGTAACAAAATCAGGAAGAAGAAATTACACTTCACTGTATGATTTAGGGATTTGTGATCAATTATTTAGCATTTGTATTGGAGAAGCACTTAATGTTTTCCATTGAGGTGGAACCCTGTAGTGCTAGGGACCATGTACCTACTTAGCAAACGAAAATTGCTGGCCCAGAGTGCTTTGACCATCTAAATTGGGTTAAGGACATATGAGTGTAAACTGAGAGAGTAAAAATGATTAAATTCCTCTCTAGATGCCATCACTCTGGGATTGAAAGTATACTCATATCCAGCAAGAGAATGGAAAGACGTGTTTGCTTTTGAACTCTAGTAAACAGCAATAAAAGAGACAGACAGAAACCCATGGTCACTGTGCATAACACACATCTTTCCTGTGTTCTTCAAAGCCCCCTCCTTTTCTCATACGCCATCTACAAACAGAAACAAGACTGGCTGGTGTCTCTTCTGGAAATAACAAGGCTGGCTGAGACTGATTTGCAAAGACAAGCAAAACCAGCATGCTTTCATGGTAATAAATGGAACATGATTGTCGTCATGTTTTAGAAAAGAGTCTGGAGGGAAAACTAGCTTTGTCCTTCCTGATCCATCAGGAGGTTTGTACTCGAGTTTACAGGCTCTGTGAGCTCAGAATATAAAATGGAGATATGAATCAAACATGCCAGTAAAGTTCAGTGAAAGCAATATGAATCCAAAACAATTATTCTCCCCCCTTTAGCCCCAGCTGTTTGCAGTATGTAATTATCATGAGCTGGTTGGCAGTCCTGCAATAAGTAGGCACAACAGCATGAGTTAGGAATGTATCATCAATCTCAGCTTACAATTTCTTTGCTTTTGTTGGCTTATGCTAACCTCATCATACTTATATGGTGGTATGCATCTTGAAAAAATGCATTGAAAAAATCTTCAAAATGGAAAAGCCCACCTCAAAATAAACTATAGTGGATCCCTCAATTTCTAGCATAATTTACATTTTGGAAATCCAAGATTCATGCAACCCCAGATTGTAAGAACTATGACTTGTTGACATAGATGACCAGATATATCTCTGTTATAAGTCATTGGTTTCAAAATCTGAAACCCAAACTTGTAAAATGCTACATTTTCAGGGACTGTCTGTGTGGGTGCTGTTCAGATAATGAGGGCAGAGGCTCTAAGTAACTAAAGGATATAAAAATCTAATTTTTACTCAAGGTGTCTTTGCAAATATAAGCCTGTTTATTTAATGTATTCACCTCCATGCATTTGTTCCTGTGAAACAGATGTGTCAGGGAAACATCTTCCTGTCCTGAAGGATGATACTGCTGTAAGGAATACAGATTTTCAGGAAATTTCTTTGGGATGCATTTGGGTGAGAATGGACAGATGCTCTCCTCTTCTGTGGACCTCTAATGGCATAGCACTCTTTGTCTCTGTCATCCCTCAAGGCAAAAGCCTTGGAACTCTTCCCCAGGCCCTGAGCAACTGGAGTTGATGCCATCCCAGCACATCTGCCTGGGTAGGAGTGAAGCCTTAGAACCATCAGCAATGTTTGTTCCTGACCTAGGTCCACAGCCTTCCTATCAGCCACGTGGGCTGGTTGGCCCCAAGACAACCTTCATCAACAACTGACCCTCTACCCTTCTTTGGAACTGAAAGTCTGTGTTTGTTGTATCATCTTCATTCTTTAAAAGGAGGAGCAGAGATGAGTATCCTAACTCAACAGAGCCTTTGGGGCAGTTGCTATTCCTGTTTTGATCCTTAGTAAGTCCAGTTCTGTAGAGGGGCTAGATACAGTCTGTTTACATTACATATGGAAAGCGGGGAAGCTCACAAGAAGGTGTTACAGCATTATGTCATTATCATCCCTTTTTCTCTTACACTTCACTGTGGAGTGGTACCAGAAAGCTGGATTCCTCAATTATTTACCAAAATGCTACAGATCAAATTAACACACAGCCTCTTTGCTCCCACCAGCCTGTGACTATGGGCTCTCTGAACTGCTTGTCTGAATGCCATAGAGCAAAGCCAAAAGGCAGGAAATCTTCCCGTCCTCACACTGTTGGCATTATACACCAATGTCCATGTCTCTAGCATCCCCAAGAAGAAAACTTTTGGGTTTAATAGGAGAGTAGAATCGAGTCCCAGCTCAGGAAAGTGCTTCAATCTGAGCTTTGAGGATATGACTTGTCCCAGAAACATCAATTAGGCATGTCAGCGAAAGCTGTGCTGACTAAGGACTTCCATAGCTCAGCTGGTGTGGAGGGCAGCAGCCAAGCTGGATGCTATAGGATGTTGACCTCTCTCTCAAGCTCTGTGCAGCAGCCAACCATCTGCAAAACATGCAAAGTAATCATAATAATTGCCTTGGCAGACTCTTTCAGAGAGGAAAGGGAAAAGAAAGAGTAGAAAAAAAGAAGGAAATTCATTTTAGTTGGTGTTGAAATACTCCTGTGATTATTGCCTTCACATTTTTTAGTTTGGGGCTATATATATTAGAACATTTCTACTCTCAACACCAAATGTTGTAACAAGGTCCTCAGGGCTAATGAGCGGTAAGAGGGGAAAAAGCAAACCTGTTATACTAGTTTTGTATTCTCCCCCATCGACAAAGGTAAATCCTGATCCTCAAGAGGAAGAGTATTTTAGGGGTAGATAGCATTTGTTTATGAGTTGCCACAAATAGCTTTCATACCTTATTTTAGGGATGGCCAACTTCTTCTGACCCCAAGAGCAATAAACCAAAATCTTCATCTGCCTGACACCCTGTTGTGCCAGAGTTTATATGAATTCCCTAATTGGGGATGGTACAAATATCAGGGTTGTGTCAGTCTTCTTTCCAGTTGGCTTTACTGAAGTTTTTTTTGTTAGTTTCAATGAGTAAAGAGGAAAAGAAAGAAGGTTGTGTTTCTTTCTTTTCTTTCTGAATATATGTCACACACCGATATTGCTATACCTGATCTAGGTTGTCCTGTTCTGGCAGGGGGGTTGGACTAGATCATCTTCCGTGGTTCCTTCCAACTCCTAACATTCTGTGTGATGCACTGAATGTATTTGCTCCTCTGGAAGCGCTGGTAATGGCAGACATTGTTTTGCTGGGTGGCTGGTTCTGATTAGTGACTCCTGGGTATTGAGCAGCTTGATGAGGACAAAATTGTTTTACATGGAAGGCCTGCTTACACAAGAGAGGTCAGAGGGTGATGGTGTCCCCACACGGAGACGAGCCTGTGAGACTCCATGGAGCTGACTTTAAAGTAAAGGCACACTTTAGCAGGTTTGGTTCTGAAATACGCTGCACATACAAATGGAGGAACAGAAAGCAAAATGAGAATATTTTTCACGTACCACCTGTCGTAACCCCTTAAACACTCCGTGAGCCCTCTAGTGGTGCGCTTCCTGCCCTGGGAACGGCTGAGAGCCAGCTGGAGCCAGGCAGCCCTTTCACCTATCATGTTAGTACCAACACTGATCTTCAGGGTTTGATGTGTGCATCTCCTTATTTCAGATTACTATTAAAACCACGGAAATGAGAACTTTATTTCTGACTACCCATGATAAAACATTCTTCAAAATATAAGGGGGAACTTGCTGAAACTTGTTGCCCTCTTTAGTTCTCCTTGTGCAAGTTTGGTTCATCTGCAAGTGATGCCTGCTACTCCATGGATGTCCTGGAGCTCCTCCCTGGAGGTCCCACCACCATGCTCCCACGTCAGCATTCAAAACTGTAGGCTGCACTTCTGCAGAGATGACATTATAATGAGCCTCTGTGCTGCTGCCTCCTTGGCATGACAGCCATGCCGACCTGCCTTGTGTGTGGTGCTGCTGCTGGCCAGCTGGTGAACAGGGGCTGTGCAAGAGATCTGCTCTCACAAAAGTGTGTGGCTCCTACACCCCAGGCAGCTGTGGTGGACAATTAAGGCAAAATCATGCCTACCATGGAAGCCACAGGTCTCATTTCCAGTGTGCTGTGCTACCTGGGGTTTGCCGAAGCAATGCAGTAAGAATAAAATGTTGCAAGTAAGAATTCACTGGAGAAGAATAATTTGGCTGGAAAATCCTAAACTCCTTTCTGAAAGAGCTCAGCTATGGGATTTCTGTGCAGTGAAATGTATCACTCTGCTTTTATTCTAATACACAGTTCACAGTGCTCCTTTATTTTTTAGAATTGACTCATAAAGACTACAGGAGGGCACCAGTTAGTGAAATAGACCTCTAATCCTCAGTGCAGTGCCTGCTTAGGACTGCTGTTTAAAAGCCTTCTTGCTAATCAATTCAGTTAAATGCCATAGATGCTGTGTAAATAAATGCAAGTTTAAGAGTGTTCTTCAGTGAGTGGCTAAAGTTATGTTCCTTCTACTCCACCATAAAATCAGCATGCATGTTAACAGATATCCACTCCACCTTGTACAAATTACTTTTCTTGTTCATTTGATTGCTGCAACTTGGGAAAAACAGAAGCAAGGAATAGCAATAAACTGCCTGTTCTTCTTGGACAACATTTTAAAAATCTGATACCTCAATGGCATCCAGGGCATAGAACAAAGGTGCATATTTTGAAGTCAAAATAATGTCCACAATTTAGGTGGTTATTTTACTTCTGTTGTAAATTTCAAGCCAGACTGTCATCCATCAGCTTTCTGGATAAAACGGCCACTCCTCAGAACCTTCTTTATGTGTAACATTCATCCGGAAGATATTTTTTTCCTTACAAATTGATGCATTAGTGAAATACATAGCAACTATAGTTTGAAATGATGCAGTCTGCAGAATCCTATCAAAGACAAATGAAATCCAGCTCTATCAAGAATGATGGCAAAACCCACAATGTCTTTAATGAAACTAGAATTTCACCCCTAGTGTTTGGTGTGTCAGTGAGCAACACATTTTAACTAACAGAACTTTTTTTTCCTAAGCAGGGTCAAAGAAAGCTGGACAAGAGTGTGTATTTGTCATTTCTGTTCTGTGCTGTCCTGAGGCAAGAGCAGTGATGCTCAGGAAGGGATAATCAAACACTTAATAGTTTCAGTACTACATCCCAGTACCCTTTAGCACAGAGATCAGTGCATTATGGCCAGGAGAAAATGAAGACAAGAGGAGATGAAATTACTTGGCCTGAATTATCCAGCAGAACTTTAAATAAAGCACAGGTCCTGTGTGTAAATGGCATTGAGCAGACATTCAAAACAAAGTAAATAAGGTGATGTGTCCTGCAAATTTCACCGAGTTGCTCAAATAACATTTTCGGTCTATCTTCATACTAATGTTGTATAATAAATCTTGTAAATAAAACATTTTGGTTGACTATCTATAATTTAAGATTTTTCAAAAGCTCCAAAATTCCATTATCTTGCCTGTGAAGGGAAATGTATACTTTTGTCTTTTTTTTTTCCCAGTGTGGGTTTTGTTTATTATTTCTTGTGATGTTGTGTGATACATATAATGAGTGGCTTCAAACACTCATTCTTTTGACAGATAAATTATCTTAATTATGCAAATTCCTTCTGTATAATGGGAAGTTATTAATCCAGCAATGCCATATGCATTAATAGTAACTGATTTCCATATATATTATTTATCAATATTTTAGCACGTAGCACAGGTGATGAACCTTTCACTGATTAAAATGGTGAGTCGGCTGAGGTAATCTATACTGACAGACCATGCATATCTGAGATAGGACTGTTGAAACCTCAGAATTCCATGAAGCAAAACAGAACATACCACATTTTTTACTCTCTAAATATTACCAATTTAGGAGCCACTACTCATTTTCTCCTAAGCACCCATGCAAACAAAATTTTCAAAATTTTATTAAGCATAAAGAATTGAACCTGTTGGCATATTGAACGTTAGGAGCAATCCTGAAATCTTTAGTTTAATTAATAGACAGTTAAATGATTTCAGAATATGTTTATAACAGGCAAGATTACTTAAAGAGGAATATTTCTGAATTTGGTAACAGAAAAAGATGGTAGCTGACCCTGCAAAATCATCTCAGTGCAAACTAGAGGACAAAGGACTGGTTATGTGAAAAACTAAACCTGAAGAGGGTTCAGTGAGTCCTGGAGAAATTCCATGGTAGCAAATTACAATAATTTCTCAAATATAAGAACATTTGAGAAGAGTTGTTTTGGGTTTTTTTAAGTTTATTTCAATTTTATTTTTAGTATGAGAGGCTCAGAAATCTGATTTTTGGTTTTCTTAATTTATCAAGACCCTATCCATTTTGAAAAACATTGGAGGTTTTCTTTCTACCTTGCAGTGGACTGAAAATGTACATGTTTTGTATAAAACAGCTTTAAAATATTTAGCATACTCTCCTGCCAAAGATTTGTGTCTGTTACTAGGGCTAGTGGTTTGCCATAATAAATCATACAAGTTGTCATGGGGAAAGTGCTAGGCAAGCAACATGAGTGTGTAGTAAAAAACATGGATCATTTTATTTAAAGACAGATATTCTTTATTTTTCAATACACTTGTTGAAAAAAAGAACAATTTTGTTAATTATTTATCTTTTATTCAGTGGCAGCAATAGCGCAGAACCGTTATAGCTGCCTCTTTGTTTCTGCTGCCCTGCCTATGCAGAGGGAATTGAGTGTGTAGTCTTGTGGGGTTAGAGACTTCTGACTGTGGTCCACAGATTCCTGAGCTCACAGATGACTTCTGTCTGGGCTGCCAGCAAGTGAGCCAGCCAGGCAAGACCCTGGTCAGGGGGGTGAAACTCATCCTACCGGCCTCCAGCCCTCTGACAGAAAACTGTAGGGATCTGTGATGAGAGAAGCTGAAAATCATTGCTGTTACAGATTTTCACAAAGGCCGCCTTGTCCCTAGAGGAAGTAATGTTTCTGGGCTTCTTCCATGACCACAGCTGAGATAAGGGCATCCTCAGTCACTCACCCAGTCCATATCCTTCCACTGACGAGAGTATCAGCTTCCAGGAGCTAAAATTTGTCTCTATTAATTTTGCACACTGTTAAGATCCCCTCCATCCAAATCAAGGCATCACAGAACCAGAGGCAGTGCCTTAACATTAAAAGCAGCTCTGTCCAGCCAGCACTCACCTTCCACTGAAAAGGAAGGTCCTACTCCCTCTCCCCTGCCCCCTTTCCCCAGCTGCAGGTACCCTCCTCCCTTCTCATATTGGCTTTGGGAATTGTGTGGCCTTAAGGCAAGTCAGCTCAGCTGGCAGGTTGACATATCTGGCAGCAAACTGTTCTTTTATTTGCATATTTATTTATATTCAGTGTTAGATTTCCACTGGGTCAGTTCTCTGAATTGATTTGCCCCAGGGCTATCTGATTGCTAGACCCATCCCAAGGGAAATGGGGAAGGAGCATGTGGCTGGAGGAGAGAGGATAAGGAGTAGGGTCTCCTCCCACTTCCTCGGTGAGATGTGAAACCGTAACCAGAAGGTGAAGTTCAATTGCAACTTGATCTCCTGCCCACTGTCATGCACTCCTGTCCTGTCCTTGCATCAGCTCTGGGAGATGCAGGAGCTGACTTTGCAGAAAGCTCAATGCTTCCTTGCAGTCCTTGTTTTCAGCAGCACAGGCAGAAATGCATGTCCCTACTTGCTGAACAGGCAGGCAAGACCCCACCGACCTTGACAGAAGACAGCAGGGCAGGAGCCTGGGACCACAGCAGATAGATAGGACACAGATGGGCTTGGGCTACTTTGGAAGTGTCTTTGAGCTATCCAGAGGAAATCATGAGCTCTGGCTGAGAGATCGCATCCTTGAGAGTCCCCCTGTAAGTGTTCACAGTGTGTCTTTTTCCACATCATTCTACACATCATTCTCCTCTTGAGAAACAAATGTCTCCTTATGGCAAGAGCTGTGGATTGATTTTAAAATACGAAGCCAGCTGAAAACAAAATGTGTGTGACAGCTATCACAAAACTGCAGCTTTAACAGTGATGGCAGCCTAGATGTTGAAACAGTGCTGAAAAAGTCAGATGCACTGTGGTGGTAGTCGTCAAATCCTGACATGATGGGAGGTGTCCTTTCTGTACTTACACAGGCATCCCAGAAGCCAGAACTATCTTTCTGCATCTGGCTTATAAAAACTTACATGAACAAATGTGAGCATTTGGGTTTAGTAAGCCACAGCTGTGAGATACCTCTGATGGGAAATCTGCAAAACCAAATACTTCAGTCTGATGAATATTCTCAAAACTAAGTAAAATCAGGCTTCTGTACAGTGGATATGCCACAGGCTTTCACAAGATGTGACAAAACAGAACAGTAAGTTTAATTAAAAAACAAAAAGCAACTATGAGATCAACTATGACAGTAACTAAGAGTACCTAAAAAACCATAGTAACTATGCCTTCTTGAGATATGAAAGATTAGCTGTTACAGGCCTGATTTATCACTGTATTGTGCTGACTTTATGCTGGTGTAAAAACAGGGTGAAATGGTTGTGCTGAATATCACTAAGTATGCATCTCTCGTACACTCTCACAGGCATAAAACCAGCTAATAATTGAGCAAATCAAAGAAAAACCTACTAAAAACTAAGTGGTAGAAATGTAAGGTGCAGGGAAAGACAATTTTACTCCTTGATTAGTGCAGTTTTACTGCAATGATCTGGCCTGAAGGGCCACATAAATTTATTGAAAAACTAATTTTCAGTAAGATAAATACCTCTTGAAAAGCAGCATTAAAATGTCTTTGATAATTAATTAAACCAGGCTGAAAGTTTCTTACATACTCAAGAGTTAAATATACTCCTTACCTATTTGACTGTCTCCATCTTACCATGTTATTTAATGTTTGCAGCCCTTTAAACATTGTTCTGTTATTATTGAGCTGCTTGTACAGTACTTTATTGGTTTAGGAGACTCTTTGATTCCCAGTGACTTACTCAGAGAACAATATTCTATTCAAGAGAAACAAGCGTGTGGCCCTCTCTATAACAGCAGCGCATCCTGAGTAGATATTATACTACAGGTTGCAAAATTTATATTCTTCACAAGGCAAATGTTTCACTTTGTGAGAATTCATATTTCTTCTTTAAAATTACACATGAGGCTTTCTCAAGTGCAAAAGGCATTAGGAAGTGCACTTGAAAACTCTCTGAAGTTCTGGAAATGCCAAGGAACCTAATTTCTGAGCCTGTTTATTTGAACAGAAGCATCAATATGCAAAGTGATTGCTAGGCTAGAACAATACAGGAAAAGAACTCGCAAAAAAGGGGCCAGTGTGGCTGGAATTAGCCTGTTGTGATAAAAGTACACCTTGCCTGGTAGGAGAACATTCAAATAATTCAGTAACAAGTGGCTTTGTTTAATTACATCTATGATTGGTTACTTTTAGATATTTAAAATATTGCAAAAATATTCCTTATGTGATTGTTTCAAAGAAATATTTCGCTTGTATTCAGTCAGTAATAATCAGTGGCAATGTTACATTTACAGTAAATGTACGTGAAGTTTATGAGCAACTGCACAGTGGGACATAAAGATATCTATTTGGCATTTCCAAGTTTTATGAGTTTTCTTCAGAAGAAACTTCTGAGAAGCCTATTTACCCATATAGGTATCCATATGTACTCATTTACTGTAAGTGAAAGCAGATTTGTGTCATCTGTTATGTTTATTTCGATTGACTATAGATTGTTTGCCCTTTGATGGCTGCTAATGTTCTGTGGAACCATTTGTTTTCCTGCAGAGTTAATGGTATTAAAGGAGAAGGTATTGCCTTCTTTTTAGGATAAATTAATTTTTAAAGTATTTTTGTTTAAAAGAGGAAAAAAACCCAAACAGATTGCCCATTCTCTCACCTATCCACTTCAGGAGTGTCCACAACACAGACACCTGGGACATGCATCTTATTTCAGATTAAGGGAGAATATTTTTGTGAGGAGCCTTCCATGAAACTATTGGCAACAAATCACTTGTCCCTCAGGACACATAACACTTGCATTTCTACTGGCCAAAACTGGAGGGAACCTGGTCTAAATTTATCTACTATTTATCCTGAAAAGTTTTAATAAAAGGGTTAATTGCAAAGGGGTTTCCAAGTAATGACTTGTGGCTGGTGAACATATCCCAGTCCAGGGAAAATAACTGTTCTGCTGCATATTTCAGAATCTTTGGGATTAGGAACGTGGACAGTGGAATTTATGAAAAGAAGTGTAAATAAATGCATCAAGATGTGATCATTCAGAGTTTGCTTCTCATAACAGCTCTTTCCCCTCCTTTTGCCAATACACAGCCCTGACTGTCTTCCTTTTGTGAGAGTGGGGTGGGCTGGCAGCCAGTGCAGAGACCTGAGGGCTGGCTGCTGGCTCATGCACAGCTGGGAGAGGCTGGTCCCACCCCAATGTGCTCAAAGGCCTCCAGCCTTCCTGGAGAACCCTCCAAATACACCTTCTCAGGAAAAATGAAGGCTCAGGGTTTTGTCATCAGTGTTAACCAAAGAGAAATGCTGTACATGCTGCGGGTGAGGGCTTCATCACCCTACAGTGCTGCTCTGGCAATGAACTTTACTCCTTTGTTTTCTGTGGAGGGTTTTGTTGACAATAGGCTTTTCTCCACCTGAAAAACTAAGGTAGCTTTGCTGCTTGTCTTTCCCACTAGAGTTTTTCAATAGCAGGTGGGTTGCAGCAGCATGGGAGAGCTTGAAAAGTCCACTGTTCTCACACCACAGAGACAGAGAAAGGCATGTGGGCTTGAAGAGTCTTTCAAGAGCCTCTTGAACCTGAACTTGGTTGCCTATTTTGAATGAAAGAAAAGAGCTGATCAGTCCTAATGAAACTGGTATTGCAGGAAAGGGAATTTAAATCCTAAGCGTGTTTTGCTTCAAGACTATGCAGACTTTTCCATTTGGTCACTGGTCTGTCTTTTTATTCCAGCACTGTTGTAGGAATATAAATTAGGACTAACAAGGTGTAAAATGTCTTCTCTTCCTAAGTAGATGTTTAAGATATGGCTATCAGATGAAAATTTTAATTATCATTGAGGGAATTGAGTACTAACATTTTTTCTTTTGTTTCAGACTGTAATTATCTCATTTTACACCTTTATGGTCATTGCTTGTTTCCATGCAGATTTTGTGCAGTCCCTCATATCATGTTAAAAAAGAATTTGAAATTATTAGCACCATAATTAGGACTGAAACTAGGAACAGCTCTTTGTAATAAATGCAGATATGATGAGTAATTGTAATTTATGTTGGCTTTTTATGCCACCATGAGTTTTACGAAAATCAAACAAACAAGAAGAGGTCTACAACCCTGTACTTCCTTTTTGCCAAACCTGTCCCCTTCCCTCCTGGTTTCTACGAGCTGTGACCATGCCATGGGAAAGCTGTGGGCTGAGCATATCTGTATATCAAGTGTTGCAGTATCTCTCCAGAGTGTAACCTGGGCATGAAGTATGCTGGATCTCATCCACCTTATCCCCTTCTCCCTGCATGCCACATCCTCAAGCAGCATCCTGATGCAAGAAGTACCGCATGTATATGGAAATGAAGTAGTGCCTCTCTTTCAAATTGGGCTGAGTTCTTTGCTTTTATTCCTTTTTTCCTTGTGTAAGGAGAAAAACCTGCTAAGCAAATGAATGCAGCTTTTAAAACAACTGTTTTAAAGCACGTCTGAAAGGTGCCAACAGGCTGGGCTGACTTCCACAGAACAGAAAGGGAAGACAGTTCTGGCCAAGTGCAAGAGAAGCTCTGTGTTTCTGCTCAGCAGCGCACAAGGGTGTAATAACTGAGCTGGCAAAGTCAGAGGACCCAATGGATGGGAACCCACAATGCTAAGCCTGTTGTGGAGCCACAAGAAGCCAACAGAGACATCTTTTGCCCCAAATCCTCCTCCCAAGTGTGTCTGCTGAGCAAGGGTCCATTGCAACCTCTCCCATTTCAAGATATTGCAAAAGTACTCTAAGAAATTAAAAAAATATGACAAAAAAAAGGTGTGAAGGGGTTGCAAGTTTGCTTTTTAGGGGTAATTATATAAAAAAACATATGTTTCACATTTCAATTACATATGAACCTTGAGGTCTGGTGCTGTAGTCAGGCAGATTTTAAGACTTAGAGGCTTGAGATCATCTGGTAGACCATCCAGATGTTGTCACTCTGTCCTTTCAATGATGACTCAGTCATTAAAAAATTCTAACTATTATGATTTGTCTTTCAATTTTGTTTACATTAATATTAACATACGAATAAAATCCAGAAAGTTATTAGAGATATGAACGTATTATTACTAGCAGTGTTGAATGACTAAATAAGTGCTTTTTCTCCTCCCTTGCATTTCCATGGATAAGAAACTCGTAATCTACCTGAAAACACAATCATTGACTAGAAAGATCAAAACATTTCCTGAAATGTAGTTTGAATAAGGTCACAGTAAAGATCAAATGGAAAATTGCACTGTGTACCAATTGAGACATGTGAGTCTTTCAACCAATAAATTTGCTTTTTTATCATTTTGAATATTTCCTGGTGAAAGAACATAATCAAGATACCTCTATGATTTTATTATGCTTTTATCTGCATTTATATATATACCCATATATATATTAAGTGAAAAGATTTTGTTTGTTTCAGATGCAACTGCAAGTGTGAAGTTACTTGAGAAAATTAACCAGTAATAAAATGTTGTCCTTTTCCTTTGAAAGACAAGAAATAGTGAATAAAGATTAGATTTAGAAAAATACAAACTCACCTGGATAAACATGCCACTACAGTAAGCACAAACTTTTGTTCTTTATCGCAGCACAGTTGGGTGGTCACCTGCAGCTATGGCAGTGTGACAATTGTCCTTGAACACTACTGAGGTCTGCATGTAAATGGCCCTATACTTTTCTCAAAATTGCTAACTGAAATATATAGGAAGGTAAATTAAATAAAATAAAGGGAATATCGGAGTACTAGTCTTAATAGTGTGCTGGAAACCATAGAGCTACAATGTGTTGTCTGGCTTATAGTGTATCTGAAGTTCATCTGAAAAGTGGAAGGGGCTGCAGGAAGTCATCTAATATGCCTACGAGATAACAATGTAAATCAGTTTTTGTGGCAATTAAAGTATGTGTGGTGAAAACAGAGGCAGATGCATGTTTAGATTAGTGAATTACGCTAGGTATGATAGGTGCTGAAACGTCAAGAATTGATTGCCAAATTTGTTGTTATCCACATTCTGGGCAAATATTTGGGAATATGAGAAGAGTCATTAACATCACTTCTCTCAACATGTACCAGTGTAATGATTAGCAAAACATCTGAAAACATGCTCTGCAGCCCTCTGCACAACTGGCTGCTGACATGACCCAATAATTTTGTCATACACTTTGTCATATTTTATCCTTTTTGCCTCCTGGTCTCGTAGAGTGATGTTTTTCCACCTTTTTTGTCCTAGTCCTTGATGTTGGAGACTAAAATGAAATATATGATAGAGTCTTCAGTTCTCTGGATCAGTAGGAATACTCACTTGCTGAGAGTTAATCACACATCAAAGAGGAATTTTGAATGGTCATTTTAACCCTGCAACACTCTGGCATGTACTGTAAAACTGCATTGGCAAGGATCAATGTTATTCACAATGTTATCTTTCCTGCTTTGTTTATGGCAAGAACCTATGCTTATAATTTATCATAGTTCACTTCTGAAGTCTGGTGTTGTCATATAAAGCCAAACAGAGCAGATGTTGTGATGATGATGATTAACATTATTATTGATGTTGTTTATAAATTTAAAGCCTGTTTAGGAGAGCAGTTATGTACCTCCTTAAGTCTCATGGAACTGAAAGGACCACTGAGCAACCCATGTATTTTGAAACACTATTCTATGTAAATAGAGATGAACCTGAACATGTGTTTAAGTGCTTCGCTGAACGGGAGCCTACTAGAGATACGGAAAGTCTCATTTTCTTTGTGGGATGAACCTTTGTTCATTCCAGCTACACCATGCAGGCATAAATCATGCTGAACAGCCAACGAAGTATCTCCCTGCATAAATTCCTGGATTTCTTAAACTTAACACCTAATTACAGAGCTGGTGAACCTAGATACACTGAAGGCGGTTTGAAAGGCTGCCTGAAACATCATGAGTTGAGATGCCTTTGTCGGGAGCATTGTGCTGTGATGTGTAACGTGGGTAGATTCTTGTGGGATGTTGACAGTTTGTGGGAAATGCATGTAGGAGGAACTGGGTTGTGAAGACCAGGAGTTTTACTTTTTTTTTTCCTCTCTTTCATTGTACTGTTTGTGAGCTCAGAGATTTTGGGGGGGTTGTTTTGTTTTGTTCTCTTTTTAAGATAGAAGGAAAGAAGAGCTTCTGTTTTTTCAAAAACCTGGCCAGTACATGCAGCATCTCATAAGTCACTTGTTCCTGGAGGTTCAATACTACACTGGTCTGCCCTCACTGGTCCTGCCCTCTCAAAAGGATGCTGGTTAAGGCTCCTGAAAGCTCCAATGTTCTTTTTTTTGCTCATGGCATTTGTATGGAGCAATAATCACTTGATAAACCATGGATTTATGTAATAAATTCATTAGCTCTGCAGTGTTTCCTCCACTCTGCCTGCCAGTCTGTCTCTACTGGGACTTGTTCATTTTTTCCCAAACAATTACAAATAGTTCTCAAAATTATTATTTTCTTTTAAATCATTTGTAAGAAAAATGTTTTCACCTCTCCACACCAGAAGTGGATTTTGTCCTTGGTGTTATTCCAGCCTGAGGCATAGGACTGGCATAATTCTGGTCTGAATTGGCAGTGGGTTCTCCACATGCAAACATGCAGAGTTTAAAGTTTACCGGCTTACAGCAATGCAGGGATAGGGATAGGAAGTCTGCCATTGGAAAAGGATGAATCTTACCTTCATGAACAACTTGTGACTCTTGCATCTAATATCAACAGGGCATAAGATATCATATCTGAAGTAGTAATGACGTTAGTTATAGAAAAACTAATTTCATGGCACTCTCCCTCATACTTCCTTTTCCCTCTCCTGAATGTATGCTGGAATTGGCATATGATATCAAGCCAGGATCTGTTTAAACTAAAGATGGTATATATAACTTCTTGAAAAATATTGCTTAAAGATAATGCATTTACATATTCTAATTTTCTTTATAAGTGTTCAATCCATTTTAATCCTACTAGAACGAGTTCTAGAGAATAAGTTTGTATTTGTGTTGTGTGAGAAAATGCAGATTTTTATCACTCCTTATGAATTTTTATCACGTAATATTTTCACTTTTTGAATGAGAGAAATGTTGAATAGGAGCACAGGATATTTAATTTGTATTAAAGTCATCATATTGAAACCTCTAGTTTATCTCTTCTTATTTTGTCTTTAAATTAAATGGACCTAATAATTTTTATCTTTTCATATAGAAAATTCTTCATTCCTCTACTTACTTTAATTACTTTTTATCTAAATCCCCTCTGTTACTGTATTGTCTCCTTTAAAAGCACTGACCAAAACTGAATGCAGCATCCCAGTTGGCAATGGATTATTCATTTACCCATCACATTATGTTGTTTATAATGTATTTTTGACCCTGTTTTTTACACCTCATAATTTGCCATTTTTTTTTTCCCTGCACAGATGACATAGTCTACAGAAGCTTTCCAACAGAGGTGTCATCAGGAGTGGTCCAACCTTTCTCCAGAGTGTCACAGTTTGTAAGTCAATATAGTGATATACTGTCTCTGACTTTCCAATTGTTTCTACTGGTCGTTCCTTTTTATTTATCAGTATTTACTGTGCTGCTACTTACCTGGCCTTGTTAGGGTTCTCACCATATTTTTGCTCAGTTTTGGCCAATACTTTAAATATATATATGTGTGTTCTGCAGATGCTCCCACATAAGCACACAGCCCTTTCTTGGTTCCACTCCCATCAACAGCCTTGCTAGAAGACACGAGACACCCTGCCTCAGTTTCTGCCAGACCATCTAGGTTGTTTGTTCTTACTCTTCATTTCATGCTTCTATACCGTGCTCCAGTTGTTAGTGTAGAGCTCTTACCGGAGCTCATGCAGGCACATCTCAGCTGCCTTTGAACTTGTTAGCTCAGGTAAAGCTGGCAGCAGTAGGCAGTGTGGGAGGCTGCGAGCCCTCCTGGTTTGCACAGCCTCTGTTAGGTAGCTGTGATGATCTCTGTGCTGATATACGTACCCTCCTGTGGTACAGGAACAACGCTAGCAAAAAATGACTTGCATAAAACACTTCGAACTTCAGCGCCACCTCTGAATGCAACCTGTTCATGGCCTTCATATCTCAGCCGTGAGCAGAATTTCTCTGGCATTCCAGTCTGCCATGTTTGTTAAACAGACTTTTTGGAAAAAAAAAATAATATCAAAGGATTTTGGGTAGTTCTAGTGCATTATATCCCCTGAGGTAACTCCACCGATTCCAGCTTTTTATAGGTCTCCATCTAACAAAACTCATAATCAGTTGTTTATTATTAAGCTATTGCCAGTGGGATTTTTCCTGTGCTCAAATGTAAATGCATACTCCTATGCTGTACTCAGCCATGTCTCTCTGCTTAAATACTTGGATGGACAAATAAGCTATTTTATGGGATGTAAGTCTTTGCACTTTAATTACTAAAAAGCTCTTTTCAATAGCACGCAGAGAGGGAACAGGTTCTGTGGTCCCACTTACTGATAGCTGCAAATGTTGGCTGTGCTGTCTTTATAAACTCAGGCCAAAAGAACATACAGGTGAAGCAATAATTTGAGCAAGATTCAGAGGAAAGGAGAGAACACATGGCCAGTTAGTCACCAGAGGTACACAAGTCTTTACCAAGTAAATCCCCAGCCTGTTATAGTAATGCACTTAGTTACTGGAAATGCAATACAAGCTTACTTTCATGATCAAGGATGAAAGAACTTGTTTAACCTTTGTACAGTATTTTCCACCCACACAGAAAAGTGACATCAGATCCTTCATATAGGTAAAAACAAGTCAGCATTCGGGAGACTCCTGAACAAGAGACAGAGACACCTCCTTACGTTTGTTCTCTTAACTTGCTACATGCTTACAGTGGGCCACTTGAAACATCTCGTTAGTTATTTCTGGGTCCTAATGACTCCATAGCAGAAAGAGAACCCTTCACCCCCGTGTAGAAAATGCTGAACATGAAGTGCTTGCTGGGCAGAATTTTATGTTTACGTATGTAGTATGAAGTATGAAGTAAGGCTTTTGCATTTCAATTGGGGACTATTTTACTTTCCCATATACCGCTGATCAGAATGATTGACACTGAGGAGGGATTTTCAAAAGGTCAGTCAGCAGGTGGACCTTAAGTAAGAGCATAAAGCCTTGAAATAGGCTCTTAAATGAGCATCACTGAGACAGCTAAGTAGGATGCAGGTAAGAAGTGTCTACCTCTGTGAAACACCTGGGTGGATTTTAGTCCACTTCAGTGTCACCTAAAAAGTACTGCAGGATTTCTGAAGTTCAAGGTTTCTAATCTTTACAGAGCATCTCCCTGTTAATATTTTGTGTTACTTTCAAAACAGGTTGGGGCTTAGTTCCTGCACGTCCCAGCAAACAACACAAGAGGATTTGGGTTTAATGGACGTTTTTGACCTATGTGAACACATTCATTCCTCTTTCCCCCCTCTTGCCCTCCCCCCTCCCCCCCCAAAGTGTTTGAGAAATAAACTTTGAAGTCCTGGGAGAAGTAGCATGTGTTGGTGAAGGGAGAAGGTGGGGGTGGCGGAGGTGGTGGAAGGAGTTCAGTTTGTCAACATGACAGCCAGGAAGCAAGTTATTTATAACACTTGTGGTGGAGAGGGGGCCAGCCCACATGTTTTTAAAAAAGAGTTTAACTAATTGCATGGCACAGTTAATTCTCTTATTTGTAAATACATTTCACTACAGTCTTGGTGGGCAGAGGGAGAGTGAAAAAAGGATGATAGTACAGGGCATGGCTGTGCCTGGATGCTGCCCCCACAGCACTGTCCATCTCCCTCTCGACTTCAGAGATGCTCCTGAAAAGGATTTTGCTATCCCTAGAGAAAGCATGAGCAGATGCAAGCAGGAACTGATGCTTTCTCAGAATTCAAAAATCCTTTATTTAAATCACAGCTCTGACAATGCACAGCCTAAATTTTGAGTATGTTCTTAAACACAGAGAATATCTCATTTTTGGCTGCGTTTCATGACTTTATCAAAGAGGAAGTTAACTGTGAGAGGCATATGACCATGAGACTATATTTGGCTGGACTGACATCAAAAGAAGTGAATTTTGGACACACAAAGACTTCTAAAATCACTGCATCAATGCAGTCACATTTAGATATTTTTTTTCTTCTGTGTAGAGCATATAGTGAGCTATTCTTGTAGAATGAACGACACTAAGTCCCATGATGTATTCATGACACAGACTTGACACTGCTGCTATGTTCCTTCAGTTCAACAGCCATGTGAAGGCTGTATCATCCTGGGCTAAAAAAGGTCAGAAAAAAGCTTATCTCAAGAGAGAGAGCCTGCAATTTAATGCTTGGCCATGCAAACTCAAATCACACGTGTCTGCATTTTTATGTATATATACATATATGTATGAATGCACAAGAACAAATATATGTATATACACACACCAATATTATATTATTCAGTACAGCTAAATTTTAATTCTATTTTCTTATAGTTAAAAAACCCAACCCACAAACAATTCCCTCTGTTTTTTTTTCCTTAAAGACCAGTAAACAACCTAAGCATATGACATCGCAGATTAAATCATTGGGAATATGCAGATACTTGTACCTTGTTTTTATACTTGGAAAAGTAGATAGAAGATATACTTTTAATTAAAAAAACAAACAAACAAGAAAAGATAAAAATCCATACCGATGTCTAGCATTTTAAAGAAAAGGCAAGAAGAGAGAAGTTGCATGAGGAATTGCTGTAGCAGTGCCCCTGAGTTATGTCCATTTACTGGTTAGAAAACTGAAATTACTTAAGAGAATCCCTTCTCACCCTGGAAGCCTTCCCACCAGGATGCTGCAGAGCCCTGGCAGTGCAACAGCCAGAGGTCCAGCTGGGGACATGCTGTGCACCCCACTTCAAATTCTTCACAGGTAGTGTGGAGTGAAATTTCTGAGTGAAATTCTGGCCCTGTTGAGGTTGGCAGGTGTTTTGCAACGGGCTGCTATGGAGCCAGAGTTTCCTCTTTCTCCAGGAGAGAAGCTAGGAACCAGAATTAATATCCTGGGTACAGAACTTATATTTTTTGGTATCAGAGACCTGTCATTGGCCTGGAAGATCACAGGATGAACCAGGAAAGGAAATGATGGAACAAAACTCAGTGGCTATTTCACTGATTTCCTGGTGTTCCAGGGAGGTAGGAAATTAGGATCAGTGGTAATTTACATGTACCTTGCTGGCAAGGTTTACCAGAGCTTTCCTACACCTGAGATTGGGAGAATGTATTTGACCACTCTTGTTATCATTAAAACAAAACAAAATGAAGCAAGATAAACCAAAACAAAAGACATTCAAGAGCAAACTTGGAAAGCTGCATTTTGAAAGCAAAAAGTTTTAAAAGGAACAAACATTTGGAAAAGATCTTTTAGAAGACGAACACTTAGGTACCTTGTAATGAATGCAGGATGCCCTGTTCTCTTCCAATGCTGCATACAACGAGGGAAGTTGCTGCACCCTCAGCATCACTATGAATCATCTTAGTTCCTAGTTATCAGAACATGGCACCAGTATGGCACTTAAAGGAGCACCTACTTAAAAGTTACAATATGTATCCAGTTTGTGAAGTCCTACAAATAGCAAAAGATAAATGGAATTCCCATTATATTAATTCCTATATGAAAATAGATATTTTAGAAAGCAACTCTGTTTCACTTCTCAGGCCAATTAGACAGAACAGAAACCTCTTTGGGGATGCAAAAATAGACAAATTATGTTTCTATTTCAGTAATAATAATGGACTATACAAACTTTTATTTCAGCCTTTAGATTTTTTTTTAGTGTAGCATTTATTTTCCTGGATAGACAGAATGTATCAGCAAAATCTGTCCTAGCCCTACAAAATATAAACACTGGCCCTAGTACGTGGCAAGGGTGTCTATGCCCATCATTCCCCACCAGAGAGTTTGTTCAGTTTAACATAATGCAGCTCTTCCCAATGGAACATAAATAATGTTTTCTCTGGGAAGGAGAGGAGGCTTCTTGACCTTAATACTCTCCCACATTTATACTGGGCTAAGCTCTACACTGTGTCCTTGTGTTACCCAGCAGTGATAGCAAGCAACATCTTTGAGGTCTCTCATCTGTGATTTCTGGCTGATATTTTCCCCAGGAATAAATTTAGGCAGTCAAATCCCAGCACTCCCCTCCACATCCATTCTAATAGTATGATTTTATACTCTCAAAGTTGGATTGTAATTTCTTTGGATTTTACCTATGTTTTGAATCATGATTAACAAATGATAAATTGATATCATCTGCAGTCTAACATGTTATAATGGCTACGGCTAATTATTTAAATTGAATGCAAACAATATTAGAAGACTTCTTTCTTTAAATTTGTTTTTAAATGATACATAATTATATTAAACTTTGAAAAGTGTTTAAACTGGCAAACCAACTAACTGAAGCAAATGTCTCAAAACCACGATCTCTTTTCTAGGAGAGGAAATTCTATAGTAAGACTGGCAGTGGATGAAACTTTATAAGATTTGTAGAGTTTATTTATACTGAAAGCCCATAATATCTTTAACAATGTTAGTCAATCCATTTCAAGCTATTACATCCTTTCTAGAATGAGTATGGATTCAAACCAGAAATCTGTGCTTCCTGATTTTCAGAAATGTCTACTTTCAAAATTCTGCTTCTCTATGCATTTTACTGACAAAAATTTCACAAGATGCACAAAAATTCCATTGAGAGGAGTTTCAGCACCAGTGATCCACACAAGAAGCTGCGTGCTAGCATTGATCAGGGTGTGTTGCAAGTATTGTGAAACTGGAATATTTGTTTTGAAAAGACACAGATCCTGAAGTCTCAGCCACTTTTTTAGTTAATAAATTATTTCTAGCACTAAAGCACTAATTTCTTTATTTCTGTACAAAATGTGGACTTGATTTATTAGTGGAAAATTATAATTAGCTGCCAATTCATATTTTCTCATTTATGTATTTGTAGGGCAGAAGTGGCATTTAATTAGGAAAGGAAGCGACCAGAGCTTTTCATTCTCAACCTACCAAGCCGTGGTGCTGCCTGGCTGCCCTGCAGAAATCTCTCATCTCCCATGCACCAGGCAGCAGCAAATGAGCCCATTAGGTAGTTCTTCCTGCTCAGATGACCAGCTGAGTAACAGTTAATCTTGACATTTTAAACAGAACTGACAATTCAATGATAATTTCTACAGCTGTGAGAGAGTTCATTATGTCAAGGGACTGCATCTACAATGCACAATGGCAGCGGATCTAGGGAGGATTTGAATAAAAAGGAGCTATGCTGTGTGGAGGGACAACACAGAAGATCAAATGGAGTTGGGAGCATGAAGGCTGCCTTTGTGTAATTGTGAACATATGGAGAGAGATTGTGGATGGCACTGGATTTCACTAGGGAGGTGGACTCCCCATGCGCAGGTAATGTGGGCTAAGCTTTGCCATCAAACTTAGATTTTTGCCAAAGCACATCACAGCGTGAGGATGTTTCAGGCAGAGCTGTGGTACAGAGAAGCAACTCAGGAGGCCAAATAAACTAAGAGAGTAATAGACACCTAGAAAGAGCACATGTTATTTTTTTTTCCATTTAATGGTCCCTAGAAGACAAACTCTCTGTTCAAGACAGTCTGTCAACCATGCTGTGCTGCCATCCTCATAAAGTCTTTGACTACATATTGGTTGATTGTTAATATTAGAAAAGGTGGGCATCCAATAATGGGCTACAGGACACAGGCCAAAAGCCATATTTCAAAACTATATAACAATGTATATTAGGCTGTTGGGCTGTATGTACAGTAACCTGCTGTTGCATGACCTAGCCTAATGAGAGATATATGCAAACAAAAAATGCAGGTAGAGTCCTTAGAAGGCAAAGAGCACATCAAACCACATCAAGACCTCTATGAGCTGCTTCTGAAATGTTAACAAGCAGCTTGATTAAAGAGTGGTGGCAATGATAAGAGAGACAGATATAGAGAACTAATTGGCTAAAAATAATTTTACTGCCAGAATGCTCTTTTGACGGCTTACTACAGCTTCACAGCAAGTTATTCGCAACTTCAGGCTGTATTTAGCAAAGTTTCATTTGAAACAAACAAAAAATAAATAAAGAAGAAGAGCAGATATCATCCTGTATGTCTACTAAGTAAATTGTACTAGATGACAAGAGGAAAATGTGACTGGGCCAGCGGTGTTACCAGCTTTTGATCTTTTGGAAAAACTTAGAATGGATGAAATGAGAGGGAGGGAGTGAAAGGTGTCTGATGGTGTGTTACTGAATGTGGGGCATGGGTGGGTCGTGATATTCGCTGTTTTTACATTGTATTAATAAAATGCTTGCAAGCATGACTCACGTGGTAGTGATCTCCTTCCTGAGCTAAAAGGAAGAAGGAGAGCCAGTCCCACCTGCAGGCCGTCAGCTCCCATTGCAGCTGTCTGGGTCAGTGGGATACAGGGTTGCAGTCTCAGGTGAGACACTGAATATGAGACTCTTGGAGGCATCACAGCAGCCGGGCTTCAAAACAGGTGGTAAGCTGCAGTACCTCACTGTGCCAGATCTGTGCTTGCCACAGGCATATCCTAAAGAGCATGGACCTCCTGGAGCTGAAACTGACCCCCAGGCAATGGCAGGGATGTGTCACTGGTGCACTGCCCTGCAGCGCACTGCTGAGCCCTGACAGTGTTTCAGCCCTCTGGCCCTGGGTTTGCTCTCCAAAAGCAGGAAGATCAGATGGCCAAGGTGCCCTGTGACCCCTGAGACATGACCTCCCCCTTCTGGACCAGACAGAACTATGCTTTAATTAGACACAGTAGTATTGTTTGAAAAACCCTGCAACATGTTGGCCATGGCTGATGTTCAGAGAAACTAGAGAATTGCAAGACAGACTCTCACACAAGGCTTTTTTTCATTGCTCCCTATGCAACCCAGTGCCTTCAGAGAGCAGCTGTGCTGTTTGTTTATTATTGTTATTAGCTTTTATTAGATTCAATATAACCTGCCTCAGAATGCCCTCTGTTTTTCAGTTTCTGGTTTGACACCATTATTTGTACTGAGGAAATGTTCAATATATTGTAGAAATTATTATAAAGTAAATTATTATGGGATAAATTATTTAAATTTCTTATGCGGTATTTTAATATATAATAACCATTTGTTGAAAAGTATTAAATGTGAATACTTTTGCAGCTGGTTGGGAGGATATCAAGCAATTTTAGCAGCTATGAAATGTTAGCATTTGTGGTACACAGGAAAACTGAGGACTTTTTAAATACAAACTAAACAATATCTTGATACAGACACAGTTTTGAGGTGAAGATCTGTAGCAATTCCAGCAATTGGTTGACACTGCATCTACCTACCACAGTAAATGAAATGCTTTTTCTAAATGTAAAAAAGCCATAGAGATGAATGGGGTTTTTTTGCTGTGCAATTAAATAGCTAATGTCAATATTTCAATTATCATCATTAGCCTTCAGCCTGAACACCCTACTGAGACAAATAGGATCAGCTTACAACCATGAACAGAGCCCTCGCTTCAGGCTGTCTGAAGAGTTGAGCATTAATTCCCTGTGCCAGGCTCCTGTTCAGCTGATGTCTGGAAGGTAACTTCTATTACCACAAAAGACAGAGTCTGAAATAGTATGCAAATGGCGGTTTAGTCCCAGGTGCAGTTCCACTTTTTCCCACTGCAAACAATTAAATAAATTTCAGGTCCTGTGGTGACCAGCTGTGTTCACTGGATTCCTTCAGAGAGGGCTCACGTCCCCCTATTGTCAACCTCTCCCCACTCTCATTAGAAACTTTCTCCTCCGTGCCTGTACCACCTATTCCCAAACCTTCTTTGCTTCTATGTCTTGTTGCACATCTGCAACACCAGGGCCCTGTCCTACTTCAGAGACCCATGCGAGGGCCAGCTGCTGGCTCTGATACAGCACCTGAAGCACCTGCTGAGTGGAGTGAGGTTGCAACAGATGCAGCCAGGGACATGTGTCTCCTGTGGGGTGTTTACCTGGGTCCTGCAGGACAGCCTGTGGCTCACAATGTGGCACAAATCTCCCGCTTCTCTGCCCTGTGCCATGGTGTAATGCATGTCCATGATCCTGTCCCCTAGCTGAGCAGAGGTGCAGCAATAAGGATGGTATTCAAGGCAGGTGAAGAACAGCCAACTGACAAAGGGAAAGGTGACACATCCAAAGTAGAGTTAGTAGCTTTGTAAAGAGGAACAGCTGATACCAGGAATGTGAACATCCAGATGGATTACCCAGTACATCTCAAAGGCTTTATCAGGAAAAGTCCAGAAACACTGGTTTCAAGAACAGAGAATTTATAGCAGTTTTCTCCTTTATGATGAGACTATACAGTCAGGAAAGCAGATGCAAAATTGCAAATTTTTACAAGGTACCTCGCATTTACGCATCATATCTGAAGCTACCAGTTGGCTCACATGCAGTCCAAGTGCTCTTCCCAGCTATGAAGATACCATCCATATGTGGACCAACACACTGAAACCTGATTGCAAACCTCTGCAGGGGAACTCAGTGTGGCTGCAAAGCATCCTCATTCAGGGTGCTTGCCACTTTTACTCTTATTATTATTATTATTTCTCTGTGACTTTTTTTCCTAGTTTGCCCCCTGCAGAGTTGGGATGAACATAGGCTGAATACATTTTATATACATTTTAACAGTGCCCGACTGGGCCATTTGTTAGATTTTGCCATATTACCATTGCAGCCAGCCAGCTATTGTGTGAGGTGAATAATCCAGACTGTCTATTGCTGGGTGAAGAGACAGCAAGTAGCTCCACACAAACCCCTTGGGTTCTAGCTATCCTCTGCCACTCCAACTCAAACCCAGCTACAGATGAACAGCATGGGTGTCTCTGCACTGTGCTTCCAACACCTGCGTGACCCCAATGTGCACTTGCCCCAGCCCCTGACCCCAGAGTGTGGGGAATTGATTGTAGTGCAGAGTCACACTAAAAGTGTTGCATTGGCAGGACTGCTGGTGTGCAGTATCCCATCCAAAGGGACAATAAACTTGGTTTTCCCCTCTCTCTCTTCACCTTATGAGCTTTTCTGTCAAAACTGATGCAGAGATAGTTCAGGTGACTTATACAAAGTCACTCATCAGTAGAATATCAGTCAAAATATAGACTAAGTTGTCTGAGTCCATTTATAAGCAGCTTTTGTCCCATATTTTGGCCTGACTTATCGTCATCTCATATCCCAAGGACTTTTGAGTGCATATTGTCTTGAACAATGCATGACAGTGGCTGTGTGACATTTGCCAGATCCCTGAAAACTTAATGCAGAAATTTATCCGTGATTCTGATGTGCTTTTATGTACACATCAAATCAAACCTCCCTTTATAGGGAGGTTTGTACTTACATTAAAGTAAGTCAGATTTATCCCTGTCGTAACTTTGCTGGCTTTAATGAAATGGCACCAAAAACTAGATGTGTGTATGAAATATTAAAGCAAGTTTCAGAAACATATTTTCCACAATGGAAAGAGTACATTATTTGGCCATTGAATTAAATATGAATACCAATTATTTGAGTGTAATGTTGAAGAAAGTAAAGTTTTCCTTCATCTGTTCTCTTCATATCTTGAAGGAAAGTGTTTAAAAGTCCGTGTTCAAGAATGTGGCCAAGCATAGCCACAGAATAATCACGTAACATGTAATATACCTCAAGAAAAGACAAAACAAAACAAAAACTAGGACATTTTCAGTATTGCTAGATATATTAAAATATGTTTTAAATATTTCAAACTCAGATTTGAGCTTCTTTTATTTTTTCTCACTTGTAGAGAACAGTAGAAAGATGAAACCGTGCTCTTAGACCAGGAATCACCCTAAATTCAGGTGAAATTTCTCTTATTTGGAAATCTGACTCAGGTTTACCAGAACATGTCAGAAAAAAAAATCCTGTCGATAGCATTTTTCTCTGTGAGGGAGGTCAGGATGGCAGAAATTTCACAAGAACAATTGACATCATCATATTTCCACCTTTCAATTGGTTTGGTGCCAAAACAGTCATTGATTTTTCACTTTCTGCTGGAGCTTGTAAATAATCATGCTGTCCTTTTTCCTGCGATAATAAAACTAGCATGATACTAATTAGAGACAACAAAACTAGCTCTGATCAATTTTTAGTTTCTTCATCTTATCATTAAGTATAGTCATGTCTGTATTTTGGACATTCAGTCATGTTTGAACTCAGATCAGATATCTTTAATGAAATATTAAATAAATGACAAAGATATATGGAGGATTTTTGTGTATTATTATAAGGGATAAAACAAAAAAAAATTGGTAAATGAGTATTCAAATTCTCTATTTAAATACCTATAGAAAATAAGGTAAATAAAAATATATTTGACAATAAATACATCCAGTGGGAACACTTCCTTGTGTTTTACTTTATAGTGGCTAAACATTAAGTCAAGCCTTTAACTTGAATTTAATGTATTAAAGCAATAACAATCAAGGCACAAGGCATTTCCTGGGAATTAATGACTGACTGGGAGAGTTGATGGGTCAACGTGAAGCTGAGGGCCATTAACCTCAGCTGGTCATTAATTCCCCCGAAAATTCCCTGTGCTGAAGTTGTTAGTGTTTTTTATAATCTTCTTACATATTAAGTGTGTGTGTATATATATATATATAAACATTTTCCTTTCCGTTCAAGCAGTTTTTAAAAAGATACCAGAGGAAGGAGACATTTAGGCAATAATGTTGTTTCCCTTGACTTTCCTGATAAATTAAAAAAAGAATGGCAAAATTAAAAAAGAAACAAACACAAACCACTTTAGAAGCAAAATATTAATTCCCTAAATTAACATTGTAAGGATTATTTGAGAACTTTTGTACAATCATGCACAGGCAGACCACCAGCTTCTACAGTCAACAGTGCCCAGGTGGCTATGATGGAGCTGCCAGCAGCAACCTGCCTCCTTCATTTCTTCCAGTGGTTACATGAAGTCAGGTCTCTGATGACCCCTGTCCCAACACCACTCACCCCTGTACATTGCTGATATCTCACTTTTGCACATTTTCCCAGGAGTAGAATATACCAAGACCCTTCCAAATTAATTTTAACAGTTGGAACAGAAAATGTTGATTCAAAATAACCATTTACCAAGAGACCATAGGTGGAGGGAGGGGATCCTTCCCCTCTTCTCTGCACTGGTGAGGCCACATCTGGAGTGCTGGGTCCAGTTTTGGGCTCTCCAGTACAAGAGAGACATGGAGCTACTAGGGAGAGTCCATCAAAGGGTCATGAAGATGTCTAAATTTCTGGAGTACCCCTCCTGTGGGCAAAGACTTACAGAGATGGAACTGCTCAGCCTGGAGAAGTCAAGGCTCAGGTGTGGATCTCATCAATGTATATAAATACCTGAAGGGAAGAGAAGAGAGCTAGGCTCTTTTTGGTGATGCCCAGTGACTGGATCAGAAATGGTGGGCACAATCTGAAACATAAGAGGCTCCGTCAGAACACCAAGAAACATTTTTTCACTGTGAGGGTGACCAAGCACTGACACAGGCTGCCCAGACAAGTTGTAGAGTCTCCATCCTTGAAGATATTGAAAAGGTGTCTGGACAGGGTCTGTGGCAATGAGCTGTAGGTGGCCTTGTTTGAGCAAGGAGGTTGGATGAGATGGCTTCCAGAGTTCCCATCTAGCCTCAACCACCCTGTGATTCTGGGAAAATCAAGAGGTTTGACCATAAAAAAGTTTATTTCTCTGGGCTCCTCAAGAAGTCCTTATGACTGAATGCCCAATTTCCAACATACTCTAGTCAGACAAAGGACCTACATTGTGACAGTCTCTTGGAATCAGATCTTAAGCTATCCCATTGAGTTAAAAAATAAAAAGGAACAGTTGTGATCCTGTATTCTGACATATGATATTGTGTTCCTATAAATATATATATATATAATGACAGGTTGTCTTTATGCATTATTAGTTGTTACTAATAAAGTTCATTGCAGTAGTATCTCAGGGCCACTGGGGAATGACATCCTATTGTGTTGAGCGAACAAACAGACTGCTAGACATTCTTATGACATTCACAATCTTACTTTTCATACACTGGTTGAAGCAATAAAATAGAAGATCCATAGAAACTCTAAGGAGCAGAAATGGTGATGGCATTCTTTGTCCAGCTTTCATTTTTTGCCCTTGATGGTATTGATTTAACCTGTATGAAAATTGATCTCAGGAGAGGAACAGAGCCTGAAGATTTTACTTTTAAGACTTGCCATTTCCAAGAGCAATTACAAGTTGTTGGTCTTCCTGTTTGTTTTTTTGTTTGTTTGTTTGGGGTTTTGTGTGTGTGTGTGTATTGATTTTCTTATTTGATAAAGTGGTTACCAGCTAGTGCCTTGTAACTTGGCCAACCTGTTTTCAGGAGCCATTCATTCATTCATGTTATAATTGGCAATAAAACATTCCATCTCCTACTGCTGCTTGTTTAAAAATCAGTCATTGCTAACAACAAATTAAAACTCAGCATGTAGAAGTGTTGGAAAAGGATATTGAACCGAGTGTAGGGAAATTTATTCGTCCTGATATTTTTGTATACCTGTGAAGTAATAGGGGCACATGAGTCTATGATTAAATGTAGGTGGTAAAATAATGTTGACTCTGTCTTAGAACTAGTGATGAAATTACACATTTCACATGAGGAATACCACATGCAAGCTCACAAGCAAGGACATGGAATGGAACCCCAGCTTGTCCTGACCAGAAGCAAAATAGGAGATGCCACCTTTCTCTTTGCTTCATTCTGACTGCAAATAGGAAAGAGGAAGTCTAAAGAGGATCCTAAACCAAAAGCACTGCTACAGACATTCAGCAGACTCTGGGGAAGTTGTGACCCAAGTCACAATCTGAACTTTGTGGCTGATGCTTCCCAATTGAATGAGCTAAATTAAAATCTAAAACCCAGCAAATTAGGTTGAATTGGCAGAGAGTAAAAGACAATTCGGATATATACTGTGTTGCCTCAAACAGTGGTTGATTATCAGGTCTGAATCTATAAAAATCTGTATCAGTGCCTTTTCTTCTTGGTAAAACACCATATATTAGACAAAACTCACCAAAACAATTGCTAGTGAGGAGTCTATATTTTATCATTCGAGATTCCACCCCAGCTGTGAAAGTTCTATTAGATTGTCTTGGCTCAGTGTTTGATATTTATTATGGTAATTTGGAATATCAGATACTCATATCTTGGAAGACATCTGTTGAATGGTGGTAAGTGTTTCGTGCCCACACAACAAGTGATATTACTGCACTGGAGTTAACTTGATTTCACAACCTGCAAATTCAGAGCATTATCACAGAAAGAATTGGAGTTTATTTATATCAAACTGACCCATAATTAAATTTGGCATTTGCTTATATAAAATTTGGGATTTCTCTAGTGCTCTCGCTCCAAGATATTCTACAATTCTTCCTTAGGCAGTTAATCATGTGATTATGCTATTCATTGCTATTATAAAATACTCACTTTATAAACGTCTGTGTTGCATGGAGAGTCAGTAGAAATAAATTTTAAGAAAATATTCTAAAGACTTGTAAAGAGATCGAAACCACTGGGAGACCCATGAATTACAATCTTACAAGCTGTAATGACTGCAGAGAGCAGAACAAGGGGCCCTGTAACTTCTTTTTCATCTGGCTACGGAGCTGCTAAAGAAGAGTAACCAGGCAGAAAGAGGTGTACGCAGAGAACTGCAGTGACTCTTCAGCATGGCATCTATTTGGTTACCTAATTAAGAAATTATATTGATTTGTGCAGCAGTTTTTAGAAATAAATGTCAGTTTTACTGCCACTGCTTTTAATAAGCAATGGTGCCTCTAACTAGTCTGGTCTGGGGAAATGGTTGCATTAGAAAACAGATTAGTAAATGCAGAGGTAAATATGTCTTCAACTGTTGATGTGGACGAAAATGGATATATTTCTAAGGGAGTTATGTGATCATGGCCTCCTAATTTGTAAATCTATACTTAGCCAAATCAGTTGCAAAGTAGATAAAAAAATCTAATGATTTCCCAGTTTGCTGAGCTCTTCTATTTTAAATGAAAAGTACAGCTTTTTGAAAACCTGTGTTGGAATCTACATGCAGACTGTGTTGCTTTTTGGCTTTCTCTTAGAGATGGTTCCAGCAAAACCCACACATTTTTCTGTGCAAATAAGTGACTTGAGGTCTACCAAGATCCACTGGGAGAAAAGCATGGTAAGGGCTTGAGCAGAACTATGGTGGAGAGCATTCTAAGAGATAACATTGATTCTACTACAGGTGTTTAATTTACAAGCTGCACTGATCCTGAACCTGTTGCATCGACTGCAAACACTTTCAAAGGACAACAGATTAAATAGAAGAGTTTTACTAAATGAATGTGTTTCCATGGAGTTGACACTCTAGCCTTACTTTGCTCTAGATGGATGGTTGCTAGAGCGATCATATTCATCGTCAAGAGACAGAAATAGTCAGTAATGAAGAAACTGATACGAAGGAAAATCTCTCTTTTTCTTTAACTGATAATTGGAGAGTTTGTATCTTCAAAACAGTGAGTTTGGAAAGATTGTAGCAACATCAAATTGAAACAGCCAATTTCACGAAAGCCTAGACTCTTATAAAGGTGCCCAGGGTTATTTAACATTTTATAACTGAACATGACTCTCAGATATACTTTTCCAAAGAAGGAGAAAAAGGCTTTTGATAGTCCTATTAATAGAAGAATGGTAATATAACCTGGGACGAAAGATGTAACGTGAGGATGTTTGTTGTTGTTATAGGCAACTCTTACTCATTCCCAGTGATTTCAGATAACGCAGGTTCTTCGAGAGAGCTTGTTCGAAAGGGAGCTGATCAGCTGCTTCCTTCTGGGTTTCCTAGCCCTGGCTGGAGACACAGCCTTTGCAGTGTCATTTGTTTTGACATAGTATGTGTGATTATAACATCTCATTACCCTTGCAGAGGTCTGGCCACGCTTCTGCTACCACCAGAAAACATTCCTTCCCACTGATAGCTCATTTCCTTTGCTCTTCCAAATCCCGTGTCGAGGAACTTAACCTCTTCACCACTTCTGCAGATGTCTGGGGTGAATTTCCATGCTTATTGACAAATTAATGTCTCTGAGTAGATGTTAATACTAAATTAATAGTTTTAACTAGAACAGCATTTTTACTCTTGACTGCCTTAACTCTGCCCATTATTTTTTTTTTGTCCCTGATGTCCATTTGGGAACATTGCAGAGCTTCCACAGAGGCTCCAGTTATTTCAGTACCCTCATTGCACTATGCTGATTTTCGCTATACATAGCAAATTGAGGCAAGAGGAGTGCCTGAATTTAGAATAACTTTCTAGCTGCTTGCAATACATTTTGCAATGCATAGTTAGTAAGGGCTATTTAACACAGATTTCTCATTAGCATTATATTCTTGCATGTTAAATGTTTTATATGATATTTTTGCAGCTATTATGGGCAATAAATAAAATGGCTTTCCCATAAGAAATTATTTTGTTACTAAATGTACTTACAAAAGTGTTTTAACTCCTTACTACTACTCAGAACCATCATGTGCTATCCTAACCTTGTCTTTGATTGTGTGTCTTCACCTGTGAACATCAAAGAGCCCGCACTGATATTCTTCCTCAACCAGCTGTTGGCTTTATTATGACAAATTCTGGTTTAGGTAGTATAGACTGAAGTAATTCTTTCAGTTATATAAGGGTCAGAATTTGCTTCATCACCTCACTGACTCTTTTGAAGGGATTTTGCATGTAGAGAAAAAACACATACCTTTTCCAGAAGTAGTTTCTAGAAACCACCTTGACACAAAGTGAAGTAGCTCTGTGCTGACCATTCAGACTTGTTTAGCCAATAAATAGAAGCATGGTTCAGGCTGGATAGTGGAGAAAGCAGCATTTAAGGTGATGACCTGCACAGCCCATGTTCTCAGAATTGTAAGCACACTTGGGTAGCAACTGAAATAAGGAGATGGTCTAGAAAAATGCTAGAGTAGAAAAGCTTTTACCTCATCTGGTCTCAGGTGGGAGGTGGGCTAGGTAGAACATGGTGTGGTAGATTAAAACCTCAGACACAAGATGATGTTTTAGTTGGTTTTGGTGGAAGGAAAGTGAGTGATGATTTACTACCACATAAAGTAAATGGATGGTGCATTGAGGTATATCAGTAGCAGTACTGAGTCACAGCTCATCATCTGGAAAACTGGAAATTTTCAGTACTACAGCAACTCAGCAGTTGCTGTATATATTCTGGGACAAGGCGAAAGTGACAAGTAATGCTTTTTGGAGCATATTGTAAAAGAAGTGGGTTTTATCTTCTGGTTGTTTCCATCCTATAAGTTTTCCTGTCAGATTTGGGAGATTCGGCTTTCACTTTGTCTATGAATCATTGTAACAATGGCACTTGTTCTTCCAAATCTGAATTACTGAAAAAAAAAAACCACAGAGCTGTTTGGGAAGTAGGTGGGAAAGAGGAGAGGGGGGAAACAAAGAGTCTGTACAGGACTGATCTAATTTTCTGCATTTCACAAACTCAGGGCTAATATGATAGCATTTGATTAATATTCATTGTGAAGTGACCAAGTGCTTGTTCTCTTGATTTGAAAATCAGAATAAAGAGAACATTTCTCCTCTGGTGGGCTAGATTTAAGAGCAGATTCATGTGAGACCTGAAAGGAGTGATGACTTTGTTAAGGGAACAGCCTGTGCAGTGGACATGCTTCAGTGAAAAAGACAAGAACTTTCTTCTAGAATTTAATACATTTGTAACAGTTACAGGAAAGACACCTGCAGACAAAACAATACGTTCATGGAGGATTTAGTGGAAAATGACTGAATTCTAGACTGGAGGCATGCCAGCGTTGTCTCTATTGCTGGTGTATTGTTTGAAGAGACATTGTTGGACAAGCCAGTCCTTGAAGTCACTGGCAGACCTTACTGTAGGTAACTATGGAATTTCAGACTGGTAGCTACTGGTCAATAACTTTTGATACCTGCGGGTTACATTTGATCAAAATTCAGTTGAGGAGGCAAAACTGGAAAACCTATCATATTTTTAATAGGTCTCATGTATTATAAGCTCAAGGAGAAAGAGGGTAAACATTCAGTCTGGAGATAAAATATTCTTTATTACATATTAGATGTAAAAGCTTGTGCTATATGTTTAACAATTGCCTTTGTAAGCAGAGTTATAGCAGAGTTATGCTCTTTCTAAATGCTGGTATCAATTCTTATCCTCATCTCTATAGGTTCATTTATACTTTTTTTTGTGAAAGCTTTGTTTGATTTTGATCTTTTTACTTTATGAATAGCTTAAAGATGTGCTTGTATATAATTACCATTTATTGATTTTGTGAAATTAAATTGTTTAAACTTCTTTCAGATAATTACCTGTCTATTTTGCTATTAAAAATGTGGTTTATACTTGCTACTTTTACTATGTACAGACTTACGGTTTACTATTCATTAAATATTCAGATAGTCTGGTGTCTGGCTTAGGAGACATAAGAAGAGGAACTGAAAATAGCCTTAATTCTGAAAAAGACTAGACAAAGGCAAGTGGTTTTCTTTTTGAAACTTACTTTTTAATTCACTAGATTACAGCATGATACCAGAGTTTGTAAGGAGACTGTGTAGCTTTACGGCTTACTTTGAAAAGGTTGGGTCCCAAACAAAGAATTAGAATGAAATGTTTGGGAAAGGTAAAGACTGTCTCAGACAGAGTGGAATCTATTGCTGTGAAAAGAAAGACTGTAATAGATTTTTGTAATACAAATTTGAAAACAGTATCAGTCGGTATGATGTTGCATCAATGCAATCAGTTCCTCCCAACCTTCTTTTAACTTGGTTGGACTACTGGATCATGCTAGCATATCCTTTTAATGTCAATATCACCCATTTGAACAAAAAAGATGCAAATCCAATAATTTAAATAGATAATTTGTTTCCAAAATGCAAATACATCAGGCAAAGAATGAGACAGAGAATGAGAGAACTGTTAGTAAGGGATGGGCTGCTCTTCTATCAGTGCGGGAGCCAGGACAGCATCTACACAACCTCAAGTTTCGCTGCAGTTCGAGCTACGATACAGATGTTCTCCTAACACTTTGTTTTACCTGCTGCTTTTGCAAAATTTGTGAGCATTGCAAAACAAATTTTTAAGAGCGACCACCTCCAGCTAGGTCATCCCTCTCGCCGTCAGCTGCCAGAGAGCCACCGAGAGAGCGGCTTCCAGCATATTCCTTAACGTGCAAATTACTTGTAACGGGCCGAGCCCGGGCGCTGGTTTGGGTGTCAGAGCGAGGAGGCTCCCGGAGCGCCTCACAGCCGCCCCCGTGCCAGGCGGGAGGTGAGCACCTCCGGCACTCGGAACACAGGTGGGAGGCGGCCCCGCTTTCGCAGCGCAGCCCAC